>CM038724.1:35552493-35817493 GCA_021613375.1 Megaleporinus macrocephalus
ATGTTATAGCCCTCTGACTCCCTCTAGTGTTATCTACAGTAAACTGTATGTTATAGCCCTCTGACTCCCTCTAGTGTTATCTACAGTAAACTGCATGTTAGAGCCCTCTGACTCCCTCTAGTGTTATCTACAGTAAACTGCATGTTATAGCCCTCTGACTCCCTCTAGTGTTATCTACAGTAAACTACATGTTAGAGCCCTCTGACTCACTCTAGTGTTATCTACAGTAAACTGCATGTTAGAGACCTCTGACTCCCTCTAGTGTTATCTACAGTAAACTGCATGTTCGAGCCCTCTGACTCCCTCTAGTGTTGTCTACAGTAAACTGGACGTTATAGCCCTCTGACTCCCTCTACTGTTATCTACAGTAAACTGCACGTTATAGCCCTCTGACTCCCTCTAGTGTTATCTACAGTAAACTGCACGTTATAGCCCTCTGATTCCCTCTAGTGTTATCTACAGTAAACTATGTTATAGCCCTCTAACTCCCTCTAGTGTTATCTACAGTAAACTGTATTTTACAGCACTTTGACTCCCTCTAGTGTTATCTACAGTAAACTGTATGTTATAGCCCTCTAACTCCCTCTAGTGTTATCTGCAGTAAACTGTATGTTATAGCCCTCTGACTCCCTCTAGTGTTATCTACAGTAAACTGCATGTTATAGCCCTCTGACTCCCTCTAGTGTTATCTACAGTAAACTGTATGTTATAGCCCTCTAACTCCCTCTAGTGTTATCTACAGTAAACTGCATGTTATAGCGCTCTAACTCCCTCTAGTGTTATCTACAGTAAACTGCATGTTACAGCCCTCTGACTCCCTCTAGTGTTATCTACAGTAAACTGCATGTTAGAGCCCTCTGACTCCCTCTAGTGTTATCTACAGTAAACTGCATGTTCGAGCCCTCTGACTCCCTCTAGTGTTATCTACAGTAAACTGCATGTTAGAGCCCTCTAACTCCCTCTAGTGTTATCTACAGTAAACTGGACGTCATAGCCCTCTGATTCCCTCTAGTGTTATCTATAGTAAACTGTATGTTATAGCCCTCTGACTCCCTCTAGTGTTATCTACAGTAAACTGCACGTTATAGCCCTCTGATTCCCTCTAGTGTTATC
This sequence comes from Megaleporinus macrocephalus, assembly GCA_021613375.1. Classification (NCBI taxonomy): domain Eukaryota; kingdom Metazoa; phylum Chordata; class Actinopteri; order Characiformes; family Anostomidae; genus Megaleporinus; species Megaleporinus macrocephalus. The sequence continues at coordinate 35,553,607 of CM038724.1, forward strand.
TACAGTAAACTGTATGTTATAGCCCTCTAACTCCCTCTAGTGTTATCTACAGTAAACTGTATGTTACAGCACTTTGACTCCCGCTAGCGTTATCTACAGTAAACTGTATGTTATAGCCCTCTAACTCCCTCTAGTGTCATCTGCAGTAAACTGTATGTTATAGCCCTCTGACTCCCTCTAGTGTTATCTACAGTAAACAGTACGTTAACCCAACTTCACAAGATCCAGTGATTTACAAGAACAGCTACTATTTCAGGACTGCTTCTCACACTGATGGTAACTTTGTTTGCTGATGCAGTAATATGCTAATTTCCTGACTTACCATGAAGGAGAAGCTTGGAGCTCCAGAATAAGCTTGATCAACCAAGAAGTTTATCTGTTTGACACTATAGGTAGATATTGTGAGTACTTAAATTTAATGTTTTAATTTTAAGGTAAAGTAGCGTATTTGATTTTCAGAGCTTCATGTTATGAAGCATTAAGTTCCAACAAGGTCTTTCACATCTAAACATATTTACCAAATTTTATCATGTGTTTAGTTCTACTTCTAAGTTCAGACTAGTTCTTTACTAGTTTTCTCATTCATGGTGAGAACATCCGAGACAGTATGCAAATTACTTCATTACGTATGTCACAAAATATACTAATTATATCCAACCTACAGTAAACTGTGTGTTAGAGCCCTCTGACTCCCTCTAGTTTTATCTACAGTAAACTGTATGTTTGAGCCCTCTGACTCCCTCTAGTGTTATCTACGGTAAACTGCATGTTACAGCCCTCTAACTCCCTCTAGTGTTATCTACAGTAAATTGCATGTTCGAGCCCTCTAACTCCCTCTAGTGTTATCTACAGTAAACTGCATGTTAGAGCCCTCTAACTCCCTCTAGTGTTATCTACAGTAAACTGGACGTTATAGCCCTCTGACTCCCTCTAGTGTTATCTACAGTAAACTGCATGTTATAGCCCTCTGACTCCCTCTAGTGTTATCTACAGTAAACTGCATGTTAGAGCCCTCTGACTTTCTCTAGTGTTATCTACAGTAAAATACATGTTACAGCCCTCTAACTCCCTCTAGCGTTATCTACAGTAAACTGTATGTTATAGCTCTCTGATTCCCTCTCATGTCATCGACAGTAAACTGTATGTTAACCCAAATTCATAAGATCCAGTGATTTACAAGAACAGCTACTATTTCAGGACTGCTTCTCACACTGATGGTAACTTTGTTTACTGATGCAGTAATATGCTAATTTCCTGACTTACCATGCATTAAGTTCTAACAAGATCTTTCACATCTAAACATATTTACCACATTTTATCATATGTTTAGTTCTACTTCTCAGTTCAGACTAGTTCTGTACTAGTTTTCTAATTCATGGTGAGAACATCCGAGACAGTATGCAAATTACTTCAATACGTATGTCACAAAATATAATAATTATATCCAAACTACAGTAAACTGCATGTTATAGCCCTCTGACTCCCTCTAGTGTTATCTACAGTAAACTGCATGTTAGAGCCCTCTGACTCCCTCTAGTGTTATCTACAGTAAACTGCATGTTAGAGCCCTCTGACTCCCTCTAGTGTTATCTACTGTAAACTGTATGTTTAAGTCCTCTAACTCCCTCTAGTGTTATCTACAATAAAATGTATGTTATAGCTCTCTGACTCCCTCTAGGTTTCTCTACAGTAAACTGCATGTTATAGCCCTCTGACTCCCTCTAGTGTTATCTACAGTAAACTGCATGTTAGAGCCCTCTAACTCCCTCTAGTGTTATCTACTGTAAACTGTATGTTTAAGTCCTCTAACTCCCTCTAGTGTTATCTACAATAAAATGTATGTTATAGCTCTCTGACTCCCTCTAGTGTTATCTACAATAAACTGCATGTTAGAGCCCTCTAACTCCCTCTAGTGTTATCTACATTAAACTGCATGTTAGAGCCCTCTTACTTCCTCTAGTGTTAACTACAGTAAACTGCATGTTATAGCCCTCTGACTCCATCTAGTGTTATCTACAGTAAACTGTATGTTAACCCAAATTCATAAGATCCAGTGATTTACAAGAACAGCTACTATTTCAGGACTGCTTCTCACACTGATGGTAACTTTGTTTACTGATGCAGTAATATGCTAATTTCCTGACTTACCATGAACGAGAAGCTTGGAGCTCCAGAATAAGCTTGATTAACCAAAAAGCTACATCAGTTTGACACTGTAGGTAGATATTGTGAGCACTTACATTTAATGTTTTAAAATTAAAGTAAAGTAGCGTATTTGATTTTCAGAGCTTCAGGTTATGAAGCATTGAGTTCTAACAAGATCTTTCACATCTAAACATATTTACCACATTTTATCATATGTTTAGTTCTACTTCTAAGTTCAGACTAGTTGGGTACTAGTTTTCTGATTCATGGTGAGAACATCCGAGACAGTATGCAAATTACTTCATTACGTATGTCACAAAATATACTAATTATATCCAACCTACAGTAAACTGTATGTTAGAGCCCTCTGACTCCCTCTAGGGTTATCTACAGTAAACTGCATGTTAGAGCCCTCTGACTCCCTCTAGTGTTATCTACAGTAAAATACATGTTACAGCCCTCTGACTCCCTCTAGTGTTATCTACAGTAAACTGTATGTTATAGCCCTCTAACTCCCTCTAGTGTTGTCTACAGTAAACTGCATGTTATAGCCCTTTGACTCCCTCTAGTGTTATCTACAGTAAACTGCATGTTATAGCCCTCTGACTCCCTCTAGTGTTATCTACAGTAAACTGCATGTTAGAGCCCTCTGACTCCCTCTAGTGTTATCTACGGTAAACTGCATGTTACAGCCCTCTAACTCCCTCTAGTGTTATCTACAGTAAATTGCATGTTCGAGCCCTCTAACTCCCTCTAGTGTTATCTACAGTAAACTGCATGTTAGAGCCCTCTAACTCCCTCTAGTGTTATCTACAGTAAACTGGACGTTATAGCCCTCTGACTCCCTCTAGTGTTATCTACAGTAAACTGCATGTTATAGCCCTCTGACTCCCTCTAGTGTTATCTACAGTAAACTGCATGTTAGAGCCCTCTGACTTTCTCTAGTGTTATCTACAGTAAAATACATGTTACAGCCCTCTAACTCCCTCTAGCGTTATCTACAGTAAACTGTATGTTATAGCTCTCTGATTCCCTCTCGTGTCATCGACAGTAAACTGTATGTTAACCCAAATTCATAAGATCCAGTGATTTACAAGAACAGCTACTATTTCAGGACTGATTCTCACACTGATGGTAACTTTGTTTACTGATGCAGTAATATGCTAATTTCCTGACTTACCATGCATTAAGTTCTAACAAGATCTTTCACATCTAAACATATTTACCACATTTTATCATATGTTTAGTTCTACTTCTCAGTTCAGACTAGTTCTGTACTAGTTTTCTAATTCATGGTGAGAACATCCGAGACAGTATGCAAATTACTTCATTACGTATGTCACAAAATATAATAATTATATCCAAACTACAGTAAACTGCATGTTATAGCCCTCTGACTCCCTCTAGTGTTATCTACAGTAAACTGTATGTTATAGCCCTCTGACTCCCTCTAGTGTTATCTACAGTAAACAGTACGTTAACCCAACTTCACAAGATCCAGTGATTTACAAGAACAGCTACTATTTCAGGACTGCTTCTCACACTGATGGTAACTTTGTTTGCTGATGCAGTAATATGCTAATTTCCTGACTTACCATGAAGGAGAAGCTTGGAGCTCCAGAATAAGCTTGATCAACCAAGAAGTTTATCTGTTTGACACTATAGGTAGATATTGTGAGTACTTAAATTTAATGTTTTAATTTTAAGGTAAAGTAGCGTATTTGATTTTCAGAGCTTCATGTTATGAAGCATTAAGTTCCAACAAGGTCTTTCACATCTAAACATATTTACCAAATTTTATCATGTGTTTAGTTCTACTTCTAAGTTCAGACTAGTTCTGTACTAGTTTTCTCATTCATGGTGAGAACATCCGAGACAGTATGCAAATTACTTCATTACGTATGTCACAAAATATACTAATTATATCCAACCTACAGTAAACTGTGTGTTAGAGCCCTCTGACTCCCTCTAGTTTTATCTACAGTAAACTGTATGTTTGAGCCCTCTGACTCCCTCTAGTGTTATCTACGGTAAACTGCATGTTACAGCCCTCTAACTCCCTCTAGTGTTATCTACAGTAAATTGCATGTTCGAGCCCTCTAACTCCCTCTAGTGTTATCTACAGTAAACTGCATGTTAGAGCCCTCTAACTCCCTCTAGTGTTATCTACAGTAAACTGGACGTTATAGCCCTCTGACTCCCTCTAGTGTTATCTACAGTAAACTGCATGTTATAGCCCTCTGACTCCCTCTAGTGTTATCTACAGTAAACTGCATGTTAGAGCCCTCTGACTTTCTCTAGTGTTATCTACAGTAAAATACATGTTACAGCCCTCTAACTCCCTCTAGCGTTATCTACAGTAAACTGTATGTTATAGCTCTCTGATTCCCTCTCGTGTCATCGACAGTAAACTGTATGTTAACCCAAATTCATAAGATCCAGTGATTTACAAGAACAGCTACTATTTCAGGACTGCTTCTCACACTGATGGTAACTTTGTTTACTGATGCAGTAATATGCTAATTTCCTGACTTACCATGCATTAAGTTCTAACAAGATCTTTCACATCTAAACATATTTACCACATTTTATCATATGTTTAGTTCTACTTCTCAGTTCAGACTAGTTCTGTACTAGTTTTCTAATTCATGGTGAGAACATCCGAGACAGTATGCAAATTACTTCATTACGTATGTCACAAAATATAATAATTATATCCAAACTACAGTAAACTGCATGTTATAGCCCTCTGACTCCCTCTAGTGTTATCTACAGTAAACTGCATGTTATAGCCCTCTGACTCCCTCTAGCGTTATCTACAGTAAAATGCATGTTACAGCCCTCTGACTCCCTCTAGCGTTATCTACAGTAAAATGCATGTTACAGCCCTCTGACTCCCTCTAGTGTTATCTACAGTAAACTGTATGTTATAGCCCTCTGACACCCTCTAGTGTAATCTACAGTAAACTGCATGTTACAGCCCTCTGACTCCCTCTAGCGTTATCTACAGTAAAATGCATGTTACAGCCCTCTGACTCCCTCTAGCGTTATCTACAGTAAAATGCATGTTACAGCCCTCTGACTCCCTCTAGCGTTATCTACAGTAAACTGTATGATAGAGCCCTCTGACTCCCTCTAGTGTTATCTACAGTAAACTGTATGTTATAGCCCTCTGACACCCTCTAGTGTAATCTACAGTAAACTGCACATTACAGCCCTCTGACTCCCTCTAGTGTTATCTACAGTAAATTGCACGTTACAGCCCTCTGACTCCCTCTAGTGTTATCTACAGTAAATTGCATGTTACAGCCCTCTGACTCCCTCTAGTGTTATCTACAATAAACTGCATGTTACAGCCCTCTGACTCCCTCTAGCGTTATCTACAGTAAAATGCATGTTACAGCCCTCTGACTCCCTCTAGCGTTATCTATAGTTAACTGTATGTTAGAGCCCTCTGACTCCCTCTAGTCTTATCTACAGTAAACTGCATGTTAGAGCCCTCTAACTCCCTCTAGTGTTATCTACAATAAACTGCATGTTATAGCCCTCTGACTCCCTCTAGTGTTATCTACAGTAAACTGCATGTTAGAGCCCTCTAACTCCCTCTAGTGTTATCTACAATAAACTGCATGTTATAGCCCTCTAATTCCCTCTACTGTTATCTACAGTAAACTGCACGTTACAGCCCTCTGACTCCCTCTAATGTTATCTACAGTAAATTGCACGTTACAGCCCTCTGACTCCCTCTAGTGTTATCTACAGTAAATTGCACGTTACAGCCCTCTGACTCCCTCTAGTGTTATCTACAGTAAATTGCATGTTACAGCCCTCTGACTCCCTCTAGTGTTATCTACAGTAAACTGTATGTTATAGCCCTCTGACACCCTCTAGTGTAATCTACAGTAAACTGCACGTTACAGCCCTCTGACTCCCTCTAGTGTTATCTACAGTAAATTGCACGTTACAGCCCTCTGACTCCCTCTAGTGTTATCTACAGTAAATTGCATGTTACAGCCCTCTGACTCCCTCTAGTGTTATCTACAGTAAACTGTATGTTATAGCCCTCTGACACACTCTAGTGTAATCTACAGTAAACTGCATGTTACAGCCCTCTGACTCCCTCTAGCGTTATCTACAGTAAAATGCATGTTACAGCCCTCTGACTCCCTCTAGCATTATCTACAGTAAACTGTATGTTAGAGCCCTCTGACTCCCTCTAGTCTTATCTGCAGTAAAATGCATGTTACAGCCCTCTGACTCTCTCTAGTGTTATCTACAGTAAACTGTATGTTATAGCCCTCTGACTCTCTCTAGTGTTATCTATAAAAAACTGTATGTTAACCCAAATTCATAAAATCCAGTGATTTACACGAACAGCTACTATTTTAGGACTGCTTCTCACACTGATGGTAACTTTGTTTACTGATGCAGTAATATGCTAATTTCCTGACTTACCATGAACGAGAAGCTTGGAGCTCCAGAATAAGCTTGAACAAACAAGAAGCGGCATATGTTTGACACTATAGGTAGATATTGTGAGCACTTATATTTAATGTTTTAAATTTAAGGTAAAGTAGCGTATTTGATTTTCAGAGCTTCATGTTATGAAGCATTAAGTTCTAACAAGATCTTTCACATCTAAACATATTTACCAAATTTTATTATATGTTTAGTTCTACTTCTAAGTTCAGACTAGTTCTGTACTAGTTTTCTCATTCATGGTGAGAACATCTGAGACAGTATGCAAATTACGTCATTACGTATGTCACAAAATATAATAATTATATCCAACCTACAGTAAACTGCATGTTGAAGCCCTCTGACTCCCTCTAGTGTTATCTACAGTAAACTGTATGTTACAGCCCTCTGACTCCCTCTAGTGTTTTCTACAGTAAATTGTATGTTATAGCCCTCTGACTCCCTCTAGTGTTATCTACAGTAAACTGCATGTTATAGCCCTCTAATTCCCTCTAGTGTTATCTACAGTAAACTGCACGTTATAGCCCTCTGACTCCCTCTAGTGTTATCTACAGTAAACTGCATGTTACAGCCCTCTGACTCCCTCTAGCGTTATCTACAGTAAACTGTATGTTAGAGCCCTCTGACTCCCTCTAGTCTTATCTGCAGTAAAATGCATGTTACAGCCCTCTGACTCCCTCTAATGTTATCTACAGTAAACTGTATGTTATAGCCCTCTGACTCTCTCTAGTGTTATCTATAATAAACTGTATGTTAACCCAAATTCATAAAATCCAGTGATTTACACGAACAGCTACTATTTTAGGACTGCTTCTCACACTGATGGTAACTTTGTTTACTGATGCAGTAATATGCTAATTTCCTGACTTACCATGAACGAGAAGCTTGGAGCTCCAGAATAAGCTTGAACAAACAAGAAGCTGCATATGTTTGACACTATAGGTAGATATTGTGAGCACTTACATTTAATGTTTTAAATTTAAGGTAAAGTAGCATATTTGATTTTCAGAGCTTCCTGTTATGAAGCATTAAGTTCTAACAAGATCTTTCCCATCTAAACATATTTACCAAATTTTATTATATGTTTAGTTCTACTTCTAAGTTCAGACTAGTTCTGTACTAGTTTTCTAATTCATGGTGAGAACATCCGAGACAGTATGCAAATTACTTCATTACGTATGTCACAAAATGTAATAATCATATCCAAACTACAGTAAACTATATGTTAGAGCCCTCTGACTCCCTCTAGTGTTATCTACAATAAACTGCATGTTATAGCCCTCTAACTCCCTCTAGTGTTATCTACAGTAAACTGCATGTTATAGCCCTCTGACTCCCTCTAGTGTTATCTACAATAAACTGCACGTTATAGCCCTCTAATTCCCTCAACTGTTATCTACAGTAAACTGCATGTTATAGCCCTCTGACTCCCTCTAGTGTTATCTACAGTAAACTGCATGTTATAGCCCTCTGACTCCCTCTAGTGTTATCTACATTAAACTGCATGTTATAGCCCTCTGACTCCCTCTAGTGTTATCTACAGTAAACTGCATGTTAGAGCCCTCTAACTCCCTCTAGTGTTATCTACAATAAACTGCATGTTATAGCCCTCTAATTCCCTCTACTGTTATCTACAGTAAACTGCACGTTACAGCCCTCTGACTCCCTCTAATGTTATCTACAGTAAATTGCACGTTACAGCCCTCTGACTCCCTCTAGTGTTATCTACAGTAAATTGCACGTTACAGCCATCTGACTCCCTCTAGTGTTATCTACAGTAAATTGCATGTTACAGCCATCTGACTCCCTCTAGTGTTATCTACAGTAAACTGTATGTTATAGCCCTCTGACACCCTCTAGTGTAATCTACAGTAAACTGCATGTTACAGCCCTCTGACTCCCTCTAGCGTTATCTACAGTAAAATGCATGTTACAGCCCTCTGACTCCCTCTAGCGTTATCTACAGTAAACTGTATGATAGAGCCCTCTGACTCCCTCTAGTGTTATCTACAGTAAACTGTATGTTATAGCCCTCTGACACCCTCTAGTGTAATCTACAGTAAACTGCACGTTACAGCCCTCTGACTCCCTCTAGTGTTATCTACAGTAAATTGCACGTTACAGCCCTCTGACTCCCTCTAGTGTTATCTACAGTAAATTGCATGTTACAGCCCTCTGACTCCCTCTAGTGTTATCTACAGTAAACTGTATGTTATAGCCCTCTGACACACTCTAGTGTAATCTACAGTAAACTGCATGTTACAGCCCTCTGACTCCCTCTAGCGTTATCTACAGTAAAATGCATGTTACAGCCCTCTGACTCCCTCTAGCATTATCTACAGTAAACTGTATGTTAGAGCCCTCTGACTCCCTCTAGTCTTATCTGCAGTAAAATGCATGTTACAGCCCTCTGACTCCCTCTAGTGTTATCTACAGTAAACTGTATGTTATAGCCCTCTGACTCTCTCTAGTGTTATCTATAAAAAACTGTATGTTAACCCAAATTCATAAAATCCAGTGATTTACACGAACAGCTACTATTTTAGGACTGCTTCTCACACTGATGGTAACTTTGTTTACTGATGCAGTAATATGCTAATTTCCTGACTTACCATGAACGAGAAGCTTGGAGCTCCAGAATAAGCTTGAACAAACAAGAAGCGGCATATGTTTGACACTATAGGTAGATATTGTGAGCACTTACATTTAATGTTTTAAATTTAAGGTAAAGTAGCGTATTTGATTTTCAGAGCTTCATGTTATGAAGCATTAAGTTCTAACAAGATCTTTCACATCTAAACATATTTACCAAATTTTATTATATGTTTAGTTCTACTTCTAAGTTCAGACTAGTTCTGTACTAGTTTTCTCATTCATGGTGAGAACATCTGAGACAGTATGCAAATTACGTCATTACGTATGTCACAAAATATAATAATTATATCCAACCTACAGTAAACTGCATGTTGAAGCCCTCTGACTCCCTCTAGTGTTATCTACAGTAAACTGTATGTTACAGCCCTCTGACTCCCTCTAGTGTTTTCTACAGTAAATTGTATGTTATAGCTCTCTGACTCCCTCTAGTGTTATCTACAGTAAACTGCATGTTATAGCCCTCTAATTCCCTCTAGTGTTATCTACAGTAAACTGCACGTTATAGCCCTCTGACTCCCTCTAGTGTTATCTACAGTAAACTGTATGATAGAGCCCTCTGACTCCCTCTAGCGTTATCTACAGTAAACTGTATGTTAGAGCCCTCTGACTCCCTCTAGTCTTATCTGCAGTAAAATGCATGTTACAGCCCTCTGACTCCCTCTAATGTTATCTACAGTAAACTGTATGTTATAGCCCTCTGACTCTCTCTAGTGTTATCTATAATAAACTGTATGTTAACCCAAATTCATAAAATCCAGTGATTTACACGAACAGCTACTATTTTAGGACTGCTTCTCACACTGATGGTAACTTTGTTTACTGATGCAGTAATATGCTAATTTCCTGACTTACCATGAACGAGAAGCTTGGAGCTCCAGAATAAGCTTGAACAAACAAGAAGCTGCATATGTTTGACACTATAGGTAGATATTGTGAGCACTTACATTTAATGTTTTAAATTTAAGCTAAAGTAGCATATTTGATTTTCAGAGCTTCCTGTTATGAAGCGTTAAGTTCTAACAAGATGTTTCCCATCTAAACATATTTACCAAATTTTATTATATGTTTAGTTCTACTTCTAAGTTCAGACTAGTTCTGTACTAGTTTTCTAATTCATGGTGAGAACATCCAAGACAGTATGCAAATTACTTCATTACGTATGTCACAAAATGTAATAATCATATCCAAACTACAGTAAACTATATGTTAGAGCCCTCTGACTCCCTCTAGTGTTATCTACAATAAACTGCATGTTATAGCCCTCTAACTCCCTCTAGTGTTATCTACAGTAAACTGCATGTTATAGCCCTCTGACTCCCTCTAGTGTTATCTACAATAAACTGCACGTTATAGCCCTCTAATTCCCTCTACTGTTATCTACAGTAAACTGCATGTTATAGCCCTCTGACTCCCTCTAGTGTTATCTACAGTAAACTGCATGTTATAGCCCTCTGACTCCCTCTAGTGTTATCTACATTAAACTGCATGTTATAGCCCTCTGACTCCCTCTAGTGTTATCTACAGTAAACTGCATGTTAGAGCCCTCTATCTCCCTCTAGTGTTATCTACAAAAAACTGCATGTTATAGCCCTCTAATTCCCTCTACTGTTATCTACAGTAAACTGCACGTTACAGCCCTCTGACTCCCTCTAGTCTTATCTACAGTAAATTGCATGTTACAGCCCTCTGACTCCCTCTAGTGTTATCTACAGTAAATTGCATGTTACAGCCCTCTGACTCCCTCTAGTGTTATCTACAGTAAACTGCATGTTATAGCCCTCTAATTCCCTCTAGTGTAATCTACAGTAAACTGCATGTTACAGCCCTCTGACTCCCTCTAGCGTTATCTACAGTAAAATGCATGTTACAGCCCTCTGACTCCCTCTAGCGTTATCTACAGTAAACTGTATGTTAGAGCCCTCCGACTCCCTCTAATCTTATCTGCAGTAAAATGCATGTTACAGCCCTCTGACTCCCTCTAGTGTTATCTACAGTAAACTGTATGTTATAGCCCTCTGACTCTCTCTAGTGTTATCTATAATAAACTGTATGTTAACCCAAATTCATAAAATCCAGTGATTTACACGAACAGCTACTATTTTAGGACTGCTTCTCACACTGATGGTAACTTTGTTTACTGATGCAGTAATATGCTAATTTCCTGACTTACCATGAACGAGAAGCTTGGAGCTCCAGAATAAGCTTGAACAAACAAGAAGCTGCATATGTTTGACACTATAGGTAGATATTGTGAGCACTTACATTTAATGTTTTAAATTTAAGGTAAAGTAGCATATTTGATTTTCAGAGCTTCCTGTTATGAAGCGTTAAGTTCTAACAAGATGTTTCCCATCTAAACATATTTACCAAATTTTATTATATGTTTAGTTCTACTTCTAAGTTCAGACTAGTTCTGTACTAGTTTTCTAACTCATGATGAGAACATCCGAGACAGTATGCAAATTACTTCATTACGTATGTCACAAAATGTAATAATCATATCCAAACTACAGTAAACTATATGTTAGAGCCCTCTGACTCCCTCTAGTGTTATCTACAATAAACTGCATGTTATAGCCCTCTAACTCCCTCTAGTGTTATCTACAGTAAACTGCATGTTATAGCCCTCTGACTCCCTCTAGTGTTATCTACAATAAACTGCACGTTATAGCCCTCTAATTCCCTCTACTGTTATCTACAGTAAACTGCATGTTATAGCCCTCTGACTCCCTCTAGTGTTATCTACAGTAAACTGCATGTTATAGCCCTCTGACTCCCTCTAGTGTTATCTACATTAAACTGCATGTTATAGCCCTCTGACTCCCTCTAGTGTTATCTACAGTAAACTGCATGTTAGAGCCCTCTAACTCCCTCTAGTGTTATCTACAATAAACTGCATGTTATAGCCCTCTAATTCCCTCTACTGTTATCTACAGTAAACTGCACGTTACAGCCCTCTGACTCCCTCTAATGTTATCTACAGTAAATTGCACGTTACAGCCCTCTGACTCCCTCTAGTGTTATCTACAGTAAATTGCACGTTACAGCCCTCTGACTCCCTCTAGTGTTATCTACAGTAAATTGCATGTTACAGCCCTCTGACTCCCTCTAGTGTTATCTACAGTAAACTGCATGTTATAGCCCTCTAATTCCCTCTAGTGTAATCTACAGTAAACTGCATGTTACAGCCCTCTGACTCCCTCTAGCGTTATCTACAGTAAAGTGCATGTTACAGCCCTCTGACTCCCTCTAGCGTTATCTACAGTAAACTGTATGTTAGAGCCCTCTGACTCCCTCTAGTCTTATCTGCAGTAAATGCATGTTACAGCCCTCTGACTCCCTCTAGTGTTATCTACAGTAAACTGTATGTTATAGCCCTCTGACTCCCTCTAGTGTTATCTACAGTAAATTGCATGTTACAGCCCTCTGACTCCCTCTAGTGTTATCTACAGTAAACTGTATGTTATAGCCCTCTGACACCCTCTAGTGTAATCTACAGTAAACTGCATGTTACAGCCCTCTGACTCCCTCTAGCGTTATCTACAGTAAAATGCATGTTACAGCCCTCTGACTCCCTCTAGTGTTATCTACAGTAAACTGTATGTTATAGCCCTCTGACTCTCTCTAGTGTTATCTATAATAAACTGTATGTTAACCCAAATTCATAAAATCCAGTGATTTACACGAACAGCTACTATTTTAGGACTGCTTCTCACACTGATGGTAACTTTGTTTACTGATGCAGTAATATGCTAATTTACTGACTTACCATGAACGAGAAGCTTGGAGCTCCAGAATAAGCTTGAACAAACAAGAAGCGGCATATGTTTGACACTATAGGTAGATATTGTGAGCACTTACGTTTAATGTTTTAAATTTAAGGTAAAGTAGCGTATTTGATTTTCAGAGCTTCATGTTATGAAGCATTAAGTTCTAACAAGATCTTTCACATCTAAACATATTTACCAAATTTTATTATATGTTTAGTTCTACTTCTAAGTTCAGACTAGTTCTGTACTAGTTTTCTCATTCATGGTGAGAACATCTGAGACAGTATGCAAATTACGTCATTACGTATGTCACAAAATATAATAATTATATCCAACCTACAGTAAACTGCATGTTAGAGCCCTCTGACTCCCTCTAGTGTTATCTACAGTAAACTGTATGTTACAGCCCTCTGACTCCCTCTAGTGTTTTCTACAGTAAATTGTATGTTATAGCCCTCTGACTCCCTCTAGTGTTATCTACAGTAAACTGCATGTTATAGCCCTCTAATTCCCTCTAGTGTTATCTACAGTAAACTGCACGTTATAGCCCTCTGACTCCCTCTAGTGTTAACTACAGTAAACTGCATGTTATAGCCCTCTGACTCCCTCTAGTGTTATCTACAGTAAACTGCATGTTATAGCCCTCGGACTCCCTCTAGTGTTATATACATTAAACTGCATGTTATAGCCCTCTGACTCCCTCTAGTGTTATCTACAGTAAACTGCATGTTAGAGCCCTCTAACTCCCTCTAGTGTTATCTACAGTAAACTGCATGTTATAGCCCTCTAACTCCCTCTAGTGTTATCTACAGTAAACTGCACGTTATAGCCCTCTGACTCCCTCTAGTGTTATCTACAGTAAACTGCACGTTATAGCCCTCTGACTCCCTCTAGTGTTATCTACAGTAAACTGCACGTTATAGCCCTCTGACTCCCTCTAGTGTTATCTACAGTAAATTGCACATTACAGCCCTCTGACTCCCTCTAGCGTTATCTACAGTAAAATGCATGTTACAGCCCTCTGACTCCCTCTAGCGTTATCTACAGTAAACTGTATGTTAGAGCCCTCTGACTCCCTCTAGTCTTATCTGCAGTAAAATGCATGTTACAGCCCTCTGACTCCCTCTAGTGTTATCTACAGTAAACTGTATGTTATAGCCCTCTGACTCTCTCTAGTGTTATCTATAATAAACTGTATGTTAACCCAAATTCATAAAATCCAGTGATTTACACGAACAGCTACTATTTTAGGACTGCTTCTCACACTGATGGTAACTTTGTTTACTGATGCAGTAATATGCTAATTTCCTGACTTACCATGAACGAGAAGCTTGGAGCTCCAGAATAAGCTTGAACAAACAAGAAGCTGCATATGTTTGACACTATAGGTAGATATTGTGAGCACTTACATTTAATGTTTCAAATTTAAGGTAAAGTAGCATATTTGATTTTCAGAGCTTCCTGTTATGAAGCATTAAGTTCTAACAAGATCTTTCCCATCTAAACATATTTACCAAATTTTATTATATGTTTAGTTCTACTTCTAAGTTCAGACTAGTTCTGTACTAGTTTTCTAATTCATGGTGAGAACATCCGAGACAGTATGCAAATTACTTCATTACGTATGTCACAAAATGTAATAATCATATCCAAACTACAGTAAACTATATGTTAGAGCCCTCTGACTCCCTCTAGTGTTATCTACAATAAACTGCATGTTATAGCCCTCTGACTCCCTCTAGTGTTATCTACAATAAACTGCATGTTATAGCCCTCTAATTCCCTCTACTGTTATCTACAGTAAACTGCACGTTACAGCCCTCTGACTCCCTCTAATGTTATCTACAGTAAATTGCATGTTACAGCCCTCTGACTCCCTCTAGTGTTATCTACAGTAAACTGTATGTTATAGCCCTCTGACACCCTCTAGTGTAATCTACAGTAAACTGCATGTTACAGCCCTCTGACTCCCTCTAGCGTTATCTACAGTAAATTGCATGTTACAGCCCTCTGACTCCCTCTAGCATTATCTACAGTAAACTGTATGTTAGAGCCCTCTGACTCCCTCTAGTCTTATCTGCAGTAAAATGCATGTTACAGCCCTCTGACTCCCTCTAGTGTTATCTACAGTAAATTGCATGTTACAGCCCTCTGACTCCCTCTAGTTTTATCTACAGTAAACTGTATGTTATAGCCCTCTGACACCCTCTAGTGTTATCTATAATAAACTGTATGTTAACCCAAATTCATAAAATCCAGTGATTTACACGAACAGCTACTATTTTAGGACTGCTTCTCACACTGATGGTAACTTTGTTTACTGATGCAGTAATATGCTAATTTACTGACTTACCATGAACGAGAAGCTTGGAGCTCCAGAATAAGCTTGAACAAACAAGAAGCGGCATATGTTTGACACTATAGGTAGATATTGTGAGCACTTACGTTTAATGTTTTAAATTTAAGGTAAAGTAGCGTATTTGATTTTCAGAGCTTCATGTTATGAAGCATTAAGTTCTAACAAGATCTTTCACATCTAAACATATTTACCAAATTTTATTATATGTTTAGTTCTACTTCTAAGTTCAGACTAGTTCTGTACTAGTTTTCTCATTCATGGTGAGAACATCTGAGACAGTATGCAAATTACGTCATTACGTATAACACAAAATATAATAATTATATCCAACCTACAGTAAACTGCATGTTAGAGCCCTCTGACTCCCTCTAGTGTTATCTACAGTAAATTGTATGTTATAGCCCTCTGACTCCCTCTAGTGTTATCTACAGTAAACTGCATGTTATAGCCCTCTAATTCCCTCTAGTGTTATCTACAGTAAACTGCACGTTATAGCCCTCTGACTCCCTCTAGTGTTAACTACAGTAAACTGCATGTTATAGCCCTCTGACTCCCTCTAGTGTTATCTACAGTAAACTGCATGTTATAGCCCTCGGACTCCCTCTAGTGTTATCTACATTAAACTGCATGTTATAGCCCTCTGACTCCCTCTAGTGTTATCTACAGTAAACTGCATGTTCGAGCCCTCTGACTCCCTCTAGTGTTGTCTACAGTAAACTGGACGTTATAGCCGTCTGACTCCCTCTAGTGTTATCTACAGTAAACTGCACGTTATAGCCCTCTGACTCCCTCTAGTGTTATCTACAGTAAACTGCACGTTATAGCCCTCTGATTCCCTCTAGTGTTATCTACAGTAAACTATGTTATAGCCCTCTAACTCCCTCTAGTGTTATCTACAGTAAACTGTATTTTACAGCACTTTGACTCCCTCTAGTGTTATCTACAGTAAACTGTATGTTATAGCCCTCTAACTCCCTCTAGTGTTATCTGCAGTAAACTGTATGTTATAGCCCTCTGACTCCCTCTAGTGTTATCTACAGTAAACTGCATGTTATAGCCCTCTGACTCCCTCTAGTGTTATCTACAGTAAACTGTATGTTATAGCCCTCTAACTCCCTCTAGTGTTATCTACAGTAAACTGCATGTTATAGCGCTCTAACTCCCTCTAGTGTTATCTACAGTAAACTGCATGTTACAGCCCTCTGACTCCCTCTAGTGTTATCTACAGTAAACTGCATGTTAGAGCCCTCTGACTCCCTCTAGTGTTATCTACAGTAAACTGCATGTTCGAGCCCTCTGACTCCCTCTAGTGTTATCTACAGTAAACTGCATGTTAGAGCCCTCTAACTCCCTCTAGTGTTATCTACAGTAAACTGGACGTCATAGCCCTCTGATTCCCTCTAGTGTTATCTATAGTAAACTGTATGTTATAGCCCTCTGACTCCCTCTAGTGTTATCTACAGTAAACTGCACGTTATAGCCCTCTGATTCCCTCTAGTGTTATCTACAGTAAACTGTATGTTATAGCCCTCTAACTCCCTCTAGTGTTATCTACAGTAAACTGTATGTTACAGCACTTTGACTCCCGCTAGCGTTATCTACAGTAAACTGTATGTTATAGCCCTCTAACTCCCTCTAGTGTCATCTGCAGTAAACTGTATGTTATAGCCCTCTGACTCCCTCTAGTGTTATCTACAGTAAACAGTACGTTAACCCAACTTCACAAGATCCAGTGATTTACAAGAACAGCTACTATTTCAGGACTGCTTCTCACACTGATGGTAACTTTGTTTGCTGATGCAGTAATATGCTAATTTCCTGACTTACCATGAAGGAGAAGCTTGGAGCTCCAGAATAAGCTTGATCAACCAAGAAGTTTATCTGTTTGACACTATAGGTAGATATTGTGAGTACTTAAATTTAATGTTTTAATTTTAAGGTAAAGTAGCGTATTTGATTTTCAGAGCTTCCTGTTATGAAGCATTAAGTTCCAACAAGGTCTTTCACATCTAAACATATTTACCAAATTTTATCATGTGTTTAGTTCTACTTCTAAGTTCAGACTAGTTCTGTACTAGTTTTCTCATTCATGGTGAGAACATCCGAGACAGTATGCAAAGTACTTCATTACGTATGTCACAAAATATACTAATTATATCCAACCTACAGTAAACTGTGTGTTAGAGCCCTCTGACTCCCTCTAGTTTTATCTACAGTAAACTGTATGTTTGAGCCCTCTGACTCCCTCTAGTGTTATCTACGGTAAACTGCATGTTACAGCCCTCTAACTCCCTCTAGTGTTATCTACAGTAAATTGCATGTTCGAGCCCTCTAACTCCCTCTAGTGTTATCTACAGTAAACTGCATGTTAGAGCCCTCTAACTCCCTCTAGTGTTATCTACAGTAAACTGGACGTTATAGCCCTCTGACTCCCTCTAGTGTTATCTACAGTAAACTGCATGTTATAGCCCTCTGACTCCCTCTAGTGTTATCTACAGTAAACTGCATGTTAGAGCCCTCTGACTTTCTCTAGTGTTATCTACAGTAAAATACATGTTACAGCCCTCTAACTCCCTCTAGCGTTATCTACAGTAAACTGTATGTTATAGCTCTCTGATTCCCTCTCGTGTCATCGACAGTAAACTGTATGTTAACCCAAATTCATAAGATCCAGTGATTTACAAGAACAGCTACTATTTCAGGACTGCTTCTCACACTGATGGTAACTTTGTTTACTGATGCAGTAATATGCTAATTTCCTGACTTACCATGCATTAAGTTCTAACAAGATCTTTCACATCTAAACATATTTACCACATTTTATCATATGTTTAGTTCTACTTCTCAGTTCAGACTAGTTCTGTACTAGTTTTCTAATTCATGGTGAGAACATCCGAGACAGTATGCAAATTACTTCATTACGTATGTCACAAAATATAATAATTATATCCAAACTACAGTAAACTGCATGTTATAGCCCTCTGACTCCCTCTAGTGTTATCTACAGTAAACTGCATGTTAGAGCCCTCTGACTCCCTCTAGTGTTATCTACAGTAAACTGCATGTTAGAGCCCTCTGACTCCCTCTAGTGTTATCTACTGTAAACTGTATGTTTAAGTCCTCTAACTCCCTCTAGTGTTATCTACAATAAAATGTATGTTATAGCTCTCTGACTCCCTCTAGGTTTCTCTACAGTAAACTGCATGTTATAGCCCTCTGACTCCCTCTAGTGTTATCTACAGTAAACTGCATGTTAGAGCCCTCTAACTCCCTCTAGTGTTATCTACTGTAAACTGTATGTTTAAGTCCTCTAACTCCCTCTAGTGTTATCTACAATAAAATGTATGTTATAGCTCTCTGACTCCCTCTAGTGTTATCAACAGTAAACTGCATGTTAGAGCCCTCTAACTCCCTCTAGTGTTATCTACATTAAACTGCATGTTAGAGCCCTCTTACTTCCTCTAGTGTTAACTACAGTAAACTGCATGTTATAGCCCTCTGACTCCATCTAGTGTTATCTACAGTAAACTGTATGTTAACCCAACTTCATAAGATCCAGTGATTTACAAGAACAGCTACTATTTCAGGACTGCTTCTCACACTGATGGTAACTTTGTTTACTGATGCAGTAATATGCTAATTTCCTGACTTACCATGAACGAGAAGCTTGGAGCTCCAGAATAAGCTTGATTAACCAAAAAGCTACATCTGTTTGACACTGTAGGTAGATATTGTGAGCACTTACATTTAATGTTTTAAAATTAAAGTAAAGTAGCGTATTTGATTTTCAGAGCTTAATGTTATGAAGCATTGAGTTCTAACAAGATCTTTCACATCTAAACATATTTACCACATTTTATCATATGTTTAGTTCTACTTCTAAGTTCAGACTAGTTGGGTACTAGTTTTCTGATTCATGGTGAGAACATCCGAGACAGTATGCAAATTACTTCATTACGTATGTGACAAAATATACTAATTATATCCAACCTACAGTAAACTGTATGTTAGAGCCCTCTGACTCCCTCTAGTGTTATCTACAGTAAACTGCATGTTAGAGCCCTCTGACTCCCTCTAGTGTTATCTACAGTAAACTGTATGTTATAGCCCTCTAACTCCCTCTAGTGTTATCTACAGTAAACTTCATGTTATAGCCCTTTGACTCCCTCTAGTGTTATCTACAGTAAACTGCATGTTATAGCCCTCTGACTCCCTCTAGTGTTATCTACAGTAAACTGCATGTTAGAGCCCTCTGACTCCCTCTAGTGTTATCTACGGTAAACTGCATGTTACAGCCCTCTAACTCCCTCTAGTGTTATCTACAGTAAATTGCATGTTCGAGCCCTCTAACTCCCTCTAGTGTTATCTACAGTAAACTGCATGTTAGAGCCCTCTAACTCCCTCTAGTGTTATCTACAGTAAACTGGACGTTATAGCCCTCTGCCTCCCTCTAGTGTTATCTACAGTAAACTGCATGTTATAGCCCTCTGACTCCCTCTAGTGTTATCTACAGTAAACTGCATGTTAGAGC
Source organism: Megaleporinus macrocephalus (assembly GCA_021613375.1). Taxonomy (NCBI): domain Eukaryota; kingdom Metazoa; phylum Chordata; class Actinopteri; order Characiformes; family Anostomidae; genus Megaleporinus; species Megaleporinus macrocephalus. The sequence continues at coordinate 35,573,546 of CM038724.1, forward strand.
CCTCTGACTTTCTCTAGTGTTATCTACAGTAAACTGTATGTTATAGCTCTCTGATTCCCTCTCGTGTCATCGACAGTAAACTGTATGTTAACCCAAATTCATAAGATCCAGTGATTTACAAGAACAGCTACTATTTCAGGACTGCTTCTCACACTGATGGTAACTTTGTTTACTGATGCAGTAATATGCTAATTTCCTGACTTACCATGCATTAAGTTCTAACAAGATCTTTCACATCTAAACATATTTACCACATTTTATCATATGTTTAGTTCTACTTCTCAGTTCAGACTAGTTCTGTACTAGTTTTCTAATTCATGGTGAGAACATCCGAGACAGTATGCAAATTACTTCATTACGTATGTCACAAAATATAATAATTATATCCAAACTACAGTAAACTGCATGTTATAGCCCTCTGACTCCCTCTAGTGTTATCTACAGTAAACTGCATGTTAGAGCCCTCTGACTCCCTCTAGTGTTATCTACAGTAAACTGCATGTTAGAGCCCTCTGACTCCCTCTAGTGTTATCTACTGTAAACTGTATGTTTAAGTCCTCTAACTCCCTCTAGTGTTATCTACAATAAAATGTATGTTATAGCTCTCTGACTCCCTCTAGGTTTCTCTACAGTAAACTGCATGTTATAGCCCTCTGACTCCCTCTAGTGTTATCTACAGTAAACTGCATGTTAGAGCCCTCTAACTCCCTCTAGTGTTATCTACATTAAACTGCATGTTAGAGCCCTCCTACTCCCTCTAGTGTTAACTACAGTAAACTGCATGTTATAGCCCTCTGACTCCCTCTAGTGTTATCTACAGTAAACTGTATGTTAACCCAAATTCATAAGATCCAGTGATTTACAAGAACAGCTACTATTTCAGGACTGCTTCTCACACTGATGGTAACTTTGTTTACTGATGCAGTAATATGCTAATTTCCTGACTTACCATGAACGAGAAGCTTGGAGCTCCAGAATAAGCTTGATTAACCAAACAGCTACATCTGTTTGACACTGTAGGTAGATATTGTGAGCACTTACATTTAATGTTTTAAAATTAAAGTAAAGTAGCGTATTTGATTTTCAGAGCTTCAGGTTATGAAGCATTGAGTTCTAACAAGATCTTTCACATCTAAACATATTTACCACATTTTATCATATGTTTAGTTCTACTTCTAAGTTCAGACTAGTTGGGTACTAGTTTTCTGATTCATGGTGAGAACATCCGAGACAGTATGCAAATTACTTCATTACGTATGTCACAAAATATACTAATTATATCCAACCTACAGTAAACTGTATGTTAGAGCCCTCTGACTCCCTCTAGTGTTATCTACAGTAAACTGCATGTTAGAGCCCTCTGACTCCCTCTAGTGTTATCTACAGTAAAATACATGTTACAGCCCTCTGACTCCCTCTAGTGTTATCTACAGTAAACTGTATGTTATAGCCCTCTAACTCCCTCTAGTGTTATCTACAGTAAACTGCATGTTATAGCCCTTTGACTCCCTCTAGTGTTATCTACAGTAAACTGCATGTTATAGCCCTCTGACTCCCTCTAGTGGTATCTACAGTAAACTGCATGTTAGAGCCCTCTGACTCCCTCTAGTGTTATCTACTGTAAACTGTATGTTTAAGTCCTCTAACTCCCTCTAGTGTTATCTACAATAAAATGTATGTTATAGCTCTCTGACTCTCTCTAGTGTTATCTACAGTAAACTGCATGTTATAGCCCTCTGACTCCCTCTAGTGTTATCTACAGTAAACTGCATGTTAGAGCCCTCTGACTCTCTCTAGTGTTATCTACAGTAAAATACATGTTACAGCCCTCTGACTCCCTCTAGCGTTATCTACAGTAAACTGCATGTTATAGCCCTCTGACTCCCTCTAGTGTTATCTACAGTAAAATACATGTTACAGCCCTCTGACTCCCTCTAGTGTTATCTACAGTAAAATACATGTTACAGCCCTCTGACTCCCTCTAGCGTTATCTACAGTAAACTGTATGTTATAGCTCTCTGATTCCCTCTCGTGTCATTGACAGTAAACTGTATGTTAACCCAAATTCATAAGATCCAGTGATTTACAAGAACAGCTACTATTTCAGGACTGCTTCTCACACTGATGGTAACTTTGTTTACTGATGCAGTAATATGCTAATTTCCTGACTTACCATGCATTAAGTTCTAACAAGATCTTTCACATCTAAACATATTTACCACATTTTATCATATGTTTAGTTCCACTTCTCAGTTCTGACTAGTTCTGTACTAGTTTTCGAATTCATGGTGAGAACATCCGAGACAGTATGCAAATTACTTCATTACGTATGTCTCAAAATATAATAATTATATCCAAACTACAGTAAACTGCATGTTAGAGCCCTCTGACTCCCTCTAGTGTTATCTACAGTAAACTGCATGTTAGAGCCCTCTGACTCCCTCTAGTGTTATCTACAGTAAACTGCATGTTAGAGCCCTCTGACTCCCTCTATTGTTATCTACTGTAAACTGTATGTTTAAGTCCTCTAACTCCCTCTAGTGTTATCTACAATAAAATGTATGTTATAGCTCTCTGACTCCCTCTAGTGTTATCTACAGTAAACTGCATGTTATAGCCCTCTGACTCCCTCTAGTGTTATCTACAGTAAACTGCATGTTATAGCCCTCTGACTCCCTCTTGTGTTATCTACAGTAAACTGCATGTTATAGCCCTCTGACTCCCTCTAGTGTTATCTATAGTAAACTGTATGTTAACCCAAATTCATAAGATCCAGTGATTTACAAGAACAGCTACTATTTCAGGACTGCTTCTCACACTGATGGTAACTTTGTTTACTGATGCAGTAATATGCTAATTTCCTGACTTACCATGAACGAGAAGCTTGGAGCTCCAGAATAAGCTTGATCAACCAAAAAGCTACATCTGTTTGACACTGTAGGTAGATATTGTGAGCACTTACATTTAATGTTTTAAAATTAAAGTAAAGTAGCGTATTTGATTTTCAGAGCTTAATGTTATGAAGCATTGAGTTCTAACAAGATCTTTCACATCTAAACATATTTACCACATTTTATCATATGTTTAGTTCTACTTCTAAGTTCAGACTAGCTGGGTACTAGTTTTCTAATTCATAGTGAGAACATCCGAGACAGTATGCAAATTACTTCATTACGTATGTCACAAAATATACTAATTATATCCAACCTACAGTAAACTGTATGTTAGAGCCCTCTGACTCCCTCTAGTGTTATCTACAGTAAACTGTATGTTTAAGTCCTCTAACTCCCTCTAGTGTTATCTACAATAAAATGTATGTTATAGCTCTCTGACTCCCTCTAGTGTTATCTACAGTAAACTGCATGTTATACCCCTCTGACTCCCTCTAGTGTTATCTACAGTAAACTGCATGTTAGAGCCCTCTGACTCTCTCTAGTGTTATCTACAGTAAAATACATGTTACAGCCCTCTGACTCCCTCTAGCGTTATCTACAGTAAACTGCATGTTATAGCCCTCTGACTCCCTCTAGTTTTATCTACAGTAAAATACATGTTACAGCCCTCTGACTCCCTCTAGTGTTATCTACAGTAAAATACATGTTACAGCCCTCTGACTCCCTCCAGCGTTATCTACAGTAAACTGTATGTTATAGCTCTCTGATTCCCTCTCGTGTCATCGACAGTAAACTGTATGTTAACCCAAATTCATAAGATCCAGTGATTTACAAGAACAGCTACTATTTCAGGACTGCTTCTCACACTGATGGTAACTTTGTTTACTGATGCAGTAATATGCTAATTTCCTGACTTACCATGCATTAAGTTCTAACAAGATCTTTCACATCTAAACATATTTACCACATTTTATCATATGTTTAGTTCTACTTCTCAGTTCAGACTAGTTCTGTACTAGTTTTCTAATTCATGGTGAGAACATCCGAGACAGTATGCAAATTACTTCATTACGTATGTCACAAAATATAATAATTATATCCAAACTACAGTAAACTGCATGTTATAGCCCTCTGACTCCCTCTAGTGTTATCTACAGTAAACTGCATGTTATAGCCCTCTAACTCCCTCTAGTGTTATCTACAATAAAATGTATGTTATAGCTCTCTGACTCCCTCTAGTGTTATCTACAGTAAACTGCATGTTATACCCCTCTGACTCTCTCTAGTGTTATCTACTGTAAACTGCATGTTAGAGCCCTCTGACTCTCTCTAGTGTTATCTACAGTAAAATACATGTTACAGCCCTCTGACTCCCTCTAGCGTTATCTACAGTAAACTGCATGTTAGAGCCCTCTGACTCCCTCTAGTGTTATCTACAGTAAACTGCATGTTAGAGCCCTCTGACTCCCTCTAGTGTTATCTACAGTAAACTGCATGTTAGAGCCCTCTGACTCCCTCTAGTGTTATCTACTGTAAACTGTATGTTTAAGTCCTCTAACTCCCTCTAGTGTTATCTACAATAAAATGTATGTTATAGCTCTCTGACTCCCTCTAGTGTTATCTACAGTAAACTGCATGTCATAGCCCTCTGACTCCCTCTAGTGTTATCTACAGTAAACTGCATGTTATAGCCCTCTAACTCCCTCTAGTGTTATCTACAGTAAACTGCATGTTAGAGCCCTCTGACTCCCTCTAGTGTTATCTACAGTAAAATACATGTTACAGCCCTCTGACTCCCTCCAGCGTTATCTACAGTAAACTGCATGTTAGAGCCCTCTCACTCCCTCTAGTGTTATCTACAGTAAAATACATGTTACAGCCCTCTGACTCCCTCCAGCGTTATCTACAGTAAACTGTATGTTATAGCCCTCTGACTCCGTCTCGTGTCATCGACAGTAAACTGTATGTTAACCCAAATTCATAAGATCCAGTGATTTACAAGAACAGCTACTATTTCAGGACTGCTTCTCACACTGATGGTAACTTTGTTTACTGATGCAGTAATATGCTAATTTCCTGACTTACCATGAACGAGAAGCTTGGAGCTCCAGAATAAGCTTGATCAACCAAGAAGCTGCAGCTGTTTGATACTGTAGGTAGATATTGTGAGCACTTACATTTAACGTTTTAAATTTAAGGTAAAGTAGCGTATTTGATTTTCAGAGCTTCATGTTATGAAGCATTAAGTTCTAACAAGATCTTTGACATCTAAACATATTTACCCAATTTTATCATATGTTTAGTTCTACTTCTAAGTTCAGACTAGTTCTGTACTAGTTTTCTAATTCATGGTGAGAACATCCGAGACAGTATGCAAATTACTTCATTACGTATGTCACAAAATATAATAATTATATCCAAACTACAGTAAACTGTATGTTAGAGCCCTCTGACTTCCTCTAGTGTTATCTACAGTAAACTGTATGTTATAGCCCTCTAACTCCCTCTAGTATTATCTACAGTAAACTGCATGTTATAGCCCTCTGACTCCCTCTAGTGTTATCTACAGTAAACTGCACGTTAGAGCCCTCTGACTCCCTCGTGTGTTATCTACAGTAAACTGCATGTTAGAGCCCTCTGACTCCCTATAGTGTTATCTACATTAAACTGCATGTTATAGCCCTCTGACTCCCTCTAATGTTATCTACAGTAAACTGCACGTTACAGCCCTCTGACTCCCTCTAGTGTTATCTACAGTAAATTGCATGTTATAGCCCTCTCACTCCCTCTAGTGTTATCTACAGTAAACTGCATGTTATAGCCCTCTAACTCCCTCTAGTGTTATCTACAGTAAACTGCATGTTAGAGCCCTCTGACTCCCTCCAGTGTTATCTACAGTAAACTGCATGTTATAGCCCTCTGACTCCCTCTAGTGTTATCTACAGTAAACTGCATGTTAGAGCCCTCTGACTCCCTCTAATGTTATCTACAGTAAACTGCATGTTATAGCCCTCTGACTCCCTCTAGTCTTATCTATAGTAAATTGCATGTTATAGCCCTCTGAATCCCTCTAGTGTTATCTACAGTAAATTCTGTGTTGAGAATGATAAGATATGAAGAGCTGATACTATAAAACAGGGGTATTTAATTAGAGTCAGTGAGGTCCAGTTAAAAGAGATTGTCTTAGGCCAGGTCCCGGACCGTCATCATTTCTAGTGTGTGTTCTGATTCAGTGGTGTATCCTGTTTACTGAAGTAGTCTAGTATCAGCATCTCATACCATCAACTACTGAAACACCAACACATCACACATACCGTTCAGTATATTTCAGTATATTTACTGTTTAAATGCGGAACTTGATAAATGTTTTTTTCATCACTTTAAATAAAAACAAGGGCTACATTTAAAATGCTTAAAGTGTTTATTTATTATAAAAAGTACAAAAATTGTTTAGTCTTGTTAACTGAGCTTCACATTTTAACAGTTTATCTCTCTCTTGTGTTCCTCCACTCTTTCTCTTGTTCAGTGAGAGAAGTGAGTTCTTGGTTCTCCAGCCAGGACTTTAAATCTGGACTGAAATTGTGTTAGGACCATTCTCACACACACATGACACACATATATAATTGCTCTTACTATCTCTAAACAATAAACCAACAGTGAGAGATGTGGGCAATGATAAAACAGCCCAGGAACGGAACCAACACAATAGAATGAAATTAAAAACAAAAAAAGGAAAAGGGAAAGCATAAATCAGTCAAACATCAGACACAGGGCCTTCACATGCCACACCTCTGCTGAAGAGCTTCTTATTCTTTCAAATCAAAATCCCAAACTCCTGACAGAAAGGCTGAACAGGGCCAAATGCCACAGTTCCTATAGGTCAGTGGAGCCCAGTCTTACCCGCAAAGAGCCAGTCTGGCTTCAGGTATTCATTCCAACAAAGCTGGAGATCACAAGAGTAATTCAAAAGGCTGAACAGTTGATCTATCAAGTAGAATCAGGTAAGCCCCTGCTCCTCTGGAAGAAACATCTGCAGCCACACTGGCCCTTTGCTATAGGTCATATTCATGCAAGTCTTGGGAAGTTCAGAAAGTCATGGAAAAATCTAGGTGTTGAACGTTACCAAGAGCTTTGTTTTTATAAGCAAGTCAGTTTAGACGCATATAGGGAGAATTTCCATGAAGAAGCCATGATGGAAAGCAGTTTCCTTGCTAAAGGCTAATTAGACACATATAGGGAGAATTTCCATGAAGAAGCCATGATGGAAAGCAGTTTCTTTGCTAAGGGCTAATTCTTGCCTATGGAAATAGACATCTTTTGCATGTCAGATGTAACCTTACTGAGACGCCCAGGGGCACTGAGAAGAGGCAGAAACATCTGAAGGGAACAAACGGTGAAGGGGGTGAAAAGGTGAAGACTCCTGGCAGGCTCAGTATTATTAGATGTATTATGTGTTTCCATTTTTCCTTTCTTTAAGGGTGTTATGTAGTTTCACCCTCACACAATGCACGGAGCACTAAAAAAGAAAACATGTCCTACTCTCACCTCGCTTGCCAAGGTGGATCGGGCGTACCAACCAAGTTCTACCTGATTCTCCAGATCAGGCTCTGATACAGCAGATGCCATTGTAAGAATAGCCACAGCGGCATGGAGGCGGAACTAGCAGCACATTACCAGTCTGGTGTTGACCAATCAAAACACAAATCAGAGCACATTGGGCTCACTGAGAGGCAGGGCTTAAAAAAACAGAGGCTTAAACAAAGTCCAGTTTCAGACAGAAGGTGAATACAAATGTACAGTATGAAAAAATATTGTATGTAATAGTATTCTATTAGACCCCCAAAATAAAAGTATAAACACTAAAACAGAGCATATTAGGTCTGCTTCTAATTCATAGCTTTTTGTTGACATTTTTAGTATTACATTTTTCCTCCACAGGCCTCCTCATAATACATTAGTTTCCTAGAACCGTACATCAAATAAATTAGGCGATTAGCAGTGTTGCTCTAGCTTTTGAACACCTCTTGGTCACTGCTGGACTGAGAATAGTCATTGGTGAAGGATTAGATGATGACAGTAAGTGTAGAAATAAGGTGCTTTTATTGTTGCAACTGATCTATTCATAAGTATATAAAAAAGCTCAGCCTCACCAGTAGCGAGTATATTAATGTATCTAGCCGTCTAATGCTCAACTGATTTTGGCAACAAGCTGCTCCATGTTGAACAGATAGATTGATAGATACTTTATTGATCCCGAAGGAAATGTAGCTACTTTACTTAAAATAAAGCTGCCTGCTGGAAAAACTACACAAATAATCCAGAGTTAAATACGGACTGAAAGAGTCACGTCTGCATCAGTTAAATCACTAATTTCAATACTACTTCAATACTAATAATTATCATTAGTTCCTCTTTGTTCATTTCCATAGCATTTGCTTTTCTTTGAATAATGATGCTGTGGAGCTGGAAACGGATAAAAAGAAAATGATAGTTCCACTTTGCATCCAAACAAAATTAAGAATGGGGAAGTAAAGAGGTATGTTTTCTGCCAGCCAAGCGAGAGAACCAGCGGGGGAAAAACAACAACGGGAATAACTATAATTATTTTTGTTGTAGCAACTGTTATGCATTTACAAAAATATAAAACATTTCTAATTTATAACAAATTTGTGCAAAAATGTGCATATGCCCCAGTGTTCATGGTGATGGTGCTGGAGCTGCTGTCCGGTTCGGGAACAGCAGCTCCAGCACCATCACCATGAACACTGGGGCACCCCAGGGCAGTGTACTGAGTCCTCTGTTGTTCACCCTGCTGACTCATGACTGTGTTGCGAAACACAGTTCTAACAGCATCATAAAGTTCGCTGATGATACAACTGTGCTGGGTCTCATCAGCAAAGGCGACGAGTCAGCATACAGGGAGGAGGTACAGCAGCTGACAGCAGTTGACTGGTGTACAGTCAACAACCTTCACTGGAATGTAGAGAAGACCAAGGAAATGGTTGTTGACTTCAGGAAATCAAGACCGGACCACTCTCCGCTTAACATCAACGGCTCCTCTGTGGAGATCGTTAAGAGCACCAAGTTCCTAGGTGTCCACCTAGCGGAGAACCTCACCTGGTCCCTGAACACCAGCTCTACAGCCAAGAAAGCCCAGCAGCGTCTCTACTGCCTCCGGAAGCTGAGAAAGGCCCGTCTCCCTCCACCCATCCTCACCCTCTTCTATAGGGGAACCATAGAGAGCATCCTAAGCAGCTGCATCACTGCCTGGTTTGGGACCTGCACAGCCTCTGATCGCAAGTCCCTCCAACGCATTGTGAGGACAGCTGAGAGGATCATCGGAGTCTCTCTCCCCTCCGTCTTGGACATTTACACCACCCGCTGCATCCACAAAGCAACCAGCTTTGTGGATGACCCCACCCACCCTTCACACAGACTGTTCTCCCTCCTGCCATCAGGAAGAAGGTACCGCAGCGTCCGGTCCAACACGACCAGACTCTGCAACAGCTTCTTCCCCCAAGACTTCTCAACACAACTCAACGTCTGAACTGATATCTTTCTGGTACATGTACACTCTCTCTATCTCTCTCCAACCATTTACCCCAGATAAAAAAGGGAAGCATTTTTGCACAAAGCATTGCACTAACTCTACTACCTCACTGGACTCTATTTATTACACATTGCACAATTTGCACACTACCAGCAATTATTTATTATTCTCTGTCTGTACTGTGTTGTGTTGTCTGTCCGCACTTGTTTGTTTTTGTTGCACTTGTGTCTTGTATGCACTGTCTATGTTGCACCATGGTCCTGGAGGAACGTTGTTTAGTTTCACTGTGTACTCTGTACGTAGTTGAAATGACAATAAAACCCACTTGACTTGACTTGATATAATAAACTCAACGCTAACAGCATATAAATGTCTATGTGGCAGTGGTCAGTCCAAATGAAACGGTGAAATGGAGACCTGGCGTCCCAGAGTTCAGCTATGTGGCATGATTCTGTCTCGGCAGTGATCAGTACTTAGGGTCACAAGCACTGTTTAGGATCACTTTCGAATTTCATTTCATGAAATTTTCATGCAATTCACAAACAATATTGTCCATTTCACAGTGAATGTAAGTGTATCAGATGATTTTTAAAGAATACAAATGTTTGTATTAAAGTCTATTTTTGTATAGAGGCTTATTTTGCATATAGTCCTATTATCAGCAATTCTCAGTCCTCTGTCTAAATCTCCTGGTACGACCACCAATCCAAGTTAAGGATGTTATTGGACTAATTGGTTGTTAGGACACTTTTGCTTAATTGTGATCACAGCTGAAAAACATTCTACTAATAAGTGAGTATAAAAGGGAGAACAACATTCTAGGTTAGTTTAGTATCTGAAGTATCAGCAGTTGATGGCTTGCTGACCGACTCACAATGACCAGAAAGAAACAACTTTCTTTAGAGACCCGTCAGTCCATTGTTGTGTTAGGGAAGGAAGATACTCCATTGAAAACAAGAACATTTCACTGGGATCCCAAACTTTTGAGCGATAACCAAACCTGTAAAAGGCAAATGTATTTAACGGACTTAAATGTGCACATCATTAGCACAGTGCAGTAGCTGAAGTATTTCAAAACATTACTGTCAATTTATTCCAGGTTAAAAAATCTCTACTTTCTCCCAACACACTGCTGTAGGTTATCAAAATAATTATTATTATGTTCTAAACATTTTCTAATTAGAGCATTTACCACCTTCTTTTTTGTATTTTCCTGTTCCACCTTAAATAGTGTCTCAGAAACTTGAGGAGCTAGACTGCAGTGCCAGTTTATTAAGTATTTTATTAAAAAGCACGTAGCAGCGCGTTATGGAGGCAAAACGAGTTAAAGCTATCAGCATTGTCTTTAGCATTCTCTGACTCCATTCCGAAACAGTGTTAAAGCTGTGAAATAAAGCGACTGTTATGGAGATTTACTGTCAATAAATCAGATCGATATAACAGTGTTGAATCATGATCTGTCGGAGAGAAAACCCGGATCCGGATCGGAATAGTCCGCTATGTAGGCTGAAACTCCTGTTACTAAATTAAAAACATAAAGTTTTCAGTCACTACTCAGTTAAAGTACTGGCTCACGCTACCTATTGGGGGTTATGCGGGGTCACGGCCGCTCTCGTTACGTAACAGGGAGCAGTTCGAGATTTAAATAGTCACAGACGCGCGCGAAGACGTCACAGACGTGCTGACCCCGGTTATAAACAGAGGTGTCTCCACGCGGAATCCTCAGATTAGGGATGAGGTCTCCCCACAGAACACGTAATGTTCCCGCTCTCGTTGTGTCTCTACGTTTCTCCCTCCATCGCGCGCGTCTCTTTTTTTAGGCTAGGTTAAATTCCGGGGGGAGGAGCGCCTGCGCGTCGCCGTTCTGTGGGGAGCCCCGCTCCTGAAACCCCGGTGGCCTAATGGCTAAGGCACTGACCTCCTGGGTCAGAGATTGTGGGTTCGAGTCCCACCTGGGGTGTGGAGCTAGCAGATAAGAGAAAGATGGTTGCGCAGTTTGAGGGGAGAGGTGAATAAATAACAAATAGTGAAGTGCAAGGACGTAGGAGTGGGTCTGACACTGGCGGGGGGCACATTTACTAATATGAATCTTATCCCCTAAAATATTAGCTGTAAGCTGACTCCACTGTAGGTAAGGTAGTAAATTACTGTATGTGTAGTGACATATAACAACATTTGTGGAATTACAGTAAATTACTAATAAATAAACAAAATACAACATTATCTGTACGTCTGATTATTATTAGATAAATCCAATTAAAGATCACTTTACAAACTAAACAAGATACTCCACATTACATGGTACTGCTGTCAGAAAACTTTTAAACTAAACATGCAATGTCTGGATAGTATATATACATATATAAAAACAAAAAAATCGATTATTTTCTTTCGTGGCATAATGCTGAACTGAACTGAAAAATATATGTATATTAAGGTTTCCTGATTAGACAAGACTAATATTAAATGTTAGACAGTAAGGCTGTGTCCCAAACAGCACCCTCTGAAACATTACATACTGCACTACTGACAGCACTTCTAACGATGGAGTCCATTTATTTATTAATTAATTTATTTTATTATATTTTATTATTTTACATATGTAGTGTAGTAGCAGTCTGCAGTTTGGAGAGTAATGTAACTTTACGTTTCAGAGTGATTTCTGACTAAAGTTAATATAAACGTTAGCTAACCCAAACCCTCCTAGTCTGTTACCATAACAACACATTATACTAAAGCTGTTTTATTGCAGTATATATAGTCATCGTTGCAGTTTACTGCTCTCATCACTGACCTCACGTTTAAAGCTGGTGTGAGCTACCCAACGCTCCAGCCAGGCGAAAGCCACCCAACCTAAGCCAGTTGCTAACAACAAACAGCGCATGAATTGCGAATATTGCCAAAACTTGCTTTTAAAATAAAAGTTTTTAAACAGTTTCTTTTTTTTGTGGTTTCATTTTTGTGTGGGACAAATCTACCTGTTTCTGATATCCCCCCGGTTCCTACGCCAATGGAGAAGTGTGTATCAGAGTTTGGTGACCTGCCCTAATTGAGCACAGGCAGTTTGGAGGCTGTTGGGTAAAGGAAACCATAATGTTTGGGTGGACTTGAAAATGTATGCGACTCTATGAGGAAAACAAATAAATGAATGGGCTGCACTACCCTTGGGGTTAGGGGTCTGCCCTGAGTCAGTGTATGGGAAATGGTGTCTGTTGGTTGAGCAGAAGTACCTGCACTTATTTTTCACTCATTTTTCCATCCTATGTATTCTCTATAAGAAAAATTTCTGCAACCAATCAAAAAGCTGTATACAAGTGCAAATCAATAATTAAAATAAATACATAAATAATAATAGTAATAATAATAATAATTACTGAACCCTCTTTACACAGAACTTATAGATCTTTATTGTGTCTCTACAAAACGGGTGATCATGCAGCATAGAAAACATTATCTCTGGTTTTGTTTAGTATGTTGGTCAGGCTTCATTTCTTAACTAATGTAAAACATTAGTGGACAGTTATGACAAGTAAAAATTGACCTGGAATAATATATATATTGAACGATAGACATAAAGGATTGAGCTTAATATGACTAAGTATATGAATAAACAAGGTCAAGTTTGATTTTAAGTTGTCATTAAAAATGGTTGATCTATGGAGTAAGAAACTGCAGTAGAATGTCCTGGTGATTCAGATGAGATGTGTTATGAAGCATTTTTAGTTTCTGTGTTTGGTAAAGCACACTTGCTGGGCCAGTCTGGCCATGGCTGTATCTAGTTTGAAGCCTATTAGGCTATTAAGATGACAGGTTTTCAGAAGATATAGAGATTTTTATCAAAACGACATTAATGCTGAAATCATAAAACCTAAAAACAGAACAGAAAGTATGTCAGAAATGGGCTGTGTGTATTGGATCAGGTAGGGTGCGGTGTAATCAATAATCGCGGTGTTTAATTAGAAAATATTGGGCTAACTATTTTAAGATATCATGCTGGCCCAGAAATAATTAAGCATTGCTGCTATACACCAGACAATAAATATACACAAACATTCAGAACCTAAATACTCAAGACAATAAATTGTCTGTACTATACTGTACCATACAAATACTTAAAGAAATACACGCTGATCCACACATTACATTAAACATTAACATTAAAGCCACCTTACAGACTGTAGTCCATGTATGTAGACAATGTATGCAGTGAATCTGATGGACTACAATCTGTAATTGTTCAACTACAAAGTGTTTCTATATCAAAAAACAATCACTGCAACTTTACCACCTTATACCTATTTCTATGGAAATAGTTCAAGCTTCTGTACCATATTTAGATATTGACATTGATGATCTATTTAAACACTCTGGATTAACAGTAATAACATTAAGTTTTTAAAGCTGTTTTTTTTATTTCTTTTAAAGTAAAGCAGAAAGATCAAAAATTTTCATGAGATATTTTTTTATGTCATCTGTCCATTTGGAGTAGATTGTATGTAAAGTTTCTTTTAGAGAACTGCCTTGCCAATACCAGAAACACTACAACAGCTACCTACTAACTAGAAATGGCCACCTAGCAGCATGCTGGCACCCAGGAACATCTTGAAACAAATTACAGTGGATGGAACGTATGCAGCATTTCTACCATGCAGTGGGTGAAAACAAAAGTTTGAATTTAAAGCATTATTCATATGTTTGTGCATGAAAGTCTATCCATGTTTGTATTTTAGGTGGTTAAATTGATCTAGTCCTGTAGGTCACTGTGGATTAGTAGGTCTTACTGCACTGTGATATTCAAATTTCTCACATGGCCTCTGCTATATGAAACAATATATGTGTGCATGTGCGTAACTGTGGCCTACTGCGAAAACGTCTTACTGCTTGAAACAACTTTAGGGAACAGTGCTACTTTTTATTTGTTAAGAAAATGTATTCAAATAGTGGTTTCTATCTCACGAGTTTGGTTACCGCACACCATTACTGAGATATCTCCAACAACACTTTCAAACATCTTGCTATTAAATGCCTGCAGGTTTCCTAGGTTACGTCTGTAGACGGGCTTCTGTAGCCTGACTGCTTGTTGCAAACAAACATGTCAAATATACAATAACAATATAGACATCATCACATGAAGTTTATTTATAGTCAAGAGGTGGTAAGCCGCTTAGCCACTTAGAGTCACAGGACCTGAGTCACAAGGTGGAAGGCAGGAAACCAACACCCCTGACAGGATCATCACAGGACAAACACACAGATATATACACGTTCTGTGTATCTCTGACTCGACTGACTGCATTTCTTTGAACCCACACAAATACAGGGAGAACGGGCAAACTCCACACAGAGGGGAGAATGGCAGCCCAGCCAGGGAAGCGGGCTCAGGACCTGTTTGATCTTCGCTGAGTGGTCTCTCACAGTGGAAAGCTGAACCTTCCCGCAGCCTAACAGAATAGCACAAGCAAGCCAACATTTAAGCCAACAGCCACAACTATTTACAAGAAGCAAGCCCTTACTGAATGCCATAGATCAATGTGTGTTGCTTCTCTGCATGGCCATGCTCCTGCATGGCCTTTGCTAAACAAGGCAGTAGTGGGAATATACTATACATTCAATTGAGTTCCATTGAGGGAGCTCCAAAACATGGAGAAAGTGAAAATGAGATGTAAAGAGCCTCTACATTAAAAAAAATCCCTCTAAACCAAGATTTGTTTAAGTCCTTGTTCTTGTGTAATTTGTATTACAAAAGAAAATTATTTAACCCCAATATTTAACACATTGAACAACAGAAACAATAACTCAGATGTGGTCTTCTTTGCTCTCTCGATGAACAGTTGCCACACATACTTGCCAAATGAATTCTACACTGAATTAATTCCACTCTGTTTAGATATCGCCCCACCCGAGTGAGGATAATCAGCGATCATTTCCATGCTCTTTGGTTCGATTTAAATAACACTGGACTTAGGAAAGGCAGGATGGAAATCAGCCTCCACCTTTCCTGTAGTTGTAAATATTTGCCAAGCATTGCAGAGAATAATCATTTCATTAGAGGGGAAGACTGCGTACCTTGCATAAGAGTGTTCATATAAAAAGAGCTCAGTAGTCGGTTCAGCGGGATAGAAGGTGAGACACCAGCAGCGAAGATCTGAGACGTGCACAGAGGTAGGAGAAACATCAGCCCGATCTTTAACGTCCTCCACACAGACGTGCTTGTTCTTTGTGTACACCTTGCTTGGGCTGTTACGGTTTGTCTATTCACATCTTCAAATCAGAAGTCAACGTGTGTGAAGTCACCAGTGATGATTTTGAAGAACCCAATTGGCTCCCTAAAGAATATTGCAGCAGACGTTCTTAGAAGTTCCTTAAAGAACCTCTACATTATGTAAACCAACTGGTTCAATTGCTTCTATAGCATTTACATTGAACTGTATCTTAAACGCGACAAGAACCGTTTTGAAATCTTGACCTTCAAGAGTTCAGGTGCTGCCTGACAAGCTTTGAGTAGATCTATTGAAACGTGTCAAACGCATTGATTTCTGGAATGCTCTACAGATCTCTGCAGATTCTTCATTAGATCATCATTCATTAGAACTTCTTAATTATTATGAAGAACACATACCATCAGTATTCAGATATCAGTATTTTGATCAGTGCTTCTTAAATTCGCTTCATATTTCTTTCTAATACTTCTTGGAAAGGTGGTAACACCGTAGGGTCTGCTGCTTAACAATTACTAAAAGCATTGAAGCAAGCTTAGAAGTTAGAAGGTATGAAATTCAATAACGTGTGTTAACAAGGTCTTCCGAAAGAAATCATTATTAACTGTTGGCTGCTGAGTTCACTGTTAATTAATTATTATCTTTTAGCTATAAACACACCTGCAATGTCTAATATGGTGTCTTAATAAAGGAATATGATCAGAGGATAACCGTCTGAGTTCACAGCGACGTAATGCTACTAAATGGTCACATTTCACTTGCAAGTGTTCTCTTACTTCTTATGTAATGTGAATATGTTTGCAAGTCCTGTTAATCAAAACTTTAAATTACAAGGATAGGTGGACTAAAAACTGTGAGTAAATGATAACATACATTTAGAAGTCCTTAACCAATGTGGCACTAATCTGTGTTAAGAGCTATTGCCTTACTACTCGTTTGTGCTTCAATTCAGGTCATGAACTGTTAAGCATGACCCAGACCTTACAATACTGAATTGTATTATTAGCTATTATTATTATATTACTCTAAAATTTGTGTTCAGCCATCCACACCTGTGAAAACCCGTTTGTCAACCTGAAATGCCATGAGCTGCACTGTAGCATTTTAATAGAAACTTAAAATTCAGGTTTTAATCTTTCAGTGCATACCACCGTTATGTTTGTAGAAGATTAAATATACGTAATTTAAACATAATTCACTACATTATTATTTGTACAGTTATATAATAATGCACTATAAACTGAATGTGTGGCACAACGACTAGTAACTCCAGAATAAATCTGCTAAGCTGACGGGTTATTAACTGCTGTATTAACACCAGATATTTGTGTTCAGGGTTGCGGTGCCTGTACTCTCCATCTGACTCTTCATCATGAAGCAGAATTTATTTCATCTTCTCTGTCTAACTGGTGAGAGTGTTTATATAGCACTTTTCTCCTCTTGTGTCTTTTTTATTTCATCATAAATCTTTTATGTTTTGATAAAAAAAGAGCAGACCAATCTTATAGAGCAGATATGTGTACAAATATTTGGGCACCTCATCAAATTCCATGTTTTGTTGGTTTTCTAAGCGTTCACACGTTGAGAAAACACAATGTAAAATGTAGCTTACGTAAATGTTATGACACATTTTATGTTTTAATTTTTTTTCTCTTATCTTAAACTATATACACAAAAATTCTAAGACATTTTTCAGGATAAGTCATATTTAAGCATGTTCCCTATAGAACGTGTTAACTTATATATAAGTAAATTGCGGTTTAAAACAATTATTGACTTTAATGATGATTCTAATTAAAAGGAAATAAAGACCCATTATGTTGTATAATGAGGACTCTCAGTTTAAGGCAAATATTCTACATTTCTTAATAATCCTGCCTTTAAAATGCTAACCGAGTTGTTTGGAATAGTTTGATGTGAAGTATGGCACAGATGTCTGGATATTGGTGGGGGAACCAGGGGTTGTTTAGTCACTTAAGCCACCATTAAACCTACACATGCCATTTGAGCTTTCATATGTTATGCTGAGATATATATATATATAGTAATGCTATAAACAGTAATAGTATCTATGTATTTAGTGATTTCCTGTATGTTGTCATGTTTGTTTAACCATTTCCCGCCCTCTGGTTAAGGAAACCCAGTGTTTGCAATTATCACCTAATAGCTAGTATATAATACTTGAGTGGAGGCATCCAACAGTCCAGAACCAAACTTTGTACTAGGCCACAAGATAAATCAGTTATGATGGCAATACATTTCATGCCCCCCTCCAGGACCTTCTCTTCTGGTGCTTATGTTGCTTACCTACGGCAGGTGTGTTGAAGTTCCAGTATTTCCAACAGGTTTTCTCCCGGTGGCTCTATCTGTCCTACGTTCTGTTACTCACGCCTATCATCTGGTCCTGGCACCAAAGATGTGGTCAGACGCCCAGACGTACTGCAGGAGCAATTATGATGATCTGGCTACGGTTATAAGCAGCGACGACTGGACAAACCTTCTGAAAGAAGAGGACATTAATATTTTCTCCTCTCTTGCTTGGGTTGGACTGTACAATGACATCAACAGCTGGCGCTGGTCTTTCAAAAACACCACTTTACAGCTAAATAAGTGGGCTTTTAAGGAGCCTAACAACCAGGATGGACGAGAGTCATGCGCCGCATTGGACACCTATGGATACATGTGGGATTTAGATTGCCTCGAACTGAAGCCCTTCCTGTGTTACGACGGTCAGTAAACATATTTTTAAGCCCTCTTAGATGGTGTCAATGTGTTACTCAGTCACTGCCATTGCACCCCAAGTGGTACTCTTACAAAAAAGAAGTTAAGTGTAAGTGTAGCATTAGTTTACTTCTTTTAAACTAAAATGAAGTGAGTATGCTTTCAGTTTACTTTTTATGTACTTCTCAGTGATATACTAAACACAGTGATACTTAAGTATGCTTGGGTTATACTGACAAGTATAGAACAGTCTAAGTATATTTGGCCTTTACTTGTACTTAATCTTTTGATTGAGAGAGTAGAAGTAAGTATTCTTGCTCTGTACAAAAACACATCCAGTACAATATTTATGTAAAATTTGATTTATAAAGATTTATAAAGATACAAATATGTTTCTTAATCTGAGTGTGTCTTGTCTTGTATTTTACGTGTGTCCACTGGTGAGTAGGTAAACATTGTTAAAATTCTATTTTAAGTTAAAAAAAAAAACTCTTAAACCTAGTCATATACTTTAAAGTACAACAATAATATGAGCAGTAAATTATAAGTATTATGTTAAGTTCACTTAAAGAAAACATACAAGCTAGTAAACTAACAGTAAAGTTTATTTTTAGTGTAGTTACAGTACAAAAGATGTAAACTAGTTGTATACTTGCGTTACTACTCTTATACTTAGTGTACTTAAAAGTATACTTTTAAAAACTAGAAAGTGGGCCAATTTAGTCCCAAGAAGTATTACAATAGTACATATACGAGTGTACTACTAGTACAATGACATTAGTATAGTAACTGCATAAAGTATACTTAATAAAATTAACTTTAAGTATACTAATTTTCTGTAAGGGTAGTTAAGATATCAATAGGCTCTTGCTATTGTATCCCAGGTGGTTGCTAAGATGTGTGCATGTACTAATATGCAATATCTGTATGGGGCAGTGTGTGATTGCAACAATCTGCCCTTTACTGCATCTAAAAAAACACTAGCCAGTTAGAATGCTAACTTCAGTGGATAGATCTGCAACACAATACATAAACATCTTATTTTGCAGTGAGCCCAATTTAGAAGTGTGCACCTTGTTCTCTCTGCTTATCATTTGAAATGGATGATATAAAATCTATTAAAATTATTATTTTAAAGTAACTAAAACATCAAATAGCAGATTGTCAAAAAAATTAGATGGTGTTTGGGCTTGAAATAATTGATATTACAGAAATGCTTGAAATATTTGATGTTACACTGAAGTTTTTATGTCTGGATACAGAGAAAACTAAAATCATTATCTATAATTGTTATTTGACAGCAAGCTACAGTGGCAGATTCATCAGCATCACAAGTAACAAGACATGGCTTGATGCTCAGGCCTACTGCCGAGAATATCACACAGACCTGGTCACTATAGACAGTGAAACAGATAACCAACAACTGAAGTCAATGGTGAGTGGTCAGTGGAGTGCCTGGATCGGCCTGTTTAGGGACACATGGAAGTGGTCGGACAACAGCAATGCTTCCTCCATCAACTGGATTTTAGGAACACCTGACAATCTTTTGGGCAGTGAGAACTGCGGGAGTCTTTTAATTAACCATATTGGTGATACCCCCTGCACCAACCTTCTTCCCTTCTTCTGTCACACCGGTAAGTTGAGTAGGCCTAAAAATGTTTGATGGCTTGAACATGTTTTATTGTCCATCCAAGCTGGGGCAGTCTCTGCACTAGGCAAAGATAATCAGACACCTAGAGCCCCCATAGGCCAAGGATGCAAGGAAAATACAAATGACATATGCTGGATGCTTTGATAAACTCAGCAGAGCTGTGGCCGGCCTGGACTGTGGTCGGACACGTGTTCAGAACCTTAACACTAAATGGAGGTTCTTTAAACGTTAGCAAGTTCTTCATACTCACACTATCTTATCAATAAAATGGTTCTGTCAAGAACCCTGACTAAAAAGGTAATAGGTAACTCATCTGGGACTCTGTAAATCCCGTCACAAATTCCCATGAAAAGAGTTGAACAAAATACTCTATTTAATTGAAACAGCCATGTGACATGTCACGTCTCTCCTCCCATATGTGTTTAGTAATACCTACATAACACATTAGATTCTAAATTGTTTTGTTTATATAGAATTTAACTTCTCAATGACAAACAGAACTATATTTGTAACACTTATAACCTTATTAACTTCCCAAAAGAAGTGAATTCATTTACGTATTCAATCATTCATCTTCTAAACCGTTTATAATTCTTGGTTGGTAAGGGGTGTTAGAGTCTAACTCCGTGCCCATTGGACAGAAGCCGGTAAACACCCTAGACAGCCCGCCAGTCCATCGCACTACCCACTGCAGCCCGTTGCTGCTCGTTAATTTATTTCATTTTGTATAAACATGTTGGGAAATTAATTGGATTGTATCCTTATTTTACATTGGGTGTGTCTCAAAACCTAGTGAGTGTGTAAGCAGGCTGTCTAGGTAGCAGCTGTTTAAGTAGCAGTGTTCTCTCCTCATAAAACACATTACTGAGACGCTCTAGTTAGAGAGAGACTGCGTCACAGTTTGTTTCCGCCCACTGCAGCACGCCACCGGTGGTTTAGTTTCGGCCTCCAAAACAATAGCAAGAGGCTTAAAAATCTGCTAGCATAAATGCTAATGTCTGAAGTATAAAAGTGTAAATAGTGAAGGACTCGTTACAGAGTTGATAATAAAATACTGTTTTGTGTGATTATATGACCAGAAACACATTAAAACTCCAGAGAGAATCAAAATAACTCACATTTTAAAACCACTTCACTGCTCGTAGATTAGCCTGCATTGCATCATGGGATTGTCTTAGTGGCTGAGGAAGCGTTCAAGCGTGCATACTATGACGTAAAATGCCGTCTATGTAGGAAGCTCGCACACCCTATATTAAACTCTAAGTAGTTGTTGCAATGGTTTATAGGTTAAGCCAAGCCATTCAACTTAAAGCTCCAGGTAACCTAAAGCCATTGTATTTGTAAGCTGTTTAATCTTTCTCATGCGGGTTAACAATATGCATGTAGAAAGTATGTCCTTTATTAAGGGTCTCCATAGAAAAGCTATGCAGGGTCTACAGCACCACCAGTACACGAAGAGCGCATTTCACTCATTTACCCCCACTTCACTTCTGATATTCTTCCAAGAACTACTTTGGTTTAAAGAGTTTGGGTGTGTCAAATGTTTTTCAAGCATGTATTTACCCTTAAAATTGGCTCCATCTGAAATTCAGATGAATTTAGTCAGTTTGCAAAATTATTTATTTTTTACAGGAATGTTGTTTTTTTGCATGCTAACATTTTAAATAGCATATTTAACTTTTTATTTCTGTTTTACCTCCCAAAGTTATCCCTGTGAGAGAAACACACAAACAAATAGTACAACTGCACATAAAGTCGAATAGGAATGTGGCTGATCCTGCAGTGCAATCGTCCATTTTAAACTTGGTGAGTTTGAACATGTTTTGCATGCGCCAGCAATACACTAGCTAACACTTGATCGTATGACACTTGATCAGCTTTGGTGGGTGTTTCTATTTTGTTATGGAAATGAAGGACCCGAGTATATTTTGTCCCGTTAACAATTTGATACGCAGTCTTCTGCGAGATTGTTAGATTGTTTAGCACAAATATCTGTATAACAAGGTTTCTAAGCAAACAACAAGCAGCACAGCAGACTTAAATGAGAGCTACATTATTTTCCAAACTGTTTGCATAATTAAATGCTTAAGATGTAAACAAAGTCATTCAGAGTGGTTTGGTGTGAAATGCTCTTTTCCAGAGCTTGTTAAGTCTGTGTTCACACGGGCGGAGCTCTACAAGCCCCCTTACAAAACGTTATTACATGAAATGGTTTTGAATGCACTGCCTGATGTCTAAGACATTGCTTCACAATAGTTTTGAGAAAGTCTAAAGTAAAATCCATTCATGATGAGGAGGTACATGCAGAGTGTATTGGAGCAACACTCCCCACAGAAATGCAGACTCTCTGAGAAGACACTCAAAAGACTCACTGGTGGTTCTGTACATATTGCAAGGAAAAGATCAACATGGCAAGATTTTAAGCTATATGTACAATAAGATAACTTTGTCTAACTTGGTCTATTTTTCAGATTCAGAATAAACTGAAGGTTAATGAAAACACCACACTGAGCTGGAGGCTGCAGCCGGATGGAAATATCTTTCAGAAGGAAAGCAAGACAATTTTAAATATATTAGAACCTGTGAACAGCACAGCCTCAGAAGTCTATAACGTCTCTAAAAATAACCAAAAAGATTTATTCTGCCTGTAACGTTTAAGCTCCCATCTAATGAGCAGAGATATGCTCAAACGTTATTCATGAGAAAAAGCTGAACTACACAGCTTTACACAGCTTCAGAGCTCAGTTCTCTCTGATTCTTTAAAAGACATAGACATTGACATTGATATATAAGTATTTGATAGCAGATTTACATTGTGCAGCGTCATTAATGTTAATGCATCATTAATTTTCATACAATGAAAATACACACCAAGCATATCAAACATGGTCAAACTGATGTTCTTACTTTGTGGTTTGGCAGTAGGTCTACTACAGTAATCTTACATGAAACAGAGGTTTCATACCTGGGATTCGTAGTTTACGTGTATCATTATTCATAACAAACAACCTCATAATCCAGAGTATCCAGTAACATACTGGGAGTAAATGTACATAGAATATATATATATATATATATATATATATATATATATATATATATATATATATATATATATATATATATATAGAGAGAGAGAGAGAGAGAGAGAGAGAGAATTGCTGTTTCTGAAGAAAAATTAAAGGTGCAGGTGGATTTACTCAAACACTGTAAGAAATTCAAGCTTTGTGTATTTGCCCTTTTACCGAGAAGAAGCAGAATATATATATATTTACTTTTAATGTAAGTCAATGGAACCAAGCTATTTTGGAGCACCTCTATTGGTCCACTCAGCATGAAATTTTCATGCAATGTAAACGACCAGACCATTGGCGTGTTCAAATGATGTAGAAATCTCAAAATCGACAAAAATGGAGACACGTTTTTCATTGAACAGCAAAATAAGTAAAAATACACAATAGATCAATTTTATTCCATGTACATTTTCTCCCAGTATGTTACTGGATACTCTGGATTATGAGGTTGTTTGTTATGAATAATGATACACGCAAGCTACCAATACCAATGCCAAACCACAAAGTAATAACATCAGTTTGACCATGTTTGATATGCTTGGTGTGTATATGTATGTATTAGTGTATAACATTGATTAAATTGACTAGACTAGATATTTAACACTTTAATTTAATTGTAACGAGCTTCCTACTTGCTAACATAGCAGCTGGACATCAAAATGCAGGAATACATTATTCACACAATTGGCAAGTTCAGAGAAATCTTAACAGGTCACCTAAATGGAACATGTAGAGTGTTATACTTTTCTCTAATGACATACAGCAGTGCATTGCCTTCCCTGCTTAATTCTCTGAGCAAGCTACAAATAATAAAAAGCATTTCATTTTCAGTATGTTTCCTGGTCTGGCCTCTGCTTTGTTGTTGATGCTTTGTTGATTTTTGTCAGTGTTACTGGTCCTTATGTATAGTCATTCAGTGTTTCCCTTTTACCAGTGAATAGTACTAAGTAAGCCTCTGCTGAAATACAGGCATTATTATGTAGGTGACAAGTTAACATCTACTTCATGTGCTCATTTTTATAAAAGTGGGAAACAGTTTGCATTGCTGTGCCTGAGGCGTCCAGCTTTAACCAAGTCATCGTGCATCTAGAAAGAATTGCTGTTTCTGAAGAAAAATTGAAGGTGCAGGTGGATTTACTCAAACACTCTAAGAAATTCAAGCTTTGTGTATTTGCCCTTTTACTGAGGAGAAGCAGTGAGAACTCACCCTCTCCCGCAACCTCTGCCAGACCAAACATCGGAGACTGTTCAAAACCAGAAAACTGCAACAAATAAAGTAAATAAAGGTAAACAAAAAATGTATTCATTAAAAAAAAGTGGGACAGTGGCTTCAGGGACGGGCAAACGCCAAAATGAACAAAACAACTAAAGTTAGAAATCTAACTAAACCTGAAAACAAAGTAAACAAAAATACACAAAACTACCCATAACTCCCTACAAAGAGGAGAAAAGGGTAGGGAGTCTAACAAAGCTGTAGCTAAATGTAAAAATGAAGTGCCGGGCTGGTCTGGGCAGGAGTTCTTCCAGGTCAGGTCAAAGGAGAAAACCCTGAACGGCCTCCAAGACGGCTGCTTGATGATCTTTTATACCACTGGGTTCCGCCAGTGGTCAGTAGTGGACCTGCACACAATGTTAGATAAAAAAAAAAACACACAACAACATGGCCGCCAATAGACATAACAAAAATGGCCATTACCACCAGGGGTCCCAACACTGGTTTTGAGAGACCTTAGCAGTTCTTTTAAGTTGTGTGTCCTGATTATGTTTTATCATCCACTGTAAACAGCATTCTACAAAATATGAACATCAGTATAGTATCACTAGCATCCCCAGACTGCTCGGGTTTGGGTCAGTACCACATGACAGTGACAGTATATTTTATAACTATATTCGTGTGAACTTCAGTAAGAACATGTATGAGCAGTTTAACAGACAGATTTTAAAAGCAGCGACTGCTGTGATTTTATTTACTAGCATCATTTGTTAAAAAAAAATCCTAACTCTATTAAAATGTGTTAAGAAAGTCTAAATACAGCATATACACATATTTCAGGGCTGGTCTTTTTATTATTGTCACAACTTATGATGGATTATGAGCACAGCCATATCTCCCATGGATAGGAACACGAAGAAGAAACCATGAGAAATATGATTGTGTGACTGCAGGCTTATTTAAAACTTATATATCACAGAAAAGAAACAGGGCATTAAAAGAGCAATAAAAAAAATGTGTGTGTGTGTTTTTGGTTTTCACATTGACGGTACCTATGTCTCCAAACACACACTATATGGACAAAAGTATGGGGACACCTACACATTACACCTACAGGAGCCTTTATCTAAATTACACCCATTACATCTACATCCATAGTCACTCATATAGAGTTGGTCTCCACTTTGCAGCTGTAACAGCCTCCACTCTTCTGAGAAACTCTGTATAAGATTCGAATTTGTCTGTGGGAAGTTTTTCCCCATTCGCCCAGCATAACGTTTTTGAGGTTAGACACTATTGTTGAACAGGAGGCCCTGGCTCGCAATCTCCATTCTAGTTCATCTCAACTGTGTTTGACGGGATGGAGGTCAGGGCTCTGTGTCAGGGGTCTTCCCCTATCAGGAGCCCATACTGGCTGGGAAACAAACTGTACCCAAATTACTTTACACACTTTAATGTATTGGTGTAGCAATCAGGGGTGACAATGCCTACAAGATGTACGTGAATGTGCAGGGGTACAATTAATGGATTTTTAAAACATGGATAAAGAACAGATTGATATGTTACAGCAGGATCGGGGGACACCTACATGAAGTTGCAACTTCTTGTTTGAAGTAACCAACTAGGACGGAACAGATCTGTTTGCAGATGTGAAAGTGGGTTTAATTCGTTATGAAATATGAACACTTCGTACATAGGTATTGCAGTGTCAGCAAGGAAGAGGCAGGATCAGGACACTTACTGGAAAGTAACTGCATTTTAATTATGTTCAGAACAATCAAATCAGACCTTCCAGGTTCCATGTAGGCTGCCAGTTGAGATTTTGATACCCAGCTGCTATAAAATAGCTAGTCTAATCCATTACATCAATGTTGTACACTGAAAATATACACCAAACATGTAATAATGATTTTTTTTGATCTAATCAAATGTTCTTACTTTGTGTTTTGGCAGTAGGTCTACTACAGTAAGCTTACGCAGAGGTGATTATAACATTTTCAACACAGACTGTTAACTATTTGACTAACAAACATTATTAATAAGAAGCACTGAGAGGCCTGCTTCTGAAGGCTTTCTGAGCTTTCTTAGGTCTTCCTAGGTCTTAACAGCTCAGTATACAGTAATAGTAAGAATAATTATTTGCCTATTAATAGCCTCACAATTCAGAGAACCAGATAAAACCTTAGAGTTCTTAATGTTATCATCATGACTGGACAATGACACACAACTTTAGACTTGTTAAAGTCACGTGAAAGCTGTGCGCTTCAGGTTTTTCCCATGAATAACATTCCGATATAACTCCCCTCCAGCTGGATGGGGCTTGTTATAGGCAATAAAATTAATTAAAGAATAAATCTCTTTGTACAACATGTTATTGTTTTAAGATGTCACACACACACTTTTGTGGTGGCGTTGTCCACAGTTTTTATAATTTTTTCTTCCATCTTGTAAAAGATATTTCCATCCGGCTGCACCCTCCAGGTCAGCGTGGTGTTCTCCGCCATCCCGTTAACGTTTAGCTCCTGCTGTATCTGAACAACAGACAGAATTTGTTAGAGAATTTAGCAGAATTCGAACCATTAGATAGATCAGAACTCAATGAACTCAATGATGGAAGAGAATATTGGTTATATTTACCATTAATATTTATCTGTTCTTTGATATTTATATCTATCTTCTGAGATTGGGTTACGTACCTAAGGGCTGATCGTTTTATAATCCCTTAACAAGTCATGCTGTGACAACAGACAATCAGTTACTCTGCATATACACCTCTATGAGTCTGAAAACTAATATAAAACAATGTCCCGGACATCAGGCACTGCGTTTATAACCATTACATACCTTCTAGGTTTCTCTATATTAAACCATCCTGAACAACTTTACCATTTAATTATGCAAACATATCGAAAAAATAACTGCTCCCCTTTAAATGTTTGCTGGTTACATAACCACGTCTGCTAACCTTGACTGTAATGGCTGTATGTGCTGTGCAGTGACCGTTTTTACTTTTAACCTGAGACAACCGACCGCATTGTTAGCCTACACACCAAAAACATCATCCAAGAAAATCACATGATCAGGAGTATCTCTAGTCTTACTAGACTATTTCTGTTGTGTCGCATGCAAAACATGGTCAGACTCACCAAGTCCAAAATGGCCGACTGCACTGCAGGATCAGCCATATTCTGATCTGACTTGACACGCAGTCGAATTATTTGTTTCTCCCTCACAGGGAGAACTTTGGGAGGTGAAGAGAAAACGTTGAACTCAGAATTTCCGCTTCAGTAAAGAAATGGTAACGTAAAAAGTCAACAATCTATACCAACTGTCTACATTTATCTGAATTGCAGTTAACTTGGACGTACAGCATTCCTAGCCTGCTACAGCAGAACTAAGCCCAGCATCAAGCGAAGCAGGAAGAATTGGGCAGAATGTGTATCTCCATTTTCAATTTCTACATGATTTGAGTGCAGCAGCTGCAGTATATATGGTGTGAAAACTTCACGATCAATGGGCCAATGAAAATGCTCCAAAATAGCCTGGATAGAAATTCAGGTTCCGTTGACTTACATTAAAAGTAATGATTTTATCTTCTCCTGTAAAGTTACTATTTTGGAGATGCTTGTTTTTCTGTGAACAGTGAGGATATACAGGTGGTGTTGCAGACCCCTCACTAAAGATGTTATCTAGCTATTCTGTGAAGACCCTTAAAGAAGGTTCTTGTTTACTGCTTCTTGTTTACTTCCGGTGAAAGCTGGAAGGACAGAGCTGTTCTCAAAGCTACGTTAGTTTCCACTTGGTGGTTAGCTTTTTTTGTTGTATACAGGACATAACCATAACCATAAATAAGATGTCTGAGTGTGAAGAACCTTTTCAAACGTTTAAAGAACCTCCCTGTAATGTAAAGATTCTAAACACGTGTCAGACTATAGTTCAGAGCATCAGACGAGGGAGAACGCTGAACTCTGCAGAGCTTTGTTCCAGAAGGAACCTGAAAGGTCTGATTTTCAAGAAAGACCTGCTGAACTTACCGGTGTGACAGAAGAAAGGAAGAACGTTGGAACACGAGATATCTCCAATATGGTCATTTGAAACAATTCCGCAATTCTCAAGTCCCCACCAGTTATCAGGTGATCCCCAAAGCCAGTTGATGGAGGAAGCGTTGCTGTTGTCTGACCACGTCCACGTGTTCCTAAACAGGCCCACCCAGGCACTCCACTGGCCTTTCACCATGAATCTCAGTAGCTGGTTATCGGTCTCATTGTCTATAGTCACCAGGTCTGTGTGATATTCTCGGCAGTAGGCCTGAGCGTCAAGCCACGTCTTCAGGGTAGTGTAGATGCTGATGAATCTGTTGATGTTGCTTGCTGTCAAATAACAACAATAAAAAAATGAAAAAAAAAACAATCAATGCTTTTAGTGTGCTATAAATCCAGAAGTAGCCAAGTCTGCAGTACAGACTTCAGAAATTTTTACTGTAACATCAAATAAAGACCAGGTTTCACGCTTAAACACTGTGTGGTTGTTTTTCTCTTTCATTTTATATTTTACTATAGCTTTTCAATCTTTGTCCCTAAATGAGGGACCGGCTCAAGGAAACGCTGGTGTGTTTTTTAGAAAGTGTTTAAAAACCAATAAAAAGTATTAAGGCTTGTTTAGGATTTGTTAGCAATGCTACGGAGGACCATTTCAGAGATATTGTTAAAACCATTTCAGAGATATTGTTAAACCTGGGGGGAACATGTTGTTATCCAATGTGTTACTTATCATCACAGTCAGAACACTCCCAAACAGTAAAATTACAAAAATAATAAATATTAAATCATAACAGCAGTTACTGTAAAAAACATTCAAGTAATTTCTGGCTATTTCTATTGGTCTATTCATTAAACTAGAGTATGTTGCTTCTATTTAGTTTTTCCACACTCAAGCACACTTAATTTTCTATTTAGCCTTAAATAACTAACTATTGAAAAGTCCTTTAGGGAGCTAGAAGTGTTTCTTCTATGCCATCACTTTTTTGAACCTTTATTTTCAAGTTGGCTTGACTTGTTTTCTCAGTTTGCAGTGTTTTAGGCAGAAACTCAAAACAGCAATAGCGCACAACCATCAGGATTACCACAGCATATCCTAGTAGCATCATCTAGGAAAGTACATAGATGGCCTTGAAGCTCTTCAACAACCATCTGGGATTTCATAGACACGGTAACTTTTTGTAGTTCTAGAGAAAAACTAAAACAGTGGTAATAGGTTTAGCCTCAATCGGGATGTTACAGTCTTACAGAGATGTTTACTGACCGTTGTAACACAAGAAGGGCTTCTGGTCAAGGCAGTTTAAATCCCACATGTATCCATATACATCCAACGCCGCACATGACTCACGTCCAATCAGGTTGTTGGGCTCTCCAGAATACCACTTTGGTAGCTTTAAGGGGGTGTTTTTGTAGGACCACTGCCAGCTATTAATGTCATTGTACAGTCCAACCCAAGCAGAAGAGTAGTAGCTGGCTCTTTTCTGTTCTTTCAGAAGGTCTGCCCAGTCATCAGTGGTTATGACCGTAGCCAGGTCATCATAATTGGTCCTGCAGTACTTCTGTGCATCAGACCACGTCTTTGGTGTCTGGATCAAATGATATGCGTGAGGAATGGAAAGTAGGACGGACAGAGCGGCCGGGAGAAAGCCTGTTGGAAATACTGGACTGTATTAGCTCTCTCGGTGAAGATATAGTGACACAGTGGGCAAAATTAAACACAAGCTGTAATCCTTTACTGCTCTGCAGTTTCATTCTTTCATTATTTCTTTTACCTTAGAGTGTTGCATGAAGCTGACTGATCTACTTTCAGAGGTTTACTTTGGATAACATTTACTTAATACTTCTAACCAATGTAAACTTAATTATATTCCAACAGTGTGATATGAACTCAAGCTATTCATGTTTATTCTAGTTGTAATTGTAAATTATGCAGATCATGTTATTAACACAACATTTCTATAAAAAAACAAGTAGAATTTCAAGTTACATTCACTAACTTCTTAACAGCTATGTCAGCTCACCTGTATTTTATATATTTTAAGAGTGATTTTCTTCAGAGATTCATTTACGTAGATGATATTATAAGCACAGCCTTTTTAGTAAAATAAGACACTTTTTATATTTTAAATTTGCCCAATGTGGGAAATTCAGCGCAAGCATGCGCAGGCGTGTGGTCTCTGTAGAATATGTTTTACTTATTTTCACTTTTTTCAACAAAAAAAAATCAACCAAACATGGAATTTGATCAGAGGTGCCCAAGCTTTTACATACAAATGCACCAAGCTTCTCTAGAAGATTAAAGATCTTCCTTCCAAATGTGTAAAAGAAAATTCAATATCTCATAAAACTGAGCTTGAAAACGTTTATCTTTTTGAATTTCAAGCAGTCTCATCCAATCACAGACTGTTTTTCTATTTGGGAGTTGCATGACTTTCTATGTTTTGCTGATTGTGTCACGAATAAAACCATGTAGAGAATGCTTTGCAGCAAGTGACTTCAACCTCCACAGGTCACTGGTCATCATAACTCAAAGAGAAACCAACTTTAAACTCTACTGGATTACAGAGCATTATGCTTAAAGCACAATAGTAGCAAACTAAGAGCAATCTTTATATATTTTCTTTATTTATTCTGTCATATAGAAGTGTAATTAATGAAAGAAAATATATGAAGAGAAAAGTGCTTTATAAACTCTCTCACCAGTCAGACAGAGAAGATGAAATAGATCATGCTTCATGATGAAGAATCAGCTGGAGCGTGCAGGCACCGCAAGCCTGAACATATAAATGTCTCATGTTAAAACAGCAGTTGAAAAACAGTCAGATTAAAAAATTCTGTACTATATGATAGTCATTCTGCAACACATTCAGTTTATATTAGTTTATTATTTTATTGTATTTACATAACTGCACAAATAATAACAATGCATTACATTTACAATTTATTTATATTCTTGAGGCTGCACTTCTGTTTTGTTACTCTTTATTTCAGTGTCAAGGATGATTCTACTTTTGGCAAAACAGAATTCTTTGACTCTTCTACTTCAGTTACATTCAGTTATGTGGATGTTTTTACAAAAAATAAGACATTTCACATATGAACAAAAAATTAAAAACAGCGGGTTTATTATTAATTCATGGTGAATATTTCACAGGTGCTGATTGTTCAACCCAAAGTTTAAATGTAGCATCTAAAACAATAATTTACTGTATTTTTGGGGAGCTAATGTTTATAACCTGTCTATAACCTAATCTTAAGGCAATAGTTATTAAAGCAAAAGTAAATTTACACTATATTACCATTTTCTCACAACTTTAAGTAGCGTATATACATTCCCAAACATAATCATTATAAATATTAGCATTTTAGGTGTAATTAGTACGCAAATATGTTCCACATAAAGACATTGTGGTGTGTAACTGGAAGATAACTGATTCCCAGACGACACTGTATTATTAATTGCTATTAATTAGTGAAGCATTTCATAAGAAGCAAACAATAAGAGAAACATTCCAGAAAGTCAAATTAATGTATGATACGTTTTAATGGATCTATCCAATCCTTGGCTGTTTTTCTCAAATATATTTTTAGGAAGCAGCACATGAACTTTCAGAAATGTTTTTAAAGTAGTTCTTGTGCTTGATGTATAGTTCAATATAAATGGTATAGATGCAGTTAAACCAATTCATTTACAAAAATTGAAGATCTAATGCTGTTTGGTGAAGAATTGTTCCAAGAGTTCTTCAAATACATCACAAAGGACTTACATATTGTCGCTGTCCAATGAAAAACATGTATTTTTGTCCATTTTTATTTTTCTACATAACTTGAACACAACAGCTGCCACTGACATTGTCTACAATTATCATGATCAATGGACGAATAGAATAAATAGAATTGGGAAAAATTCTAGTTCCATTGACTTACATTGAAAGTAAAGTATGTTTTTGGTCTCTCCTGTAAAGTTAATATTTTGGAGATACTTGTTTTCCATTGGACAGCGACGATATGTCAAGAATCACGCAAGTAAAATATCACCTAATTTAAAGACGAAGAGATAAAAAGAGCAAGCACATACATGAAATCTGAAGGATGTTGAAGATCAGGCTGAGGTGTCTTCAGCCCCCTCACTGCTAGTTTCTCACCTTGTAACATGCAGAACTGACCACTGAGCTCTTATCACACCGAAGCTCTTATGCAAAATACACAATTCTTACATGGATGAACGCATGGCAGGTATTTACAACAACATGAATGGTGGAGGCTGATTTCCATCCTGCTTTTTTCCCCTCAGACCAGCCACACACTATTTAAATAGAACCAAAGAGCATGCAAAAAGTCACTGACCATCCGTGGTGGGATATCTAAACAGAGTGAAAGGAATACTTCAGTACTGAATTTGAATGAAAAGTTGGGAAAATCGTCGGCTACATTTAGAGAGCAAAGAAAGCCACATATGAATTTTTGATTGTTAGATTTGTTAAAGGGGCAGTGTCTAGGATTTGTATAGCACAGGCTGGAAGATGTATAAAGAAGAAGAGAAGAAGTAGTTCATATTTATTAAAAAAAAACAGATTACAGACGAAGGCTGAAAGTACAAAAAAGTTCTTCAAAATTTATACATTACTAATTAATTGTATTTTACAAAATACAACAATTATGAATTCTGACTAAATAGTCTTCACCATATTTTATCCTTTACAACTAAATTATTGCTACCAATGCATTAACCCATAACCTGCTCTTACAGAGGCCTTGTTCATTTTAGCAAGACAATAACCCACATTCTCCATGTATTATAACAGCACGGCTCCATATTGGGGAATTTTGAAAGAGAAGATATGACAAAGGACACCCAGAATAGTACAGCAGCTGGAATTTTATATCAAGCAAGAATGTAAAACCTTTACTTTTCACCCAAATGCTCACAGAGTGGTGAACATGAACCAATCCCAACATTTTTAAAGTATGTTGACTTTAAATTAAAAAAAAAAAAATATTCTTCAAAACATGTCCAATTTCAGTATTTACAACTAAAAATGGGCTTTAAATGATCTGCGCATATTATTAAAATATTCCACAGCATCCCAACATTCTCAGACATGGGTCTCTTAGACTTTGAGAACCAACCATGAGGCTGAATGGGTATCTGCTAACAGTTACAAGAAAACTAAAAGAAGCTTTTTTTTTTTTGCAACAATCAATCACGCTACAAACCTATAAACCTGCAGGTATTTAATAGTAAGATGCTGTAAAGTGGAGATATCTCTGCAATGGTGTGTGGTGACCAGTGTTTGAGATAGGGATCACAATTTGAATAGATTTTCTTAACAAATAAAAGTAGCACTGTTCTCTGATGTTGCTTTAAGGAGAGAGAAAAGTTTTTACAGTAGGTTCTACATCTTCACACACACACTGGTATTGTTTTACCTAACAAAAGAAACGCTGCCTCCAGTATGCAATGTGAAACATTTAAATATCACAATGCAGTAGAGCCACACCTCTAAAACTAGTGGGGCAATGAAAACAAGACACAGCTGTCTGACAAACTAAATCCAATTTTTTATGTATCATTTCCATAACATGCCTCTATAAACCTATTCACAAGATTTTACATTTTTCACTGATCAGAAATTCTGCAAGAATCAATCTACTGCAATCGATTACATTTACCAGCATGACATTTTTTTAAAATACATGCTTCACAAAACAAAGCAATGATAATTAAAAAACTTTACCTCATATCTGCATCTCAATGATTGGTTTGCCAATATAATGGAACAAATCAGATCTGATGCTTGGCCAAAACGATATTATTAGCTGTTTGTTCTCCTCTTAGCTGACTCCCACTTGCCAGTTTAACCAATTAAAACTTGGCATGTTTTTTCATCTCATAACAGAAAATAAAGTAAACAATTAATTACAACCTGAAAGAAGCATGTTAGCAGCTCATGTTCTGAGCTAGAAAGAAGCTAACAGCCATGTTAGCATTTACGTATCTCAAGCTAATGGACATTTACTTGTTTTTAGCCAGTGTTAGCTTTTTTAAACAGAAACTAACATCCATGTTAGCTTGTTGTATGACATAAGCCCCAGTTAGCTTTTGTCATTTAGCTGCATATATGTTAGCAAGCTAGCTAGCTAGCTAAGATTGATTCATGTGATAGTATAGTATAAGGCAACACTGGCTTGATGCCAATGTGGCGAAAGAAAGATTTCTATTCTGCTGATGTTTTTAGTTGATTTTGGAATGTTTTCAATTTTAAAAAATCTTACAGATCACAAAAATGCAACTGCAAATTTCAGAGCCTGGATTCCAGCTCTTACCACAAATGACTTATTGATGAGGAAAATTCAAGATCCCCACATCTTGAACCCATCCAGCTAACATTTCTCTATAGACATTTGTCAGCTTCTTGTTCAATTTTTTGAGTTCCACCTTGCATGCTGGGGCCTCAATCTACCTGACCAGCTCAAATTGTCCTGTACCACCTTAAGTAGTACTTAAGCAGCCTGAGGTGCCAAAATGTAACTTCTGCACCATTTAAGATGAACAGGACCGTTCAAACAAGAGCTGGGCGAAAACAAGGTCTAGTGTGATTAATTGAATTTTCTTTTCTTCAGCTTCGGAAATCTGTAAGTAGCTCAGTCAAACTATATGAAGATTTTTTAGATGTTTTATCAATTTCTCTCATGTTTTTAAGTCTGAGTTGGAAGTCTCTATCTCTGCTTACTGAAGTTTTGGTCAAGTCATTTGTAATCAGTACAAGATTATAATTCTAAAGCAATCTACGTAACACTGCTCATATCATCACTGTCCAAAGTATCGCCCAAATAGAAACTTTCCAAGGGAGGGTGAAATGTTGTTTGCTTTCAATTTAAGTCCATGTTAGGTTTTTTAATTCATTTTAAAGCATTTATATTAGTCCATTCATGAAGCAACTACATAAAAGCAATAAAAAATAGAGATACATGTTTTTCTTTGGACATCAACGATATGTTAAGTATGTGTACAACAATGTATGTAGAGGACATGTGTCTAATTTTTGGTGTGACCATTTGCATGGGCCTCCATAGTTGAGCCACATTCAGTTTTGGTCCAGTGGACCAAAAATTAATGGATGAGTGAGAGAATATATTGACCACCTCGGTTAGCCTGTCAAATTGCATGTAAATTGAGCAAACACAGAACTCCACAGCACAGTAAGCACAGGGATAAACAACGTAAGCATGCAAACCATTAACAGTAGTAGAACATAGCTGGTGGCTGTAGCTGAACTGGAAACGTTTAGTTTAAAAAATAATTTGATACATTAGATATTTTAGCCACGTAATATGTTATACGGTAATGTTAAGTACACAGTTTAAACCACTTTAGCAGCATCAAAACACACTCATGACCTTTTTTCATTTGCACCATTCTAATATTGGTAACCATGCAATCTGAGCAACTATGCAAAACCTGGTAGAGCACCAAAACTGTCACCAGCATATAAATAGCATA
The DNA here is from genome assembly GCA_021613375.1 of Megaleporinus macrocephalus. Classification (NCBI taxonomy): domain Eukaryota; kingdom Metazoa; phylum Chordata; class Actinopteri; order Characiformes; family Anostomidae; genus Megaleporinus; species Megaleporinus macrocephalus. Next base: position 35,609,408 of record CM038724.1, read on the forward strand.
TAATGCACTCAGAGCGAGGAGAAGATAAAGCTCCACTCTTGCATCTGATCTGAAAACATCTATAGGTGTTTTTTGATCCTTCCACGGTCAAAAGACATCTCAGCACTACAGGTTTGAAAGGATGTGTAGCAGTCAAAAAGTTTCTCTTCCTGAGAAAAGAAAACTGATGTTCTAGCAATAATGGACTGACCGACCCAGACCATTAAAGATATTTGAAATTTTTTGGACTTTGAGAACCTACTGTAGGAAACACTGAAAGTGTGGAAAAATATCCTTGCACATTCCTTAAAGAAGCTGTCCTGTAAACCTGAAGCGTGGACACAATAAATAGCCTGAGCAAATTTTATACCTTTATTATTATTTTATAAATATATACTTGAGGCTTCTGTGTATAACAATAATGTTTTATTGTTTTTTCCTGATGCATAAAAATGAATAACTTATTTACTGACTCTGGACTTAAGAGTAGTCTCTGGCTTTGGTGTAGTACTGTATCTGGCAGCCTCCAGAAACCTCCACAAACTAAGGTGACAAAGACCAAAGACTAGACAACTTAGACAGGAGAGACTATTTGAATTAATTTCATTACCAAATAGAACGTAGTATCTTCTCTGCTGTTGGACTAAAGCACAATGTTTACAACTAAACAGCACATATCCAATTCCAATATCCTACTGTATAGTCAGAGCACAGCTAAACACACCTAATACACAAATGAATGCAAAGATCTAAAACTGGAACGCAAAGATTTTAAACCTATTGAAATCTAAATGATTCAAAGGGTACGACAGTACCATGAAAAATATATAGAGTATAAATATTTTATAAAAAACTACCTTTGACAAAGAATCCAACATTTACACACTATTGATCATTATTGGATTAGTCGCTAATTTATATCTCCTCATTCGCCTTCTTCTGAAAGACTTTTGATTTCCCTCTGGCTGCAGCCTCCATGGCAGTGTGGTGCCCTCTGCCATTCCAAGATCCTTCAGTTTCTGCTGGAGCTGAAGAACAGAGCCAGGGGCTTATTACAGAACATTACAGGTAACTCCACTCAAACGTTTAGACCACAGGCTCCCAAGCTTACATAATATACCCTTAGGTTAAGTTTTACTTAAGGATTTCCTGATGTGAATATGAAGCCAATTTCAGGCTAATTTAAAGATAAACAGCAACAATGCATGCTGACAGTTTCTTGGAAAGTTATTCAACTGTGCTAATGTAATACAGTTTTCAGTTCTATGGCACCTTTTGAATGTCCTACTTAGAGCTTTATGCATAGAGCTACTGATAAATATGGAGGTTCCAAAGAAATGTGTTATTTGGTTTCCAATTGCTTCAAGTAACCACTACATAAAATGCAAAAGGCTTTGTCTTTTCTGGGCTACTGTAGCGCCAGCGCGGCCGTACATGCTAGCCTTTGTCGGAAAAGAACCCACTTCTATGCAGATATGAAGGGCTCTTTTCATTCTTAGTTAATGAAAAAATAGTGTACGGGATTTGTAATAGCAGACAATTACATACCAACGAAAACATAATTTTGTATATTACATTTCATGTACATCTCTGCTGATAGAGCCTGCAGAATGCTACTTTAATACATAACAAAAGAAATATTATTATTATGACAAATTCAACACTAAACTATTTATTACATTCTGTTATGGTGTCCCACCATCTGAATAAGGGTGACCGGTGACCTTTTACATGCCCTTTGGTTCTATTTAAATAGCGTGAGACTGGTCTTAGGGATGGAAATCAGCCTCCACCATTCATGTTTTTGTAAATACTCATCATGCATTCATCCATTCCATTAGAGGAAGATTGTGTATTTTGCATAAGAGATTTGGAGTGATAAGAGCTCAGTAGTCAGCAGGGCTTGTTAGAAGGTGAAATCCAAGCAGTGAAGAGGCTGAAGAAACCCCGGCCCGATATCTACCATCCTTCAGATTACATGTATGTGCTTGTTCTTTTTATATCCCTCACTTGCGTCGTTATGGTTTGTCTCTTCGTCTTACAATTAGATGATTTCACTTTTGTAAAATATTTTTGAAAAAGTCACCTGGCTCATTAAAAAATGTTTAGGTGTTTAGAAGTTTAACTTTTGTAATTGAAGAACCTTATAACATTATGTAAATGAATTGGTTTAACTGCCTCTACACCATTTATATTGAATTATATGTCAAAGGCATAGTATTTAGGAAACTTGTGCTGCATTAAAGCAAATAGGAGCTAAACATTGAATAGAGCTATTGAAATGTGCCATACATTCTTTTCATTTATCTTCATTGATCCTTCATTAGAACATTTTTTGATATCCTGTGACACAAATACAAAGACAATCAGTTTTTCTAATTTTACATTTTGGTTCTTTGTATGATTTTAAGTAAGGAGGTAACACTTAGTTTTAAGGTCTGCTTCCTAACACATGCAAAACTATTAACTAGCAATACAAAATGCAGAAGTAAAGAGATGAATGCCATTTGTAAGCAAGCAAATGCATATATGACTTTCAGGGTTGTAGTGTCTGTACTCCCAGCTGATTCTTCACTATGGAGCAGAATGTTCTTCATCTTCTCTGTCTGACCGGTGAGAGTGTTCATAAAGTACTTTTCTCTTAATATGTTTATTTCATTGACTATATGTATAGCCAGGTCCATGCGTATTTGGGCAGTGACACATTTCTGTTGTTGTGTTCGTATATTAACACAATGTATTGGGAATTGAGGAGTGTTAAGACTTGCAGTTTAATTACAAAAAAATGTTGCAATAACTATTCGGGAATAACAGGTATTTACAGGTCTGCTCATTTTCACAGGCTTACGAGTAATTGTACTTTTGACTGAAAAACGGTTTTATGGTCAGATGTGGTCTGTTCCATGATCAGGACTGGAATATATGAGACTAAGATAAACTTGCCCACAGATTAATAGGAAAGAAAGAGTGCAGTACAAGAAAAGGTGGGCTCATGACAAACTGTCAAACATGGTGGAGGCGGTGTTACAGCATGGGCATGTGAGTCACTGGTGTTTATTAATGATGTGACTGCTGATAGAAGTAACAGAGTTAACTCTATAGAGTTGTACTTTCTGCCCAGATTCTCAAATGCTAGGATAGTGCTTCACAGTACAGATAGATAATGATAAAAGCACCCCAAAGAGTTTCCAAAGGCAACGAAATGAAATGTTCTAAAATGGCCAGTTTGGTGACCTGACCTAAACGTAACTAAGAATCAACACTAAAGACCCACAAACAAATAGTAACTGAAGGCTTAGAATCATTATTTCAACTTTTTATTTTAAGCTTTATAGTTGGTGATTGATAAGACATCCTGATTGACATCTACTAATCTGATTCAAACTTTAGCACTAATCAGCTTATTAGTGAATCAATCCACCATTACTTCGAACCACATCAGACCACCAAATATGTTACTTTTTGAGAAAAGTTCCGAAATAGTCACTTTGACTACATATTCAATGTACACTGCGTGCTATCTCTACTTTTGGGTAAGTCCAAGACTTTCTCCAAAGAGTCAAATCACAAAATAACTCCAATAAATCATGTAATTTATGACTTTGGCAAGAGGTTTCATGGTAGTCATGGACCCCCCACCCCACCAACACAAACACAGCCAAAGTATATTCTTGTGGTAATGTGTACCCTCCTCAGGTGTGTGTTGGGTCAGAAGAGAACAAATTGTGGACCAGTAAAGGATTACAGCCTTGGTTTCATCTTGCCCATTGTGTCACTATATCTTCACCGAGAGAGCTAATACAGTCCAGTATCTCCAACAGGCTTTCTTCCGGCGGCTCTACCTGTCCTACGTTCTGTTCCTCACGCATATCATCTGATCTTGACGCCGAAGATGTGGTCAGATGCACAGACGTACTGCAAGAATAAGTATGATGACCTTGCTACGGTCATAAGCACTGATGACTGGACAAACCTTCTGAAAGTACAGCAGAGCAATGCGTTCTCCTCCATTGCTTGAGTTGGACTGTACAATGACATCAACAGCTGGCAGTGGTCCTACAAAAACACCCCCTTAAAGCTACAGAAGTGGTCTCTTGGACAGCCTGACAATGGGGTGGGACGTGAGTCATGTGGCGCGTTGGACATATATGGACAGTGGTGGGATTTTAACTGCCTAGAACTGAAGCCCTTCCTGTGTTACAACGGTCAGTAACGGTCATCTCTTTAGGCCTTGTTTAAACGTTATGATTGAGGCTGAATCTTTCACCACTCGTGTATTTAGGTGTTGTGTCTGTTTGTTTGCTTATTAGAATGAGTCTTATGACTTGTACTTAGAGTACACAGCAGGAATACGCCGACCCAAAGAAAAAAAGGAGTTTGCATTCTTATTATTCTCCAAATTACTGTTCTACAGTTTAGGATAGGCTTTAAAAAAGCTACATAGCCTAAAGCAACTGCTGTAGATGACCTAAGGAGCCTATGACCTAAGGAGCTGTAAGCCCACTTCAGATTATCGTTAACATTGATAGCGAATTAAAAGCCAGTAAAATATATCTAGCTCAATATATGTTTTTAAATGTAGAATAGCTAGTCTAAAATAGACCTAAAGTTAAACCTTAGTGTTAAAGAAGAGAAAACATGGTGCTTAAGCATAAAACACTGGAGTTTATTTGATGTTACAGTAAGGTTTTCTCAAATCTACTCTGCAGAAATTGCTACTTTTGGATTCAGAGTACACTAGAAGCATTGATCATTATTTTTTTATAAATATTTTTAATAATATTTTTGTTACTCAACAGCAAGCTACAGCAGCAGATTCATCGGTATCTACAACACTCCGAGGACATGGCTCGACGCTCAGGCCTACTGCCGAGAGTATCACACAGACCTGGCCACTATAGACAATGAAACCGATAACCAACAACTGAAGTCGTTGGCGGCAGGCCAAATAAATGTCTGGGTGGGCCTGTTTAGGAACACGTGGATGTGGTCAGACAACAGCAACGCTTCAGCCATCAACTGGATTTTGGGATCGCCTGATAATTTGTGGGGACATGAGAATTGCGGGACTGTTTTAAATAATCGTATCGGTGATACCGCATGCTCCAACCTTTTACCTTTCTTCTGTCACACGGGTAAGTTCAGCAGGTCTTTCTTCACTGCTGTCTTAAAGACTAAGTGTCAGGAAGCTTTTAGAAATTCTTTTATTGTTATTTTAGTGTTAAACAGACGTGTGGAGCCTTCCAGGTTCTTTCTGGGACTAAGCTCTGCAGAGTTCAGTGTCTGATGCTCTGAGTTCATGATTGACTTTCTAATTAGCTGATGAGTTGAACCCAGAGTGAGCACTACAGTCTGACTATTACCCATTTTTTTAGTTTGACACATTAGGTTCTAAAGAGTTGGTCCTACATGTTGAATTTAACTGACTGACAAACTGAACTCAAATATTAACTGGTGTTAGAAATTCAGTATTCAGGAGTCGTGAGAATTCACCACTGACTTGGAGTTTGTTTACATATACAGAGGTGTTTGGGTACAGCTCAGTCGATCAGCAGTCTAATTCACATCCATGCAGAATCATACAAGGCCACAGCTTAGGTCATCGGTCTACTGCCAGTCCAGTCTGGTCTAGTGTAGTCTAAGATGGTTTAAGTAGGGGTCCTCAGGCTCAGAGGGGAACAGAAAGGGAGGCAAGAAGGAGGAGGAGGAAGAGGTTAAAGAGAAGGTAAGGGAGATGAAGATGAGAACAGGAAGGAAGATGTTGAGTATAGAGATAAGGGGGTGATTGCTATCACCTTACCTTGGAATGGGATGATCAGCTCTCTGCAGAAAGGGGATAAGGGGTTTCAACGATCACCTTCCTGCAACAAATGGCCATTTGCTTGACACGGTTAAAACCAATCGAGGTGAGGAGCAGAGGAGGCAATGAAGGGAGGCGAGACAGAACGTGGGGTGGACACAAACGCAAGCTTAAACAAACAAAATTAAAGTAAAACCCGGAAGACAAACATTCATTAAACTACAAACAAAACAGGAGCAGTAACAACAAAACACCAAATATAACCATGAATCACAAGGCGTGGGACCAGACAGAGGAAGTATATACATAGAATAACGAGAGGAACACAGCTGATGAGACTAATGACAAGCGAAGCACAGGTGAGAGAGGCGGGGCAAGGGCAGAGCAGAGCACACGGATAGCACAAGACCAAAACAAACAGAACCACATAGTAAAGAATGTAAACACAAGCACATGGGACAGACAAGGGAGTGTAAACAAAAGCAGATAGGCAGGAAAACAGGGCAGTTAGTAAACAGCCAACACACGGCACAATACGTTAAGAATATTACTTCACCATTATTATTTTAATCAGCTAATTTATATAGCACAAATATAAATTCCTACATGTCTAGAAGATTCATGGACTGCTGATTTCTACATGCACTATTTTTTAAAAATCTTGAATGTGCCTTCTTCTCTGTGATCACTGGCTTGTTACTGGTCACCTGGCCAATCATATTACTGATATAGGAACTGATGTGATTTATTTGTGCACTGTCTTTTAATCTCATTAGCTTTGTTGCTCTCTCTCTATCCGGGGTCGAACACAGGAGGATGGGTTCCTCCCTTGGCTTTAGGGGGGCTTGGACCTCAATACCCTTTCCCAAGTTTTGCTATGCATGGGCTCTTTTCTTACCATCCTTCTCCTTGATTTTCTGTAAAGCTGCTTTGAGACAACACTGATTGCAAAAAGAGCTATATAGATAAATGTTGTTTGATTGATTGATTGATTGATTGATTGATTCTCATTATCACAAAACTAGTTCACTGAAAATGGCAACAATAAGAAAGTAAGTAAAGTAAGTGTTTGAAAGTAACGTCTGCATTACTTTTACATAATCTCTATTAAACTCTGAGTAGTTTTGTGGCAGCTTGTAATTTAATCACATCCGTTCAATTTTAATTCCAGTTTTTGTAAACTAGGTGATCTTTCTCATGTGGGTTCAAAAGTAGAAAGTACTGTATGTCTTGCGTACAGCTTTCCAATGACCTATTTATGGCTGATATATTTAGTAATGGCTGACATATCTCTCTTCTTTCAGTGGAAACTAGGTAGACCTAAACCTGGGTAGCGCTTACATAAGCAGTATCCTAACCAATCACAGGGCTGAGGTGGTTGGTTTTCCCCAAGGCTCTCTGTGGCTGCTTCTTCTTCTGATGATCTTACAGGAAGAAAGATAACTGAACTTTGAACACAGCTCTGTCGTTTCTTAGCTTATTTATTCGAGCAGCCACATCAGAATTCCCTGCAAGCAGATGCAGCAGTAAAGTGAATAAAAACCTTCTTTATGGCATCCCTCCATCCGCTCCAGATTGCTGGAGTTAACTCTCTCTCTCTCTCTCTATTATTTGGCGTAGGCTAACACAACGTGTTCCAAAGAGCTTTCAAAGGCTTATTTTCTAAATATTGCATATAGGTGTATAAGAGGTTAGTATGATGATAAATCATAACAAATAAAACAGCACATACAGCCATTAGATTGGTAGACATATATATTTACTGATGGTGAGACCTCCACCTCTAATACACTTATAAATACACAGCCTGACGTTTGAGACACTGTTTTACAATAGTTTTAAGGAGATTTTGGGATAAAAGTCCATTCAAGCTGGAGTGGCACATGAAGGGCCAGGCAATATGTTGATATATATTTTTATTGTGAACAATTATGTAACAATACAAATCGGATGCCTGAAAAAAATCAATACTGAGTGAAAATAAATGAAAGTATTACAAAAGTACATATTGCCCCCTCTAGGTAGACGCAATGTTGAGGTCAATGAATCACCACAGAAAACGTTTTTAAAGATTTACCGCTATTTTTCCAACATCACCACACATAAAAAGAGAGATGTAGATTCACTTGTGGTTTTGAACATAGATTTGTGCTACGTTTGTGCTGTAGACACCCCCGATTATCCAGTGGGTTTTATGAACGGCGGGCCCAGGGGCCTGTGCCACTAAGGGACCCTCACAAGCAATTAGGACAACATCCAAACAGCTGATTTGATTAACGGTGGAACCTTTTCGAACCACACAGCAAGAGAAATGAGCTATGAATGATCTAAACTTGCAGTACATGAATTTGGAAAGAAACTAGAGGTGAGGGCAGTACAATACTATTTAGATTGTGTTATTTAGACGTAAAATATGAGAAAAAACAAGACTCGTTACCAACTCTGTTAAAAAATGCCTTAGTTGAATATAAGTCATAACAATGTCCCTGTTTTCATTGTTTACAAATTCTGTGATACATTCTGTCTGTTGTTCAGATCCAGCAGGAGCTGAAGGTTCACAGGATGGCGGAGAACACCACGCTGACCTGGATGGTGCAGCCAGATGGAAAGATCTTTCATGAGACGACGGAAAAAGTAAAAGAAAGCGTGGACAACATGACCACGAAAGTCTGTGTGTGATGTTTGCTTAACAGCGGTCTCTGGTCCTGGAGACCTGCTTTTACCAACATGCTGCCCTGCCTCTCCCCTCCTCTTTCCTAACACGAATGCATCTGATCCAGCCAATCAGGAACTTCTGAAGGAGTTGAGTAGCTGAAGCAGGTGTGACAGGTTGGAGCTGGAACAAGACAAAGCAGGACGTTAGGCAGCTCTCCGGGACCATGGCTGGCGACCCACTGCAGAAATAGAAAATGTTAACAGGGCTAGTAGGGAGAGTGTTTTGGCATGGTAATGTGATAGCCAATGTCTTTTTACATTGTACAGTTTTATTAACAAACTTTAAAATAGCAAAACTACAGCATCCAACATGCTTATCTGATCTCCTAAAACATGTTAAGCACATCAAAAGTTGCATTTAGTCCAGATATAACACAGATATAAACAAGTTGCCTAGATTATAGTGATTTACAACCTAAAAAATACTTAATGTTGTAAGAAACTAAAACTAGTTTTATTCAACATACAAGTCACTAAACTATGTACACTTCTTTCAATCCAAGTCATTTTTTATTTTAGCGACACTAGTTCAATTGCTTGTCACTAGATGAAGTCATATTTTTAGGTTTAACTCTTTGCCAAAAAGTGCAAATAAACACAAACATCAGTCATCTCTTTAGGCAAACCAGTAGAAATGCTTTATATCTTTGGTGTTTACTTTATTACATGGTTGTACAATAAAGCGAAATTCGACACTGATTTATGTTCTGTATTCAATTTACACTAGAGATCAATTCTATTATTTGTATGGGTCGCAGAACATTTTGTGGTGGATTAAGTTGGGGGGTGGGGGCTGGATTAGGGTAAAGATATATGTGAATATAAATATTGCCATAAAGATTTCTGTAAATAACAGCTGTATTCTCAGACCTTTGAGGTCATACAGAAGAATAGTGTAACAGAACTGCATTATGTTTCATTTGCTGTCATTGTTTTAGAAATAAACGAATGCTTGTACATCACAGGAAGATACAGATTTAAATTTATATCCATAAACATTTCTCAGGACGGAGTAGAATTATGGCTGCAGTTCATGACTTTAGCCAGCAGGTGTCACCATGCGCACAGCTTTTAAAAGTTTTACGCCAATGAACCTTTTCTGATATTTAAAGCTTCGTTTTGCCGGCTCTGAATGAGTTATTTATATATATTTTGGTGTTCAGAAAGTATTTAAGTGTTTAAAAGTAATGAGTTCTGTACCGTGGATTAGTTTGGCTTCACTCTAAGTGGTTTAGACCGATGTGCTGTTTTGTATTTCATTCATATCCACTACATATGAAACAACTCAGATACTTATAATTTATCTAGCAAGTTAAAATAATATAATGATTACATCTGTCCTGTTTTAAAGTTTAAGTACCCAGCAAACACACAACGTTGTCACAGCTTTGTTTACTTTCTTACAATGTTGCTGCAACGATGTCAACAGGTTGTGTGGCTTACGTAGGAACAAGTTTTAAACAACTATTAAATAACGTTGTTTAAGCTATAATAGTTTTCTGTTGGCTACTTAAAAAAATCCATGCAGATCTAATGGAACGTATTAGAACGCTGCTAAAACAGGTTTTAATGGGTTTTACCCACGTGACTGAAATGACCTATAAGAGCGCCCTGGGTTCACTAAGTTTATGTCAAATATGAAATACGTCTATTTTAAAGACTTTAAAATTACAATGGCAGTGCCTCCAATTCATACTACGGCTGTATTCACACTAGTCCTCTTTCTCTAAATAAAACACAAAGGGACAGTACGAGATATAACTGGCTTGTATTTTAATATACCCCCCAATTAAAATATACGAACGTGAATTAAACAACTATGAATGTCTCACATAATATAGCCAAGCATACATTCCAGCAGGGTATAATATATTCAGTGCATTAATTCACAGCACCAACAATAGAAAAAGGTTTTATCATAGTCTCAGCTTCAAATAAAATAATGTCACTTATATTTATATTAAACCAAACCTTCTCAATGTGTAAAGTAATAACTCTTAACCCTCTGATATACTGTACCGAAACTGTTGGAAAATAAACACTTTACCCTTAACTGATAGTGGGCCCACTCATACACACACTCCTAAGCCGGCATTTAACTGGTTAAAGTACATCGTTGCGTAGAAAACAAAACCACACTGGCTACTTCACTCTTTCAAGCCCAAACAAAACGTTTTTAAACTAAATTCACCAACGTTTCACCTTGAGTCTGTGGCTGAACCTCACTTTGCTGAATGCTCCGTCTCTCTCTCTCTGCAACAGTAGCAGCGCGGGCGGGGCTGCTCGAGCGACGGGGGTTAGCTTGGGGTGGCTAGGCTAGCAGTACAGTTCCCCTCGGTGTTGGTGGAGCTGGCCGGACTGGCTAAACGGTTGTTCTGAGTGTCAGTTGAACAGGCGAGGTCTTAAACTTGGTTGGACATTATAAAGCTTGGTTTTGCTAACCAAACAAGTCCAGCGTTAGTGCTGGTTAGAGTTAGACTTAGTGCTATCCTTGGTAGGGTTAACCTACACCTCAATGAAACATCTACCTGCACGCAGTAAAACACAAGCGATAACAGAACATTACCGTCATTTCACTCATCGTACAGCCGCGTGTTTGCAGTTTTGGGTAAAATCGGGCTGATAAACACAACTACAGAGCTTTATTTTGCTCCGTTGACCACAGAGACAACTCATCTCGAACTTTTTCGCACTCCCGCACCCCTTTTTTCCTCACCCCGCACCCTACTCCCAGCAGACCACACAAACGCAGAGAGCTATGGGACAAAACAACCAAAATAAAAGCAGGAAAATATATATTAACAGAGAATAAACAGAGTATATTTATCGGAACAATTATATGAACTATTTAAGGAAAATAACTATTATGGAAATTATTACTGTTAATTATTTATTTGGGTTACAGTATGAGGGATTCTAGAAGGTTCGGATAAAGTACTAGCAACGTTACCACTACGTTCTCACAACGTTGTCAAATGACGTCGTCACAACTTTGTGAGGAATATAATTTCAACGTCGTGGGCTCCAAAACACAACGTATATGCGTTTTCAGGGTAATTACTTTGTCTGTTTTCCAGTAACGTCTCATTTCTAACGTGTGTAAAGTCATTAGGGGTAGTTCACAGGCTGATAATGGAACTGAACACTGCAAGAGATCCTGATAGTCGCAAACGGAGTATTAAATACATCCTTATACACTCTGTAAAACTGTAAATATAGGTTCTGAATGGTTATGAACAAGCCAGGAGATGTGCAGTAAGGAGAACTGCTACTTAGTAATGTGTTCTGGGTCGATCTGACACTAGAGGGCGCTCACGAACGAGTCCAAAATGAATATAGAGCCATACACTTCAACATTTTTATATAGAAAGATGCATTGATTTTCTGAAACAGAACAGGACCAAACTTACATTTTTGAGTGCTTTTAAACTCTTTATATTGGAATTATATTGGTGAACCCCTTCACTCAGTCAGTGAGCAGCTCGGCAACCAATCAGCACTCAATAGCGGTAATACTAACCAATTGATTATTATTACCAACCATTTTTATTTTAGTCCTTTGGTAATGGGTTGAAGTATTGGGAACAATAGTAAGTGGCTAGACTTACCTAAAACAGGATCTAGTACGTCTCAGGTAACATAGGGTGAATAATTGAACAAATCTTATTTTTCAAGCTATACAAGACTAGCAGATAAGAAAAGAATCAGTGGAAGGAGATGGTAAACTGGAAGATTTTCAGACAGAGCTATAATGAGTTTGTTAATGTTCATTCTCTCCCTAAAACAAAATAGAACACACGTTTTAGATCTTTGTTAAAGTTTAATTTGATTACTTATTTATTTATCTTATTATTGTGCTGCTTGTTGTACCACTAGACCGTAACTTTTCCTAGCACTGACACATTCATTTCCTCTCATTTTGGAAAGTAAATATATATTATATAAATACTGAATACATTTGTTTCCAGTAACCATCATTGCAGCTGCAGCATTGCAGAATATATTTACAACATAGAGCAATGAGAACAAGGACAACACAAAGTAGAAATAAATAAATAAATAAATAATAAAAATGAGCAAACATAAATGCATAAAAAGGGCTGTAAGACACATACACCAGGTACTTTTTTTCCATATTCTATTCAAAAGGGTCTGGCATCAGTCTAAGCCTTATTAGGGTTATTAAGAAAGATCCCCAGCTGTCCCAAAGGCCCCTCTGTGCCTTCACTTCACTACTGTGTGTAATTGGTTCCTTTCCTTGAAATTGAAAAGCATCTCATTCAGCCGTCTCTTAAAGCATGGAGCGACTGAACACTTCCATGTTAAAAGTATGACTTTTTAGTACCAACATGCCAACCGTCAAGATCTGTTGTTCAACGGAAGAGGAGGGATCCAAATTAGGATCTAGAGGAATATTCACCTTCTAAAAAACAACCCAATAATCATGGGACAGAACCAGATTAGATGGGACAAAGATCCCTCAAAAGCTTGGCTTCTATCACATTGTGAATATAAATTGTGAACATATTTATTTTGTGCATTGCAGCATTGTTACCCAACATAAAAAAATATTCTTATTTTGGCACTTAATAATCACTTAATTCGGAGACAATCAAAGTACAAGTACACACAGGATAAAACAAAGGTTTGGAATCTGAAGGTTTGGTGCATCTGTGTGTAAATAAAACATTGACCATTTACAATCATGCACAAAAGCTCCCTAAGAGTACCTTCTAATGCTCTGATAGTACTTCTATAGGAACTGACTTAATATGGATCTCTATTATAGACATGGCAAGTTTAGTACTGGCCAAACATTTGATCTATGTGTGAACCACAGTAATCAAATACACACACTCACTCCAAACACACTTAGAACACCTTATTTTAAATATTTGACAAATTGAATATATATAAGAGTCATTAGCACTGAATACTTAAAAAAACATTTATTAATATGTTACATTTTTCAAAATCATACAGGCAATGTACAAAATTACATTAAACTTTAATGATGCGTACATCATTTTCAATCACAGCCTTTCGTGTAAGCACAAGTACATATCATATGCTTGATTCTAGATAGTGACTAACAGAGGCTTTCATTAGTCTCTTTACAACCACTAACAGACATTTCACATTATTACAGTATAAAACAACTTCTGATATCAATTTCAGATACCCATTACTGTACAATAAAGTGCTCTTCTGAGATATAAGCAAGAATCCTTACATATTGTATCGGTTAATTATCATTTTAGGTCATTTTGTCCAAGAAAAGGTCTCACTGTTAATCCTGGAGATCAATAATTAAATAATATTATAGAGTGTTTTATAAAGATGTTAGAATGTGGTTCAATAAAATGTTTCTGTTTGCTTTGAAGCGGCATTTTTCTGAATTTCTACATAATTAAATGGTTAAGATGTAAACATTTAAATTGGTTTGATGTGAAAAGCTACAGCCATGTCTAAATGGTCCCTCACAGGTTATTACATGAAATGGTTCTGAATAGGTTGCGTGACACATGCAGGGTGTTATAAGGCAAAATAGTCCACAAATGTATCACTGCTTTACTATCATTAACATCATATTGAGAACCTTAGAATACATGTGCAGGTTCACTGGTGCTTTTAAACAATAAATAACAAGGCTGTGTTTATCGTGTATTTATATCTCAACCACTGAATTATGCAAGAAATTTGGCAAACCAATGGGATTCCCATTAAGGAGTCCACATCAATATTTTTTTATAAACAGGTTAAAATACCAGGTTGTATTCAACGAATTAGTTATATTTATTATATAAATCATTAAAGCGCCAATTATACTTTTATCTCTGCATCAATGGAGACATCTCTTGGTAGTGGTGCCATTTTGGTGAAATTAGCCAGTCCAGTCTCTGAGACCACAGGAGAGGCGTTAGGCGTCCTTAAAGTAAGAAGTGAAAGAGATGGAGAAAAGCTGGGGGTCATGGCTGAAGGAGTTAGTCCTGTGTTCCTTGCCAAAGGCGAGTATGCATACTTGGGGTATGAGGGCTTTCTTCCCAGGGACGTCATCCTCTGAGGCATCCTAGGGGGGACGGAACGAATTCCTGATTGGGCCACTCCTGTGATAAGTGGAGGTGGGTGCAGAAGACTCTGAAACTCTGACCCAACAGGTCTTTCACTTGTGTCCTCGTCGGGGAGCATGCCAATGTCCGTAAAGACGGATGCCAGGGGTTGGAAGCGAGGCTCCCAATTGAGAAGGTGGTCCCAGCCATAGCTGCCACGCAGTTGCTCCTCTGGGCAGATCAGATTGGTGAGGGATCCCTCAATGGAATCCTGATGATCTGGCAAAGGCAAGCAGCCCCTTAAGACCTCCTCCATCTCCCTCATGTTTACCACCCGAGGCAGCATCCCTTCACCCCCTCCTTCTTCCTTGAAGTTATGGAGACTCTCTGCACTTGCCATTCCCACCAAATGGCCTATGCCCAGATTTGCACCAGCGGCTGAATGGCAGGACAGCTGGTCTGAATCGATGGGGATTCCTGAGTCTAGGTCAGGCATGACGGAATCAAGCTGCTTGATATGCTGGTACTCATTGATCATCTTAATCTCTTGGTCCTCAGCAGTCTCACCTTCTGCTGAGCCCCGTCCACTTGAGCCCGAGTTCCTCAAGGGGTTGGAGATGTCCCTCTTCGCTCGCATGTCTAAAGGTGCATGCAAGTCTTGGAGATTTATGGCACTGATACCATTTTGATAGTTGCCCCGTCTTCCATACGTTCCTGTCCCATGATTAAGGTTAGCAGCTAATGAGGCAGCCTTCTTAAGAGCATTTTCCTTGGTCTTGTACCTCAACACTAGAGCAACAAAACTGATCAAAAGCAGAAGAAACACCGTCAAGGAAACGCTAAGGCTGACAGTTTGGACACTGAGAGCAATACCTGCCAGTGCCTCTGCTGAATTAGATATGTTTACGATGATACGACAGGTGGTCGATCTGGAATCGAGCTTTGGACTACTTGCCACAACCGTCAAGTCTTCAACATCCTCACTTGAGACAGCACCTCTCTTTCGATAAACTGGGTTTGAAATATAGACACTTCCAGTAGTTTTGTTGACACTGAAAAACAAGGATGGGTTAGCTAATGAATACTCCACAATGCCATCCAAACCTCCGTCGTGATCCATGGCCATCACATGGCCAACGTTTTGGCCTACTCTGGCATTGTCCGGCAGAGTGAGATGGTACACCTTCTGAGTAAAGACAGGGCTGAACTCATCTACGCCTTCAATATCGACCTGAATCCTCACCGTTGCGGCTTGATCCCCTTTGTCCCGGGCCTCTACAAGAAAACAGTATTCACTGTCTCTCTCGTAGTCGAAGGTCTGTCTAGTATGGATGTCTCCAGTAAGAGGATCAATGGCAAAGGCCTCTTTTCTGTCTGGGTTGCCGCTGCCATAGTCCATAAAACAAGAGGTCAGTATTGAGTATGTTAGGAGGCCATACTTTCCTGCATCCTGATCAACAGCATGGACCATGCACACCGGGGTAAATGCTGGCATGTTTTCTGCCACAGAGCACTTGATGGTAGGGAACACGAAGAAGGGAGAATTATCATTCTCATCAAGCACTGTGATAAAGATCACAGCGAAGGATACTTTCCTGTTGCCTGGACCTCCTCCATCTGATGCTCGGACAGTCAAGGTGTGTTTAGTATCTTCTTCATAATCCAGAGTCCCGTTGACCTCCAGAGAACCTGTTTGAGAATCCAACCTAAAGAGACTCTTTCTGTTACCAGAGATAATGTCGTAAGTGACTGTGCCGTTTGACCCAAGGTCAAGATCTTGAGCAGACACCTGGACCAGAGAAGTACCACGTGGGCTGTTCTCAATAACTTGTGCGTAGTATTCTGAGGTGTTGAAAACAGGTTCATGGTCATTGACGTCAAGTACATTGATTGACACTACTGTTGAGCTGTTAAGTGGAGGAACTCCTCTGTCCATCACGGTAATGGTCAATGAATACGTCTCTGTGGTCTCTCTGTCCAGGGTGTCACAGAGTACTACATAACCCACAGTTCCCTGCTGGGCCTCTGTCCACTCACTGATGACTTCAATGCAGAATCGCCTCTCCTCATTCCCCCCAGTGATGGCGTAATCCAGGTGGGTGTTTTTGTCCGAGTAATCCTGGTCCTCAGCCAGCAGGGTCAGGAGTACACTTCCAACAGGCGCGTTCTCATCAATGCTCACATGGTAGGCGCTGTATTGGAAGAAAGGTGCGTGGTCATTGGAGTCCGCCACTTGTATGTCCACAGATGTGATGCAAGTCAGGGTGGGGTCACCACCATCCCGAGCTTCGACCAGAAGCCGAATCATATTGCCGCTAGTGACATACTTCAGAGGCTTGCTGGTGTATATAGAACCTGGACATAGAAAACAATAAGAATTTTATTATTACAAACTTTGTTGCTTTATAACAAATAAATTGCTGTTCCATAATAAATAATATTGCATGTATGCAATATACACATATCAGAGATGTTCACAAGTCAAGTCCAGTCTTAAGTGTGAGTTAAGGTTGAGTCTTGAGCCTCTGGGGTCGAGGCCTCACAGTAAATTCTCTAGCCTATGCCGACGATATGAGTAGATATATAAGGATGCTTTAAAACAGGCTCGCTCACTGAATTTATATATGCTTGCTCATCCACTGTAGCCTAGGCTGGCCCAGGACAGTTCTCGAGCACTGTTGATAAACTCCTGCAGCCACCAGCTGTAGCTTCTTCTAGGTCAGTTAAATTATGTAATAATTTACTTTTTTCAGCATAAAACTGACTCAATCTGCAATGCCCTTGCTTCTGTCCCTCCCTGATTTCCCCCCACCCCAATAGCACCCAGCCATCCTCAAGCCTCACGTCTGTTTCTGTGGTAGAGTTGACTGAAAAATTCCAATCCGACATACTACATACTGCACCAGTTTCACTTATTAAGTAATGTGTGACAGGGATAGCAATTCCTACTTCACACCATATTAATAGATGCTTTGCAACCTGCTCTATCCCCGTCAATCTCGAAAAACGCTGTTGTTCTGAAAACACTAGGCCTGGCTTTTAAGAACTGAAATAATTACCAGTCCCATTTACAGCCAAGCTATTGGAAAGGATAGTTGCTTCACAATTGCAGTTCTACCAGGAAGCAAGTATCTTAAATGAGGCATTTCAATGTGGGTTTCGTTTTTTGCATAGTACTAAAGATGTACTTAGAGTTACTGATGTGTGCTCTTTGTATACTGTTGCTTTTTGGTCTTAGCTCTGCTTTTGATACTACATCTCAGGATTGTTATTACAGGTACTGCTCTTTCCTGGTTTTCCCTTATATAAGTGATGGACAGCAATATGTAGCTATACAGAATCCAATATCCTTTTCTGTCATTAAGGCTGTCCCACAGGGCTCAGTCCTACATTCATAACACACACATATATATATATATATATATATATATATATATATATATATATATATCCTCCTTGGCCTGTCAAAGCTCTCAATAGGTTGCAGTATGTACAAAGTGTTGGCTCTAGGGTCTTCATCTGTTCTAATAAGACTGATCATATCACCCCCGTCCCTCAGAGTCTTCACTGGTTACCTATTACTTTTCGTGTTCAGTGCAAGGTTCTTCCCATTACTTAGCTCAGCTTTATGCCCCTTCCGATACTTTAAGATTCCATAGTCTGGAGCTGCTTCATGTTCTGAGGTTTAAATTGACCTCTATGGGCGGTTGATCATTTAGTGTAATAGCCACCAAATTATGGAATTCTATTTGGGATGCATGTACTTTACCTTCATTAAAAAAGTCTCAAAAAAACATACAGTATTCATTATTGTTTTTTTAAATGCTTTTAAAATGTTTACTTTGATGTGATATGCATATGCTTTTTATTTAATGAAAATAAAAGGATAAGGTTGACGGGTCTTCAGTCACAAGTGAAGGCTCGAAATCTCTAAGATGCGAATCCAAGTCAAGTCTTGAGTCTCTGCAATGTAAATAGAGTCTCAATTCTAGTTTAGTCTCCATATTACCTACACACATAGCAACTGACAAAAGCAAACAATGATTTTTAATTTTCCATTCGGTTGCACAAATAAATACTACAACATGACCTACTTCATTTCATATTTCATGAATGCACACATAACTGAAATACTAAACAAGGAAATTAAGGTGTCCCATTGTTTATAATCAAACTACCATTGTCTGCATCAATGTAGAAGCCTTTCATTGGGGAAGAGAGCAGCCTGTAGGAAATTCTGCCATTCAGACCCGAGTCTCTGTCCGTTGCTGTCACAGCGACAACAAATGAATCTGCAGATGTCAGCTCAGGCAACACCACCTATAAAAAAGTTTAAACATGAAAAAATACTGAACCAGGTCTATATCTATAGTTGCTATTCATTTAACATTACATGAACAACATTACATGTAATTAAATAAATATAATGTTTTTTCTGAAATTACCCATTTTAAATCATGGGAACATGCAAAGCGCCAAACCTGGTAAAACTCCTGAGAGAACACTGGTGCGTTGTCATTCACATCCAGTACTTGAACGGTAACCTCCATCTCTGTCTGATGTACAGAGTCCGACGCTACTATTCTCAGTGTATGGAGGACCTGCTCCTCATAGTCCAGAACCTTTGTTGAGGTAATGACCCCAGAATAGCGGTCGATGGCAAAGCTCCCATTTTTTTCTCCTTTCTCTGCAAAGCTGTAGGTTATTGTAGAATTGAGATCCACGTCATTGGCCACGACTTGGGTGACAATGTGTCCAGCCGGAAGATCTGAACGTTCAGTTAGAAGAGAAGAATTCTTATCAAATACGTAACAGAAATTATTAAACATATAAGAGCAGCTACACTTTACATTATGTAAATGTTCCATGACAAATTGACAAATTCTATTTGTAAACTAAATAAAGCCAATTTTCTTAAGTTACATGAAGTGGTGTTAAGTTAGCAATGGTTAAGACATGGGTAAGATTTTATAATACTCATTCAGATCAGTTCTCAGTGATCAAAAAGTTGTTAACGGTGTTCAAACGAATGGGCTATAGTTGGGCATTTAATAAAATTTCTTATTGTTCTTATCCACCTATAGTTTATGTTTTGTCGTTTATAACAGTTCAATGTACACTGTTAGTTATGATAAGTGATTCTAAACACTTGAAGCGTAGTGTGTGTTTACAGTCTAAATTGTTCAATGACTTTATAAAGCTTGTGCTGAAGCATCTGGAGAAAATGATTGAGTGTCTTACTCTCTGTAACCAGTAGGGGCTCCACTGGCGGTATTGCTGGGCTGTTATCATTGACATCCACAACCTGCACTCGAACAGTGCAAGTCCCTGAAAAAGGAGGGCTTCCCCTGTCTTTAGCCTCAAGAACCAACCTGTCGATCAGTTCATACAGTAAATACATATCAATTATTAATTATTATCTTCCCAGTTAAACTAAGAACAAATGAATACATACGAAAGAAGAAAACACATTAGCAATCATTTCATGATCTAGGCTCCTACATACTTGTAAGATGCAATGATCTCTCGATCGAGGACTGCATTCGTGGCCAGAATCCCGCGAACTGAGTCAATAATGAAAGCATTGTTGTGGTTCCCATCCACAATGGAGTAGTCGATCTGCGCATTCATACCACTGTCATAATCTGTCGCTAGCACCTGTGAACACAAGAGAATTTTTTTTTATGCAGAATGATCACATTAGCTTTTTCTTCTCCCAAGACTTCCACACACTACAGCTGTATCGTCCTGAACTGCTTATCAGAATGATTTGTATCTGCGTTATCTTTCTGTAGTTGACATTAATGTAAAGAACGTGCTTACACTGGATCGTGTAAGACATAGTCATATGTAAGCAGCTGACTGGAGGACTAAAGTCAATTAACTCTCAAAGCTGAAATAACTATAAAGAGATTATAAACACTTCTGGCTTACTGTAAATTAAGAGATAGAATTCAGATCTGGAAGACAGTTGTCAGATAGAACTGCTCATAGATGTTTCAGGTATGCAAAGCAAGCCCACACATCACTGACAAGACCCTACAGGAAGATCTGACTGGCACAAAACAGTAAAGTGCTGACCCACTGTGCAGAAACAGCACCAACATGTTTATTATCTTTATAAGTCATTCAAAGGAAACCACAGCCGTGAGCAGCACATAAGCCAGTGTCTGAAGGATGCAACTCAACATTTTATAGGGAGTCCTGCGATTTGATGAAGCTAAAATCTCTTTGTTACAATCACTAAAGGTATGACTGTGAAGTTCAGACCACTAAAGGCAGGGCAAGGAAGGGGAACTCTAAGAAACTTGGAGTTCTGGAGTTCTGGGTGGCTTCAGCTGCTGAGATTTGAACTTCATCATGAGAAGATGAGAGCCTAGGAGTGGTTTATATAGGGAGTTTGGGCCTGGTCCTTCTCCAGCATTTGATGAAAAGAACACCTTGCTAACTTTTCTTAATCGGTGGTGCCCAAACTTTCATATACAGCATAATCATCCTTACAGATCAGTGGCTATGTCTATTCATTTATAACTTTTATTAAAAAAAACGGCGGTTAAGTTTAATTACTCAACCTTCTGTTTACCAAAGAGTGCCCCGGTTGAGCTTTCAGTAACTGTATGTGAATAATTTAACAACGATTCAACAAATACATTTCAAAACCCAAGTCCCAAAAATGGCCGTCTCTAAACTTCCAGGTTTTGCAGGAGGTCACGTAACCCTGGGGACATGTACCTGCATGACATAGGTGTTGTGGATTTGTCCCTCCCAGACTGCAGTTCTGTAATAACTCTGCCTAAACACAGGCGCATTGTCGTTCACGTCCTGCAGAGCCACGGTCACTCTGGTGTAGGCTGACTGTTGGCCATTTTCCGCCAGCACCACCAAATGAACCTTGCGTTCGGCCTCGAAGTCCAGCAGCCTCTGCTCTCTGACTGTTATATCACCTGTTGGAAAGTAGAAGTTATAATGGCTTATAATTTGTACCTGAAACCACATAAACTAGTCAATTAGAGATTCCTTTACAACACAGTTGTATGTAAGTGCAATGATTCAGGCATGCAGTGAGCAGCATGCTAATAGCTGGGTTATAAGCTTCCTTTACTAGTGCTAACTTTAAAACACTGATCCTCTGTGAAGAAATACTAGAGTAGTACGTGACAGGTATGATTCTTACCTGTGCTAGGATTGATGCTGAATGCTCCATTCTCATTGCCGTTGAAAATACTGTATATGATTGGGGTCCTCAATGCTGTCTGGTCATGAGCCACCACATTTGCCACCCACGAGCCTTTATATTGGAAATGACCAAAAGACATGGTGATTAACACTCAGCTGATGATGGGTTTACTCCCATGGTTGGTAGGAGTGTTAAACGGGAGGGTTAAGTCATCTATCTGCGCTGCCCAGTTTAGAAAATGGACAATGGTCAGCATAACTGGAGCTGTTGGAGACACTCAAAGCCTTGTTAGAAAGCTGCTGAACACATTATCTTACTTACATTTGTTAGATACTTTTTTTTTCTTTGCACTTAATCAGGATTTTAACTAGAACAGTTGGAAAAGTAACTCAAACTAGCTTAGTATGCATCATATCGTTTCAATCATATCAAACATAAGAGCTCTACCTGCTCCAACCTAGCAGTTCATCAGTTAATGAGTAAAGCTCTATGAGCTGGTAAGAGCAAGAAATTCTGTCAATGCTGTGGCAGAAACTAATGTTGGAAACCCCTAAGCAAACGTACAGGGGTTCCTCTAAGACCAGTGTTGGGAACCAGGGTTCTGGAATTGGCAGTGGGTAAAAACACTAAACTTCACCTGTCTTGCTGTTCTCTGGTAAGGTCACTTCATACAGCTGCTCAGTGAACTGCAGCAGAGGTTTTTCTCCATTAAGCCGAACCAGCAGCAGGCAGGTGGAGGTGAGGGCAGGCGTTCCCTGATCGACAGCCAACACCGACAGCATCCTGGAACCTGAGAGCCCCTCGCTCAGCAGAGCCTTCAGCCGGAGCTCTCCAGATAAACGGTCAATCTGAAAAAGCTCGTCTCCCTCCACCAGAGCGAACACCACCGTTCCGTTCTCCTTGTAGTCCGGATCACTTGCTACCACCTTAGTGATGGGTTGGCCGGGATATGCGTTACCTGCCGTGAGTGGAGGAGAACAAGAGTTGCATTTACTTGCATTTACACTGACTTATATATATTTTCTGTAGTCACACTATGCAGCAGCATAATCATATTATGATATTATCATATTATGATATTCTGATTTACCACTAGAAGACACATGCAGGTTCTAGGGATGCCCATCTGAAAATTTTTCTTAGTAGTAGTGTTCCTGTGACTCTGTTTGGTTATGTTAATGTGACCAAAATCACCAATGGATTTGCATTTGTATTGAACAGTAACTGCTGGTTCTAGATAGCAAATAAAATGAAGACATTTCAGTTAGTGTGTTAGGGGCACATTATATCAAGACACTTTAAATATCAGTGGTGTTTACAGCTCAACTAATTAACTATGCAGATATTTTGAGTAATCTGTGTATTGAGTAATTCCCCTTTTGTTTTCTCTTGTGTATGAAATATTCTTGTTCTGTTTTACTGGAGCTCACGCATCTCTCCTTAGAATTTTATGATAGACTACAAATAGAAGAACAGAAACTTAAATGCCTATGCTGATCGATGATGGATGGACTAGCAGGAAACGGTTTTGCATTACTCAGCGATTCAGTCATTCAGGATGTGAAATCATTAGTTGTACAGAAACCTACCTATTTCTTTACAATGACGGCTGGTTCCTGACACCAGTTTAGATTCTATTTACGATGCAAGACCACCCTGTTGATAATGCTGGCACAGTGATTAGTCTCAGAAAGCTTCCTTTTCTGGACTATTCTGCATTTGAAAATACCCTTTAGACTAAAATCAAAACTCATAAATATGTTAAAACAGTGAGCGCATTGTAACA
The DNA here is from genome assembly GCA_021613375.1 of Megaleporinus macrocephalus. NCBI lineage: Eukaryota > Metazoa > Chordata > Actinopteri > Characiformes > Anostomidae > Megaleporinus > Megaleporinus macrocephalus. The sequence continues at coordinate 35,632,915 of CM038724.1, forward strand.
AATTGAAGTAGTCTGTTAGGTAGGTTCTCTCTTGGAGAGATGGATATTTGGTGAATTGGGTACTTTTATCTCTTTTAATGAAGAAACATGTGGGAAACTTGTCGTAAGAAGTTTCGGAGACAGTTTAGTGAGCATGAGAGCACCTGCATTGCGGTAGATAACATAGCAGTTGGAGAACCTAGGCTACAACCTAGAACAGTCCACCATGCATGCATCCATTCCTACCTTACTGCTAACTCTGTCTTTCACTTACTCCCCCCGCACACATGCGCACTGCATCAAGTCTTAAAGTGATCGTTACAGTCGTCATAAGCGTTTCCTGTAATAACTTTATCTGTGAGGGAGCTTATAGACGTCTGGTTCCTTTCACCATTTTGCTGCCTTCCTCACTCACCTCACCCATATGTCTCCCACGCTGCACCTGAGTCTTGCACAGTGAGTCTCATATGACTGGACAGTTTTGGCGCTGCTAACAACCAAACGTACAGCAGGGAACGGTACAGCCAATCACACTGGCCATATGTGTTACGGGGAGGTAGAACTCAAGTAGAGAACTTGATTTAACCCTTTCTGCACCTCTAGGTTAATGAAACGTTGACAGATTGGGATCTTTTTTTCAGGGGGGATCAAATTATTGTTGGGGGGGGGGAACAATAAATCGCTGGATATTGGTGGGGACACTTCAGTCCATACTAATTTTGCTTTTACTTCTACTTGTAACAATACTTTTAGACTATACCCACCTCTGGTGACGATTGACACCTGGGTGGGTTCCTTAGCGCATGCAGGTGGGTTGTCGTTGACGTCTTCCACCTGGATAGTAACCAGAGCTATGGAGCTTCGAGGACCCTGGCTGCAGTTGTCAGTCGCCATGGCGCGGAAAGTGTGCTGAGACCGCATCTCTCTGTCCAGCGGCTTCGTCAGATAGACAACGCCTGTAGCAGAATCCACAGAGAACGTTCCGGCAGTGTCCTCAGCCAACGAGAAGGTGATTTCCCCATTCGGACCCTCATCAGGGTCTCTGGCGTTGAGCTGGAGGATTTCAGAACCCACAGGGAGGCCTTCGCTCACGGAGGCACGATAGCTCTTGCGGCCAAACGTGGGGCTGTTGTCGTTTTCGTCGGAGAGAGAGATGAAGAGGAGAGTGGTGGAGGTCCGAGGAGATGGTCCCTTGTCACGGGCGGCGATGACGAGGGTGTAGTTAGAACTTTCCTCCCTGTCCAAAGCTTTTACGGTGCTAACAGCTCCTGTCACTGCGTCAATGGAGAAATGACCATCTGTGTCTGATGAATGGAGGAGAAAACGGAAAGAAAATCATCTACAGTTAAACATATTCAAAACATAGGACACATATCTTAGTAAACTGAATTTGCCTTGCTTTTTTACAAATAAAATGATATAATATGGAAACACGGTTGAGGCTTTCACCTGTACCTTCTACCACCCAGACCAAATATGGCAGTGTAATATAAATAATTATTTTCTTTATTTTTTAAAATGATGAACATGGTAGAGTAACAGTTTATCTATATATCTATCTATCTATCTATCTATCTATCTATCTATCTATCTATATATATATATATATATATATATATATATATATATATATATATATATATATATATATATATATTATTGAGACATGCTGATAATTGTGAGTACTCAGGAACAAGGAAACTGATATTAATGTTTGGGGTTTTTGTTGTGGTGTAGCAATAATATAATTATATAAATATTATATAAAAAGGAAATGTAGGAATTTTGTAGGAACAATGTCACGCCTGCCTCGTATGCCTGTGTCCTTGTTTATGTTCTCTTCTAGTCATGTGCCTATGTTTGTTTTGTCCATCCTTGTCTCCACCCCTCACCTGTCTAATATCCCGCCCATTGTTCCCAGGTGTACCCATTTCCTCTCGTTAGCCTCTGTATATAATCCCTCTGTTGTCCTCCCTGCGTGGTGGTTCGTTTTCTGTAGTTAATGTTTATGTCTTGAGTGTTTTTTCTCTCTCCTGGTTCTCGTTTTGTTTATACTTCTTGTGTTTTTTGTTCTTTGTGTTTTGTTTTTATTTAATTAAACTCTGTATAAAGCTTGCGAGTGTGTCTGCCCTCTATCCGTTCTGTCCTCCTCGTCACCTCCTCTGCTCCATGCAGCCCCCCAAGCCTGACAAATAATCTTCAAAAATCTTTAAAAATTACAGTTAATTAATCCTAAAAATTGCAATTAGATTTTTTAGAATTAAATTTCACTTGTATTGTAACTATCTAATAAAGCATTGCACAGCTTTTTAAAGTTACCCATGAGAGAACTGTGCAAAGTTTAAGAGAGTCACTAACATTCATGTGCATAAAATCATGTGGCATGAAATGATGAAATGAAAACATTACTGAGAAAGTAAATGCATGCTAATTCTGTTATAGGATCAAACAAAGGGTACGCTGAGATGGCGTGAGTAGACTTAAACAAATAAAACAATAAATATACTCAGGATTTCGCCCTGAGTATCTTTCTCTTTCTTTCGTTCTTTTGTTTTCTTGATAGGATTTTGATCCTCATTCGTTGGAAATATTGCGCCTTTTTTAACCCTCTTTTGTTGGGATACTTTATTCCTCTTTTTCTTCTCTCGTTTTTCTTGTTTTTGGGCTTTTAATCCTCTTTTGTTGGGATACTTTATTCCTCTTTTTCTTTCTCTCGTTTTTCTTGTTTTTGGTATTTTAATCATCTTTTGTTGGGATATTTTATTCCTCTTTTTAATTTTTCTTGTTTTTGGTATTTTAATCCTCTTTTGTTGGGATACTTTATTTCTCTTTTTCTTTCTTTTGTTTTTCTTGTTTTTGGGATTTTAATCCTCTTTTGTTGGGATATTTTATTCCTCTTTTTAGTTTTTCTTGTTTTGGGATTTTAATCCTCTTTTTTTGGGATATTTTGTTCCTCTTTTTCCTTCTTTCTCTTGTTTTTCTTGTTTTTGATATTTTAATCCTCTTTTGTTGGGATACTTTATTCCTCTTTTTCTTTCTTTCGTTTTTCTTGTTTTTGGGATTTTAATCCTCTTTTGTTGGGATATTTTATTCCTCTTTTTATTTTTTCTTGTTTTGGGATTTTAATCCTCTTTTGTTGGGATATTTTATTCCTCTTTTTCCTTCTTTCTCTCGTTTTTCTTGTTTTTGGGTTTTTACTTCTCTGTTGGGATATTTTATTCCTCTTTTTAGTTTTTCTTGTTTTGGGATTTTAATCCTCTTTTGTTGGGATATTTTATTCTTCATTTTCCTTCTTTCTCTTGTTTTTCTTGTTTTTGGGATTTTAATCCTCTTTTGTTGGGATATTTTATTCCTCTTTTTAGTTTTTCTTGTTTTGGGATTTTAATCCTCTTTTGTTGGGATATTTTATTCCTCTTTTTCCTTCTTTCTCTCGTTTTTCTTGTTTTTGGGTTTTTACTCCTCTGTTGGGATATTTTATTCCTCTTTTTCTTTCTTTCTCTGCTTTTGCTTGTTTTTGTGATTTTAATCCTCTTTTGTTGGGAATATTATTCCTCTTTTTCTTTCTTTCTTTTTTTGTTTTGTGGATTTGAATCCTCTTCTGTTTACAGTTTTGCTGCGTAGAGCTACCGTTTACTGGTCACACAGATAGAAGGTGCGACAATCACCTGCAGGACTTTTATGGGAGGTCCACCAGATGCCCTTACAAATTCACACAGTATTAGATGCTGTAGGTCTACTGGTTGCTTTACTATGCGTTTTCTTTCAATAACAAATTCCCACAATGTTGAACAAAGTTATAAAATATCATCTTTAACAAAGCGATCAAAGGAAAAGATGAACTCATAAATAAAGTTATTGTTGCTATAATTATGCAGAGAACGTCCACTTACTCTGTATAGAGAACATGACGGTTCCATTGACCCCATTGTCAGGGTCAGAAGCCTGGACGGTGTGAACGACCCCTGGATGGAGGTTCTCTGGTATGATGATGTGGAAAGACGGCTGGGAGAATTCGGGAGAATTGTCGTTTTCATCCAGTACGGAGCAAAGGACCGTGGTGGTGCTGGAGAGAGGTGTGATCCCACTGTCTTCTGCCTGAACTGCAAACCAGTCAACAAAACAGGGTGAGATGTTTAAACCTGGATTTACGCACCGCTATATCTGAGGCACATCCATAATCTGAGTTTGTTCCAGTTGTTTGAAGCACAAGAACTCTATTGTTTACTTCAGACTCTGGAATCTACTGGCTGTCCTGTATCCATAGATACATTCTTTAGGTGTATTCCAGGCCTACACCATCAGCAGCACTTCTACAATGTGTAGATTTAGAAACTGGAGTCATGTGAGCTGTTCTGCAGGTCCTGATTCAAACTGTTCCAGTAGTGTTCCAGAGTCTTGGAGGTCTAATACTCATGTGGGGGCTTTACCTCGGAGGGTGAAGCTGTGGTGGATCTCTCTGTCCAGCTGGGTGGAGGTGCTGATCAGGCCAGTGTGGGAGTCTATGGTGAAGAACTCATATCCAGGACCCGGCAGTAGACTGTAGATCACAGCTGCGTTCTCCTCTGTAGCAGAAAAATATATATAAAAAAGACTTTTTACTTTAAGAACTTTGAAATAAAGATAGTTTACAGTGTAGGCTTCCGTGTGATGTGCCTACCTGAGTCCAGGTCGACTGCGCTCACTCTGACTACAGGCTGCCCCGGCTCTCGGTTCTCTGTGACGGCGGCCGTGTAAACACGCCGCTCAAACACGGGAGCCTCATCATTCACATCCAGCACCACCACAGTCAGAGTCTGAGTGCTGGACAGAGATGGCAACCCACTGTCTGAGGCCTGCACCGTGAGCTCAAAGGCATGCTGGGATTCATAGTTTAGAGAGGAGTTCAGATACAAGTGACCTGAATAGAAGCAAACACAGAAATGAGATCTTCTGAAGGTGCCTTCATCACACAACTTATCAGATCTTAAGATCTTAGAAGAAGTAGATATGGTGACATTCAGTCTACGCTGAAAGTTTATTAAAGCCCTGTTAGACAAACGCTGTACCTGTTCTCTCCAAATGGAAGTGTCCATCTTTATTTCCACCAATCAGACTGTAGGTCACGTGACTGTTCTCTCCCTCATCTTCATCCGTGGCTAGCAAGTGGAAAAGAAGGCTCCCCACCTCGGCGTCCTCCGCCACGCATACTGTGTCCATAGAAACAAAAGCAGGACTGTTGTCGTTGACATCTATTATAAAAACCTGAGCCGTTATTGAGGCGTGTTTTTGTTCTTGTGGGTTTCTGGCCCGGTCTCTGGCGGTCACGGTAAACACAAAACTCTGGACACGTTCACGATCCAGCCGTGCAGATGTTGTAACCATCCCAGTGTGAGGGTCGATGCTGAACGGCAGCTTTTCCACAGACGAGTCTGAATTGAAGGTCATCACGTAGCGTATCGCACTGTTCCGGAGACTGCCGTCCCCATCGCGCGCATTGAAGGCGTACACTGAAGTTCCCACAGCAACATCCTCCTGAACGCCGAACACCACAACGCTGTCGTCACCAGGGAACCAAGGGGCGTGGTCATTCACATCATCAACGCTAACCGCCACTAGCATGCTGGCGTTCACAGTGGGTGGAGCCTCGGCTCGGATCAACAAGAAGTAGCGCTGTGTAGCCTCGTAATCCAAAGGCTGTGCTACATAGAGGCTGCCGCTGGCCGAGTCGACGCCAAAGTGTAAACTCCCATCACCCTCAGCAACAGAGTAGCGCAGATGTTTGCTAGCTGTTCCAGAGAATTGGAGCGAACCAATCACAGTCCCCAGCTTAGCGTTCTCTCTCACAGTGAAATGCCTGAGGCCCAGAAAACTGTGTAGCTTTTGTGAAGCATGTACCTGAAATAAATCAAATATAACACAATCAATACAAAACTTCTGTTAATAAATCATAAAATTTATAATTAGTTTATACGACTTGGTATCTTAAATCTGTCATATTTACACTTTCATGTGAACTGTATCTGCTAAATAACCCAACAAATCAATTCAAGTAACTAATTATTATTAATAGCACTAGTGTGTGTGTGCAAAACCAGAATGTGTGAATCTATACTCTATCTATAATCTATAATCTATATGAATCTATGAGCTATACTAAATTCCTGTTCATATATAATATCTATTTATGTTTATTTGCAACATTACTTATAGCATATAGGTCTGCGGTGTCGTGTGTGTAAACTTTACAAATTCAAGCAGTACGGTTTAAATAATAATCTAAATACTGTTAATACATATTATCATAATGCAATTAACCAGTATATACAGTGCTGTGGAAAAGTATTTGCCCCCTTACAGATTTCTTTTGTTTTTGGACATGTCACACTTAAATGTTTAGATTATAAAACAAATTTCAATATCAGACAATGATAAGTGAGTAAACCCAAAAATCAGTTTTTTAATGATTATTTAATTTATTATAGGGAAAACCTATCCAAACCAAACTGACCCTAAATGAAAAAAGTTATTGCCCCCTAAATCTGCTAACTGGTAATGCCACCCATTGTACACAGGCAGTCTTTCACATCGCAGTTGAATTTAAGTCTAGACTTTGACTTTGACAGACTTTCGCTGGAGTCCCAAAGCCTTAGAAATGGCTTTGTAACTTTTTCCAGACTGATATCTCTTCCGATATAGACTTTCTTTAGATCAGGGCATAATGTGTTTCTTTAGGTCTACTTCAGGTTGTCAAACAGATTCTATTCAGATGAGATATTGAACTTTTTTTGATAATCTGAAACATTTAAGTGTGACAGATATGCAAAAACAAAAGAAATCTGTAAGGAGGCAAATACTGTTTCACATCACTGTATAAATGATCTAAAAAATGTTTAAATATATAACTTTATAATGTGTGTGCATATCTATTTCCATTTTTTATATCATCTGAACATGACAGTTGTTCTGTGAATGTTTGATGATATTGATATATATATATATATATATATATATATATATATATATATATATATAAAATCTCATTTTTATGTGGTGAATACTGGGGTTCACCTGGATGTGTACGAGTGCCCTCTGCTGAAGGGGCGTGGGGCCATTGTCCTTAGCAACCACGGTGAGGGTGTAGTTAGTGTGGGGGTCTGAAACAAATCCTGCTGCAACTCTGATATCTCCACTTTGAGGGTCTATTTCGAAATGATCCTCTCCACCATCTACAGGTAAGATAATAGAAACATGCTTTTACAGCTGACAACACATATAACACAACACTGTTATAGAAGAAATATTCAGTGGGTATTCGAATACCAGTGTTTCAACCACATGTTATAACGATATATGCACATCCTAGTTTACCTGAAGTCAGAGAGAAAGTAACAGTTGCATTCTCTCCTGCGTCTCGGTCCTTCGCAAACATACTGGTGACCACTGACCCCACTGCAAGGCCTGACCACACCTGACCACACATGAAGACAGGAGGTGTCACATTTTCACTAATCACATGAAACCCGTGTACTGAGTGAATCTACACACTCCTATGAATAACTGAATGCAAGGTTAGCGAGCTGTTATGCTTTTTATATGCTACAAACTATTTCATGTCATAGAAATAGATTCATAATCCAATGTTAATGATAAACATGGACAGGCACATGCTAATGTGTGTGGAATTACAGGTACTTTGAGTTTTAAGTAAAAATAAGTGATATAAAAATGTGCACTAAAGTTTACATCTTATAAACAATCTACAGTTACAATTATAAACATCGTACCTTGTTTATAATAGCAAATAGTTACATCTGATATCTTTAATAATATTTAATAACACTTAATGTACAGCCATAACATTAAAACCATCTCCTAATTACTACACATATTGTCTGTTTTATAAGCTCCACTTACTATATAGGAACAACAATAACAGACTGTATTTCATCTGATTCTCTGCATACATTGTTTATTCCCTCTCACCCTATTCTTTAATGGTCAGGACCCCTAGAGGACCACCATGGAGCAGGTATTATTAGGGAGGTGGATCATTCTCAGCACTGCAGCCCACCAATCAAATTAAATCTGCTCTCTGGTGGTCCTTTGGGGTGGTCCTGATCATTGAAGAACAGTATACAGTGAATCAGATGAACTACAGTCTGTAAGTGTAGCTCCTGTATGGTCAGTGCAGCTGATACAATGGACAGTGAGTGTAGATACAAGGAGGTGGTTTTAATGTTATGGCTGATCAGTGTACATCAATCTAAATATGAATTGATTTATGAATATATATTATTTATTTTTAGAGTTTTTAAAATATTTAATACTAAGTTGTATAATAAACAATGGCTGCTCATCAGAGACAAACCTCGACTTTACTGTCTGAATTTACAAAACTCAAGCAGCCAGTGCCAGTTAGCTTAGTGTCACTTGTTAGCAGTGTTAGCAACAACCTGCACGTTTAGCTCCTTGTTGGTGGGCAGGTGAGTAAACTCAGGTGGGTTATCGTTGATGTCGGAGACAAGGATGTGAACAGTGGTGGTGGCATTGAGGCGAGGATGACCGTGGTCAGTCACCAGAACTCTCAGGGTGTAGGAGGAGCGTTGCTCACGATCCAGAGCAACCCAGTTAATGATCTCTCCTAAACACAGAGAGAGAGAGAGAGAGAGAGAGAGAGAGAGAGAGAGAGAGAGAGAGAGAGAGAGAGAGAGAGAGAGAGAGAGAGAGAGAGAGAGAGAGAGAGATAAAGAAAGGGGGGAAAAAGAATCAAACCAGAAGAGATAAAGATAAAAAAAATATTTGAACTAGAAAACAACCCAGTAAAGTTTTATTTCTAATACATATGCAATAAAGCATCACCTGCTAATGCTCTGTATATACTTATCAGCTTAATGTTTACAAACTGTAGCACATTTAAAAACTCTTTTTCTCCAAAGGTGGATTAAATACCTGAATGATTTGGGTGGTGACATCACAGCAAGTGTGACCTTTGGATTCATACCCAGGAAAGATCTTTTATTTTTTTTATTAGTCTTTTTAAATCACATATCAATGAAGTAGCCTTTAGAGTGAGATATCCAGTTTAAAGATTATAAAGTCTATATTAAAGTCTAGACTTGGACATCACTACAGCAGGTTTCTGCAAACTAACAAAGGAGACAGGATCCTGCAAAGACTGTTACGTTGTGACTACGTACTGTTTAGTGCCCACAACATTGTCACAACGTTGAAATGTAATTCCTTAAAAAGTTGTGAGAACGTAATGGTAACATTGTCAGTACCTTGGCAGAACCTACTAGAATCCTTCATACATTCTATTATATCTGCATGAAACAGCGCCACCTTTTAACAACATTGTAGCAACGTTATAAGAAGACAACGTTGTGTGTTTGCTGGAGAGCATTTATATAAAAATATAAAAAATATATAAATATAAAAATAAAATCTAAAAGCTCCAAACTGTTGATGATTAAGGACTAAATAGCTACGTGTAGCTCTCTCAGACCTGTTTTGGAGTTGATGCGGAAGTGTTTCCCGTCCGACAGCAGGATGTAAGACAGCTGTCCATTTTTCCTGGAGTCTCTGTCCGCGGCCTTCACTGTGCCAATCAGGCCGTGAGGAGTGGATCCCTCCGGGACACTGAAAAAGTACCTGTCCCTGCTGAACACGGGCGCGTTATCATTCTCATCCTGAACCATGACCACCACCGTAGCCGTGGCCGTCAGAGTGGAACCCTCATCCCGAGCTGTGGCGCGAACATTGAACCTGTAGGCGGATTCTGACTCATAATCGAGACTCTGAGCCACAAAAAGCCAGCCCGTGTCAGGGTGAAGGAGGAACGGTGGTGGCTTGGACAGAGGCTCTAAAGAATAGGTGAGGACTGGGGCCAGTCTGGCAAAATCAGAGCCACGCCGGGTCTTGCTAGCATGAGCACGTACTTGGATGACTCGAGTGTCCCTCTTGGCGCTTTCTCCGATCTCCACCTGATAAACCAACGTCTCAAAAGCTAAAGTTTCCTCGGCTGGAGGAGAGGAATCCAGCTCCACCACCAGGCTGAGGGAAGAACTCAGTGAAGGACTTCCCTCGTCCTCTGCCACCACATTGAGCTTGTATCTCTGATTTGCATCTCTGGAGATGTCGCTACTCAACGTCAGCATGCCCAGTCGAGGATGGATCGCAAACGAGTCGCTCTCGGGACTCAAAGAGTAACGGATCCGTCCATTTGGGCCACTGTCAGCATCATGAGCATGTGCAAGGAAGAGGACTGTCCCAGGAGGAGTATTGTGGGATATGGTGACGAGGTCGGAGGTCTTGGGGAAGACTGGTGGGTTGTCATTGGTGTCGGTGATGGTTATGTTGACGTGAGTGCTGCTGTAGATGGGTAAGGAGCCTGTGTGGGCCTGCAGGGTCAACATGAGGTTAGGCAGTGACTCGTGGTCCAAACCCAGGCTGGTGGAGATGACACCCGATTGGGAATCCACAGTGAACAAACCCTGGGGGTCTCCGGAAGAGATCTGATACGAAAGTGCCTCCACTGAATCTGCAGATGAGTGAAAAGTTTGGTATCCATTATCAACAAACCCTTAAAAATACACACTCAAGTGAAGAAATCCAAACTAGAGCATAAACCTACCTATTAAACTACATCTCTAGTTTATAGTTTACAATGATATTACAGGAGATCCCAGATCATGGACAAATAAAAAATTTTGCTATCTTCTCTACACATTGTCTTCACACTTCCCTGTATGTTTGTATTGTAGAGTTGTGGTTATTGTTATCCAGGTAACCCCCAAATCAGCAAGTCCGAGGAAACAGCGGCAAGAAAAAGAAACCTCAAGAGGAACCAGACTTAAAAAGAGGAACCTATCCTCCTCTGGTCGACAGTGAAGAGCAAAACAAGTACAAATACAATTGACATCATACATAAACAAATATAGAGACAAATAACATATCATTTTAATTGAAGATTAAGACAAGTGATTGCACAGACTAGTCAACCAAGTTGCAAAGCATCCCGTTATAGAAGTACATGGCATTACTGTCAACTTAAAAAGAACGTATGTCACGTGACCCCTAATACAGACTATTTTATCAAACTCGATGAACCATAGCTTGTGGCGCTATTGGGACCCCTTGTTATCCAGTAGATCTCCTTTATTTCACCCCTACCCCGAGTCTGCCACTGTTACTGACTTGCAGCTAACTAACCTAATTATTTGTGAGATGTTCCAACAGGAGCTTTTTTAAAATTACGCAACTTTACCAGTCTTGTGTTGCCCCAGTGTTTTTGGAACATGTTGCTAGCACCAAATTCTTAATGGTTTTAAGTTGTCAAAAAAACTATTACTCAGTTTTAGCAATTGTTGTCTTTGTACTGTTTTCAATTAAATATAGAGTTTAAATGTAATTAATTCAATTATTTGTATACAGATTTTAAATACAGCTGTTTTTGGCAACTCTGTATTCACAATGTATGGCTGAAAGCTGTATGTTTACAATAACACTGCGATATTAGCTCCTGTAGTAAAAAGTTATACTCCAACAATAACATACTACTCATCTCATTCATCACTGGACTTTAAAGTAATCTAAAAACATTATTTCCAATGCATTTGCTTGTCCCTTAAATGAATCTATCAATAAATAAATAAATGTACAACATTTCTAGCCCTAGTCACAAGTATAAAAAATCTGAAATATGGTTTGTTACTTTGAGAAATGGACTTAAAACCATAATTTTGCCAATGTTTATAGACAACAGTGTAAGAAACTACACATGTCTAGTCTGCCTATGTGTGTCAGAGATTCCTTAACAGCTCCACATGCTTGGAGGCACGTATGATGGCACGTGCAGTCATAATTAACATTAATTAACATTAATAAATTTGCATATTTTTAAACTACATTAGCCTCATTAGCCTAACAACCAAACCAAACCCACACAGAACATGACCGTTGACTACGTTTGGGGGAAAGAAAGGAAAAACTTGATAGATCACATTATTGATCACATTATTGTTTTTGATCATAGAGCATAGAAATAGAAATGAATTTTTTAAAACAGTCTACATTTTTAAATATATTTAAGAGTTAAATGTTATTTGTTAAACATTGCAAAAGCCAACATTTAGCCTGTATCTCTTATGCAAGTTGTAACATTAGGATTTGCACTGCAAATGAATCACTCGTTTCTTCAGTGATTCTATTACAGCATCAGCTCCTCAGACTGAGTCAAACTGTCTGCTGCGATCGTTCGGTATCTCAGGTTTAAAAGGTTGGTAAAGGTAAATCTGCTCACGATTAAAAGATCTACTCCCTTCCCCCGAAACACGCTCACATTCTGTCCTTTTAGGGACAAAGAAAGAGCTAATCAGCTAAATCACAGCCTCAGGTGACCGTCTACCGAGCGTAAATACTAACACACGCGCTAATCTTGAATTAACTGCAGAGAATCATACACAGAAAAACCTCGTCCTCCAGTTTAAAGAGATGCCTGTCTTTTTTCTATCATGCTATTTTGCTGATATTATTAAAAACGTAGTCAAAATGTAGCCAACTGACATGTTTGGTGTCTGAAGACTAATGAGGCTAATGTACTTAACAAAATATGCAAATTTATGAGCATGTTAGTTTTGACCGCATGTCTAAATCATCATACGTGCATCATACAACCACGTGGAGCTGCTAAGGAATCAGATTGTGTGATCTATAAACATTAATATAGTTATGGTCCATTGAGTCCATTTCTCTAAGTAACAAACCACATTTCAGATACTAAATAATCACTGGCTGATCTACTCATATCACTCATATATTTGTGATATGAGCTTAAAGGTGGTGTACATTTATTTATTTATTTATTTATTTATTTAATTATTAATTTATTCGTTTACAGAAATAAGCAGATATACATTGGAAATACATTGAAGCGCATTTGGAGCTTGTGGAGTTTGCAGTGTTGATGCACGGCTGCTAAATAAGTGCAATACAGCCAGTTTATAATAGAACTATAAGAGACTATCACGGTGGCTATTGAAAACTCTTAACTGTGGCCTATCAAAAATCTGTGTTCCCCTAGTAACTAAGCCATTATGGCGGTGCTCATGCGTGCTCATCTCATCAATAGGACGTGTGTGTTTCATGATCTGAAAGCAACATAACAAGCCCTGCCAAACACACTGACCTACAGAGGCTCACAGCTGACCCCTACACAGGATGAAGAAACTGTGCAACAGGTTACTGTGACACCTTGGACCTTACCCAGTACCTCTCCACTAGAATCAGCTCATTTTAGCTGGGTGCACGGCTTCTTAATACAGCAGCAGAGAGTGAGACTGCTTCACAGCCTACTGTCGTAGCTTTATTTTATTGTATTTGAAGTAAATGAAAGCAAACCGTTCGTGAGTACCAAGTTTTACTGATTTTGAAATGTTGGAGACCATTAGAGCTGATTTGAATGACATTCAATAAAGTATGCACTTGTTTCTTGGCTAAAATAAAATGATAAATGGTTCCTCCATTTTGCCTGAATTATGCATGTTTTAAATTATTATTTAATTATGTATTGAAATAAATACTAACGATGTTAATGTCTTCTGATCAGAGATGTTATAAATGAAGAGACTACTAAAATTATGCATGGAGGAGCTCAGAATGCTGAACATGGTCAGTGGAACATGCATAGAAAGTGCCCCACTGTAACAGAAGGGGCTTGGCTATATCAGAGGTCACTAATAGGCAAACCACTAATAGCCAGTCCGGGTCCGGACCCAGACATTGTTCAATGCGGACCCAAACTGATATACTGATATAATTTTAGGCAGCAGACCTTTTTTAGTCTTTACGGTATACAGGCTAACTTCACATACCAATCACGTGTGTTCTAAGATCACCAAAGGCACTCCTTAGCCAATCAGATCTGTGCAGAGGAAGGCTGAAGTTTTTTTTATTACTTTTTCTATAAATAACCACTTTATGATGCACATTTTTCACAAGCATTTTTTATGTAGCCCTTGTTTTTATTAGAGGTTTATAAATAATTAATTCAGTTCAGCATTTAAACAGTAAATATACTGAAATATACTGAACGATATGTGTGATGTGTTGATGTTTCAGTAGCTGATGGTATAAGATGCTGATACTAAACTACTTCAGTAAACAGGATACACCACTGAATCCATGAATTACTTCACGTCCAGGAAACACGCCTACAGTAGTGAATATGTAAAGGAGTGAACCATTCCCGATGCTGAAATTGTATATCTCATAGAATCGTTTCCTAAAGAATGCCCACTGGCAGAGATTTACACCCCTGATAGTATGGATGAAGATAAAAGAGCAGAAGGGCATCTGCTGTAGAGACTCACTGGGTGGTTTGATGGCCTGTACAGTGCCCACCACGGTGCCTGCTGGCGCATCCTCCGGCACGGAGAAGCTGTAGTGTGATTTGTGGAAGAGTGCTGGGGCATGGTCACTGCGCAGGAGATTAATGGTGATATCAGCAGGCCGGACAGCGGACACACCCTGACCATCACGAGCAGAGACGGCCAGCCTCACACTGCTGCTGCCCAGCGAAGAGAGAGAAGACGACAGAGAGACCACACCTACACAAAACATACAAACACACACACACATTAAATATATAGCCTGCTTAAACATCCAGTTCACTGATTCCCTCTTTCCTCTGAATGCAGTCAACGCACATGTTTATAGATAACAGTGTCACATGTTAATTACTATTATTTTTTTATTTCTGCGTAGTTAAATGTTGTTCCAAGTGGTTTGGTGTGAAGTGCTCTGTTCTAGAGAATCTAGCAGAGCCAGTAGTGCTGATAGGAACCAGACGTTCTCTAAAAGCTCCCTCACAGAACATTATCACATGAAATGCTTATGAATAATGATTTGGGCATGTAGCTAGCACTAAGTTCTCATTATTAGTTAGATACATTAGCAGACTTCAGGTACCAAACACATCATCTCTGATTGGCTACATTTGGGGTGGACGGGTCATTTATTCACAAATATAATTATTATTTTATTAGAAACATACAGGAATGCAGCATGTCACTGACTGAAGTATCTAACATATATTTAAAGTCATTGTTTTGGAAAATTGTTCACTGTTGTGCAATAAGAGGGCTAAAACTGGATGCACATCACTAAGCAGGGGAGATATGGCAAAAATACAATCATATTAAACTTTATTTCTTATTAAAGTATGTCATTTCTGACCAAAGAAAACCATCTCTCTTTTCTATATTATGTTTATAATATATGCATTACATTTATATAGATATATTATATTTCTATATTACTGAGGTTCTTTACATCTCGTGAAAGTTTCATGATGAATGGACCAATGGAAATGGTCCAAAATCACTTTTTGCCTTGACTTACATTGAAAGTAAAGACTATTTTCGTCCTCTTCTGTAAAGCTATTATTTTAGAGACATGCGTTTTTCTTTGGACAGTGATGATATGCATCACAATATTTTACTTAAACTGTAATTAGTTGAAGCAAACGGGAAACAGCAGTAGTTCCACATTTAATAAGCTCTAATAAAAACCATAAAACCATATTTTTTTATCTAACTGCTCTGTACCTTGAAACATGTGTGTATGTGTGTATGTGTTGTAGTTTATGACTTTAGCAATCAATGTCACAACCACATTGCCAGCCTTAAAGTTTCAATCATTGTGCATTCATTGGGAAACCCATCAGCACAGCACTGCAGTGCAAACACTAAAAAACAATCAGTAATCAACTGTGACTGCAGCGCTCCTGTGATCGGTGGGGGGCTTTAAAGGACTTTAGGCCCCCCTACACAGGCAGATGGTGTGGACCCCGCTAATTTTTCTCACCTAAATTTACCTTAAAATCTGAGCCAGTGGGCCTGCACGGGTTTAGGAGTCTCACCCACAGAAGGCTTGTTAGCATCAGAACGGGGCAGATGGTGCGATCACAATGTCAGCTCAGTGAATAAGATTTAGTGCAATGCTGGTGAGGCCTATAGAAATTAATGAGACACACTACACTATATATATATATATATATATATATATATATATATATATATATATATATATATATATATAGACAGATGATTTTCTTCTACTTAGGAACTTGATACTACATGTATATGCATTGAATAAAGTATTTAGAAAGCATATAACAGTTCTAATCATAGAACAATAGAACAGGCTCTCCACTTAAGTTCCATTATCTGTACATAATGCATCACAGCAGTGTTTACACACAGGACAGAGTCCTTGTCACTTTAATTGAAGGCCCTTTATGTCAACGCAGTGTCATTCACTCCATAAAACACTATGTATGTTCATAATTATTATTATTTTTTAATATATGCAATTATTTGTGCTACCATAGATTAAATGCTAACACTGCAGTTAAGTTAAATACACTTTAGTTATGATTACATTCAAACTGACATTAATTCATAATCAAAACATAATGTTGACAGAATTTGCTCGTCCTAAACTTTTGGAGGGATTCCAAATATACTTTAATGCTTTAAAGATGTTTCCAAACTTTTGATGAGTCATTCATATAACTAAAGAAGTGACGATGAGAAATGAGATGTGAAATATCAGTAAACAGTTAAACCTGTAAAAGCATTTGGGACATTATCCAATAAATAAGAGGGCATTAATAACCCTCTGTGGGGTGGAAGGCTTCAAGGAAGAATCCACATCATGTCCCCTTTCTACTCCCCCCTCATACTCCAACCCCATGCCATCCCGCCTCCCTACCAGGAGATAAGAGCAGGGATTAGTATAGAAGGCTTATGAAGTGAAAGAGCTCACTGACTCTTACAGGCCACAGGGGGCACCAACGCCCGACAAGGAATCATCTGCTCGAGCAGATTAGCAGTTTTGTGAAACGTTTGAGTTTCACAGGAAGTAAATACAATGACAACAAAAGGCTGAGGCACCGATACTGTTCAGTAATATTCCAGTAACTACTAAGAATTTCTCAGTATCAGCTGTATCTGAAATGAATTATTCCGTAAACACTATAGATTATTCAGTATGTACTATGAATTATTCAGTATCTGCAATTAACTATTTTATTATTTATTGTTGATGGGGGAAGACATTGTATATTTGGAGACATTGTATATTTCCTAACCTAACCTAACCCCAACCCCAACTTCAACCCAAACACTAACCCCAACCTCAACCCTAGATCGATGATGGGGGAAGCTATTGTATATTTCCTAACCTAACCCAACCCCAAACCAAACACTAACCCCAACCCCAACCCTAGATTGTTGATGGGGGAAGCTATTGTATATTCCCTAACCTAACCCAACCCCAACCCTAACACTAACCCCAACCCCAACCCCAACCCTAGATTGTTGATGGGGGAAGCTATTGTATATTTCCTAACCTAACCCAACCCCAACTCAAACACTAACCCCAACCCCAACCCCAACCCTAGGTTGTTGATGGGGGAAGCTATTGTATATTTCCTAACCTAACCCAACCCCAACCCAAACAATAACCCCAACCCCAACCCTAGATTGTTGATGGAGGAAGCTATTGTATATTTCCTAACCTAACCCAACCCCAACCCAAACACTATCCCCAACCCCAACCCTAGATTGTTGATGGAGGAAGCTATTGTATATTTCCTAACCTAACCCAACCCCAACCCAAACACTATCCCCAACCCCAACCCTAGATTGTTGATGGAGGAAGCTATTGTATATTTCCTAACATAACCCAACCCCAACCCAAACCCTAACCCCAACCCTAGATCGTTGATGGGGGAAGCTATTGTATATTTCCTAACCTAACCCAACCCCAACCCAAACACTAACCCCAACCCAAACCCCAACCCCAACCCTAGATCGTTGATGGGGGAAGCTATTGTATATTTCCTAACCTAACCCAACCCCAACCCAAACACTAACCCCAACCCTAGATCGTTGATGGGGGAAGCTATTGCATATTTCCTAACCTAACCTAACCAAACCCCAAACCCAAACCCAGCCCCAACCCTTAATCCATTTTCTATTAAATTTTCAGTATTGAGAATAATTTAGTCAGCGTATATTAGATTATTTAGCAGATACTACAAATTATTCAGAAACTACAATCATTTATTTTGCAAATTATAGATTTCCTTGTAGAATTCCCTCCTGTCAAGACATTGAGGAACTAAGAAATGCAGCATGTGACTTTACCTGTTGATTGGTCGATGGAGAAAAGAGAGGCGGAGTCTCCAGGTAAAAGCTTGTATGTGATTTGCCCATATTCACCAGCGTCGCGGTCAGTGGCGATGACGGTGAGAATCTCAGTTCCAGGCTGAGTGTGGCTGCTTATGCTAGTGACGTACTTCTC
Source organism: Megaleporinus macrocephalus (assembly GCA_021613375.1). NCBI lineage: Eukaryota > Metazoa > Chordata > Actinopteri > Characiformes > Anostomidae > Megaleporinus > Megaleporinus macrocephalus. The sequence goes on from CM038724.1 coordinate 35,651,242, forward strand.
TGGATTAAACACCGGAGCATTATCATTCACATCCTCCACATCAATATGAAGATATGCTTGAGACCACAGACCTCCCTGAAGAGAAGCAAAGGAGAAGAATGAATGCTCTTCTACTTTACTGGATAAACTGACATGCAAAATCACTACTTTCATTCTAATATGAAGCTGAAGTTCTGTAACTGTACAAATTCATTCATAAGCAGCATGAATTTAAAATACAAGTAACATTCAGTTAAATAACAGGAAATTAATAATGAAGCCACAAAACATCTAATCCAGAATAATAGCACATATTCAGGGCTGTCAGTTTTAATTATAAATTTTAAATTTAAATGAAGTTCTAGTAAAAAGAACATCTAAACTGTGAAATCATGTCTTTGATACCAAATTACTTTATTTATTCATTTATAAAAAATATTATATTATATAAAAGTACCTGAATAAGCTCTATTTTTTATATGCACCCTCCAGCCACTTCATTAGGTACATCTCCTTATATCTACACTCACTCTCTATTTTATCAAATAGTAGCTGCTCTATGGTGGCCCTGTGGGGGTCTGACCACTGATGAACAGTGTAAAAGGGGGTTAACAAACCATACGGAGAAAAAGATGGAATACAGGCTGTAAAAGTAGAACTACAAAGCACTCCTATATGATACAAGAAGGTGTGCCTAATTAAGTGGCTGGTGGGTGTAATAATACAATGATGTCTAGTAATCTATACATAACAGTAATAGTAATGTATACATATTACTGTGTATATCTAGTTAAATTAACAACATTACAGTAATTTTATTAATACATTTTATTACTGTGTATATCTAGTTAAATTAACAATATTAATGTAATTTTATGAATACATTTTATTACTGTGTATATCTAGTTAAATTAACAATATTACTGTAATTTTATTAATACATTTTATTACGGTGTATATCTAGTTAAATTAACAATATTACTGTAATTTTATTAATACATTTTATTACTGTGTATATCTAGTTAAATTAACAGTATTACTGTAATTTTATTAATATATTTTATTACTGTGTATATCTAGTTAAATTAACAATATTACTGTAATTTTATTAATACATTTTATTACTGTGTATATCTAGTTAAATTAACAATATTACTGTAATTGTATTAATATATTTTATTACTGTGTATATCTAGTTAAATTAACAATATTAATGTAATTTTATTAATACATTTTATTACTGTGTATATCTAGTTAAATTAACAATATTAATGTAATTTTATGAATACATTTTATTACTGTGTATATCTAGTTATATTAACAATAATAATGTAATTTTATTAATACATTTTATTACTGTGTATATCTAGTTAAATTAACAATAATAATGTAATTTTATTAATACATTTTATAACTGTGTATATCTAGTTAAATTAACAATATTAATGTAATTTTATGAATACATTTTATTACTGTAAACAAAATATCAAAACACTATACTAAAAATACTATATCCTTGTTTACTGACCTGATCTTCTGCCTTTACCAAGAGGTCAAACGTCACCAGACCTGTGTCACGGTCAATGTCCTGGGATATGCAGATGTCTCCAGTAACAGCGTTGATGAAGAACAACGGATGTGAGTCTTCACTGTTGTACCCATCAGAAAAGGAGTAGCGCACCAATCCGAACTCACCACCATCAGCATCCTCAGCACTGACCTGCACATAATGTCAAGATGACCATCGCTTACAGTGTTTACAGATCTTTTCTACAGTGATGCCATCCCACAAACCCTCCACTCTTCCTGTAGTGTATTACAAACTGTCAGAAAGACTGCATGGATAAACCTTACAGAGCATCATAGTGCAGTTTGATCTGCTGAAGGTCCATCATATATCATGCAAGACAACTCTAGGCCCAAGCACTGAATGTCCTGAATCTCTGACCTGTGCTCATAACCCTTAATTCACCTTAATTCTCTTGTTACACCCTCAGTGCCAAGGTGCCCATAAGGCCTCAGCTCAATCCCATTACAACATTAGCCACGGTGTCGGCACGGCAGTGCAGAAAGCGTGCCAGACACAACAGGATAACCATCACGTCCCTTGACGCTTTATCTTCACACCACCCTGCAGGCCTGATCGCAGACCAATGCTCATTACAGTGGCTGGTAAAAACATTTATGTCAGTGGTTTGCTGAGGTGCTTTATTATTCTCACATGTTCTTTACAGTGGTGGTGAGTTCTTAACGTCTAATATCACAAATATAGACATTTTATTTACTGTCCAAAACCACCAGTGATCCTACATCACTGCAGTCTGAGAGAGTTCAATATGTAATGCTGATGATGCTAAAATGGTGAGCAAGATGAAAATAAATAAATAAATAAAATACTTATAAAATATTTTCCACATAAAACATATATTCCTATCACCATCAGTGTGAACCCTTTGGGAATGAAGGAGAATTAGGACTAACATGAGCATTTATTAAAGTAATAAGCAATAGGCAGCATATTACTGATATTGTATCAGTGAAAACCCTTAACTGGAGGTAAAATCACTGCAAAGTATGGCCTCTCATAGCTTTTTGTTTTTTTATAAAATGTCAACAACATTAAACATGATCAAATACGGAAATTAATAATAGATAACTGAACTTAGTGTTAATAACAACAGCAATAAACAACACTTTTTCAAGAGTAGCTTCTATAGAGAGGGCTATCACTTCCAACCATAAATTAATGAGTACATTGATGGGTAAGTTTCATGTCATGAACTTTAACTTTAACATGGTTAGTGGAGCTGATATAATAGACAGTAAGTGGTTTTAATGTTATGGCTGATCAGTTAACATATGAAGTGTTTTGGTATCTAATTACTGCTGCAGTAATAATGCTAATTGATTTTAACATCCAGTCTTCATTGTTATATCTGATTACAACATATCTTTTCACCCCACCTGTATCATTCAACAGACCACCAGGTAGATACGTATCAACAACAGTCCCTTATTTCTCCAAAGTGCTGGAACTACTTTTCTTTTAACTGCCAATGCTAAACCCAACATCCAGGGCTTGCTTGTCTTTCCTTTTTTTATTTACTGTTGTATTAAAGCAGTGAAGGACTAGAGATGGGGTGGCATGTAGAATCAAGACGTCATGATCAACTGCCACCGAATCACAGCCAGAGCATAATTATTAAGTTCTACATTTACAGATGTGAAACAGTCTGATTCTGTTTCCGTGTCTGTCTTTATTCTAATCCCTCTGTAAGACATCACCTCCGTTCACGAGACTGTAGAGTGATTATTTCATTAGCACTAAATCAGGTTGAGCACATGCAACATTCACACCAACACTCTAAACAAGCACCAACAGTAAGCCTAGGTACAGTCTGTCAGGACCCGGCGCAAAATATTCACATTACAAATAATATATACTTTCATGCTGAGCTTATTTATGTCCTAAAGTTTGCAGACCCTAGCTAATCAAAAATATTAACCCTTTGATGCATGACCTGGTTCAAAAGTGGCCCGACTGAGATTTTACTTTCTATACCTTTGCAATAAATTAATTTCATCATTCAGGTTTCCATGGATTCCTCAATTTACTTGTTTTTGATCATCGCACACGCTTATTTCAGTTTTATTTGTTTACTTTTTTAATATAAAGTAAAAAACATGTTTGTATCACTACCCCTCCAATACACAACATGGGTCAAAATTGACCCTTATATATGCATCACTGTGGAATTTGGAACTGTTGACATACTTACAAAAGTAAACAAATCCTAAATAATGATTTAGGATAAAAACATAGGAAATGAATGGGAGTCAAGTTTGAGCCATGTTGTGCATTAGAAGGGGTTCGCTTAGCTTGTGCACCAAAGGGGTTAATAGGGAGTTTGTTGCCCCTTTTACTGCAATAACAGACACCACTCTCCTGGTAAGACTTTACAATAGATGTTCTAACATTGCTGTAAGGATCTGATTGCATTCAGCCACAAGAGCAACAGTGAGGCAGGTAAATTCTGCATTGCAAATGACATTCAACTTATCCTAACGGGACTGGATTATCACTTCAGAGAACGCAGTTCCACGGCTCCCCAGCCCAACCCTGGGGGGCTTCTTACCCCTTTAGCCCACACCTGGCATTGGGCATTGTGACCCAAGGCTTGCACGGCTGCCCTAGTGTGTCTCATTCTATTGGTCAGTGTTTTTCTATGGAGATCAGCTGTGTTAGCAATGCCAGACCTGAAGACCTGTCCGAATACTTTTGTGCATAATGTGTATATGTAAATATTTATTAATTCAATAATTTTTTAATAAATTACTGGCCTTGTTTATGTGGTATAAAATAAAAAGAGTGTTTCATAAATGGCATACAAGTTATGTTACATCATCAAAACTAAGGGTGTAGGAGCGGGTTTGACATTGGGGGTGGGGCACATTTACTAATATGAATCAAATCCCACCCTATCCCCTAAAATATTACCAGTAAGCTGACTCCACTGTAGGTAAGGTAGTAAATCACTGTATGTGTAGTGATGTAGAACAACATTTGTGGAATTACAGTAAATTACTAATAAATAAACAAAATATAACATTATCTGTACGTCTGTTTATTATTAGATAAATCCAATTAAAGATCACTTTACAAACTAAACTAGATACTCCACACTACATGCAGCATTAGCCTGCTAAACTAAAATAAACCCTCAGATAGTCACTCCTAGCAAACGGTAACAGAATAAAGAGTGATCAGAAATATGGGTTAGGCTGATAAAGACTGTAATGTGTTGGTTCTGAGTGATAAAGTATAAAATACTCCTTTACAAAACTTACTGGATACACGACACCAGCCACATAAACACCGTGTGTGCGCTCGATGCGAAAAGAGAAGCTGGATCATACCATTTTGCAAGGCAAGGGGGTGCTGCTGTCTTTTCGTTGTTAAATTAACTGGTTTAACCATAAACTCTCTATGGTTTTAACATTTCCAGCTTGTCAGGACAAATTAACGTAAAAAAAAAAAAAAAAAAACTTTTTTACACTATAATCCTTAGGGGTGCTCAATTTAAATCTAACTAGGGGTGCGTCCGAAATCGCGTACTAGATCAGTACGTACTCAGTTGGAACTAGTACGCACTGCCTGTTCATTAAAGCAGTGCACTCTTTCAGTGTGCAGTACACACGCAACCTCGGCCGCACTACGTCCTCCATCTTACCAACATCCTGTGACGCAAGACGTCAGACCATCACGGTAAAAGCTCTGTTTACTGACGGTAGAGACGGTTTGTGACACTGTTCTGCGTGTTTGTCTAAATATCTACTCACGCGGTGTGGAGCTGTAGCTCAGAGAAGATGAAACAGGAGGAATGTAATCATTGTTTACCTCAGAAGCAGCGCTAACTCCTGTAGTGGAAGTTTACTAGCCGTAGCTACGTACACACAGCCGGCGTACCACGTTTCACCACTTTTTCCTCCGCTTTGAATTCCTCCGCGGCTCCGATGGAATCCTGGGATGGGACAGTGTGCTGGGGCTGCATACTTAAAAATGTCTGCCGGTGCAGTACGCCATCCGGGGACACCCTGGATGGCTAGCTACGCCCCTGGTCTGCAGTTTGGGACGTGGCCAGAGAGTACTTTCTGACTAAAGTTAATATAAACGTTATCTAACCCAAACCCTCCTAGTCTGTTACCATAACAACACATTATACAAAAGCTGTTTTATAGCTGTATATTTTGTTATTCACTGCTCTCATCACTGACCTCGCGTTTAAAGCTGTTGTGAGCTTCCCAACGCTCCAGCAAGGCGAGAGCTCGGGTCAGTGAAGCTGCTGACTGCAGGATATTTCTGAACGGGCATCTCAACACAAACCTCAACAAAGTGAAAGACCACCTAACAGCCAGAGCCCATTGCTAACAACAAACACAGTGCATGAATTGCAAAGGCTGCTCTTTTAAAATAAAGTGTTTCTAAACAGTTTCTGTTTTTTCTGTGGTTTAAATTTTGGGTGGGACAAATCTACCTGTTTCTGATATTGGGTGGAACACGCCCCCCCTATCCCCCCCGATTCCTATGACTAAGGATCAAAACAGGTAATCATTATACACAAAATTAGATTTTTCTACATTATTATATTATTATACATTAAAATATGTCTCCAAATACATTAAGTAACCTGATTAAAACTACACCTGTGCACATGTACAGTAGGCTAAAGATGCTGCTAGTCTTCCTGCGTTAATGAGACTATTCTGCTTCATGACCTTTTTCCTATGGAGTTTACTGAATTCACCCTATACTCATAAAATAACTGCTCCAATTCAGTTACTGTACACGTACTGTACACTACCTTAACAACCCCTCTCACTGTATTTTTCCACTTCCCACAATGAACTACGATGTAAAAGCATTTAGTGTTACATGTTTATTTAACAGTAAGTATTTCTCTTCAGTAAGAGTGTGCTTAAAAGCAGTTAGTGGCTGGAGGTGGTTAGTATAAGCTGATGGCTGTGTGACTAGTGAAGCTATAAATAGAGGTACTTAAAGGCTCTGAAGTGTCTAAAGAAGACCCACTCACTAATTCTAACAGTTACATTAAGTCCCAGGACTGGCTTTACTACCACCAGGAACCACATCCACACATCTATTCATCCATTTGTCTGTCTGTCTGTTAGATATAAAGCATGTTGTTTCTGGGCTACAGAAGTAAAGAACCATCCGCATTGTTCCCAGCATAAAGTTCTAAAGCCAGTATGTATCATGGAAAGGAGGCTGAAGACTGGCCAATGACTCTGCTTTCAAAGCCAAATCACTTTGTGTTCCAGTCCCCATGTATATTCAGTGCTGTTAACCCTTTAATGTACCAGCTACGCAACCCTATGTTATTTTCTGTGTGGCTGAGTGTCTCTTTGGTATATCTATTGTTCATTTAAAAATCATTATTTAAAATCTGAAACAGGTTTTGTAAATATGTACCTGACTGCAAATGTTTACAAATGCACCAGCAAACTGGGACTCACTGCAGGAAACACTAATTCTCAGCTCGCTGGTGTTCTTAATTTCTAACCACCTCTACACGACCTACCAATGTTTTATTTAATTTAAGTAAACAGTTTTATGATTTTTTTATGCTTTTTTTTTCTTTTACACTTATAACTTTTACTACTATATTTATATCTATTTTTACTGACTTATTTTTTTTTACTTTTGTCTTATTCTTGGTTTGGTTTCTTATTCAGTTTTTATTTGTGTTTTCTTTTACAATTTATCTTAATTTTGTTTAGGTTCTTATTGCTCCTTTTACATTTTAGTTACTGATAAAAATTCCTTTAATTTCTTTTTTCAATGCCTTTTTGTTTAATAATTGTAATGCTCGGCGACATTGTTAGTGAGGGTCTCCCTCAGTGTACTCCCAAGTGAAAATAAAGGTTGATTGATTGATTGAAATATTAATAGTTTCTATCAAATTCCAGCGTGAATATATAAGGGTCAATATTGACCCATGTGCGTTCAGAGGGTACTGATACAAAAATGTTTTTTATTACAAATGTGAGAAAATAAAACTGAAATAATGATTTGTGATGATAGATAGATTGATGGAAGCCTGAATGATGAAAACAATTTATCGCAAATACAGAAAATAAAGTGAAGGTGATGTAGCCCAGCAGTAAACATGGTCTAAATAGTTTCTGCAATTGAAGTTTTGTAGCACACACTTGTGATTATTATGCCAGAAGCTGAGAACCGCAGGACATGTCTTAACAAGTTTTACTGCCCCTCTGACCCAATTATAACACCATAGAAGATACAGCCATGATAACAGTAGGACGCATTCACTGTATTTATTGCAGCGGTAGATATGAGCTAACCACTAGTGTAGATTTCCTACAGAACAGTTATTTAAAGTTCAGCAAATTCAGATAAAAATACAACTAAACTAACACGAGTCCACTAAGCACATGAAAAAACATCCCCAAAACTGATACCAAGATGAATTTCAAATGGAAACTAAAAGCAATCTAGAAATAGATATAAGAAAAAACCCTAAGCTAGAGTAACTTAGCTGTGAAAGTGAGTAAAGCTACATATTTCATGTGAGTCACAGCTGTGATGTTGAGTTTATAGCTGTTTGTTTTTGCCTGGGTCTGCAGTGAGCTGGTGGTTTTATTGCTGAAGCTGTGCAGAAGGCTGTGTATTCCTGCTCCCGGCTCTGATTGATCACGGCTCTATCTTCCTGCTGTAAAGCTGATATAGGTTTTTATAGAGCGTGTGGGTGGGAATTTAAAACCTTTGGTCAAGGTCTAAAAGCATAATAGGAAATCCCACACTGCTCTCTGACACTGCCACATCATCCAGAGACACACAGCGAAGAAGAGCAAGAGTCTAAAGAGTGACCTGTTACCAATGAAACAGCAATATCAGATTACCTCACATACTATAAGAAGAACTTCTTCATATTATTAGTAGTAGTATTTTATAACATTACTTTCTATTCTGGCTAGAATACAATTTCAATTCTTGGAAGGTTAGGACGCTGTGTAAAATGTAAATAAATGTAAATATAAACAGAATTAAAGGATTTGCAAATCTCACAGACCCACATTCTATTCACAATAGAACCTGGAACACATATGAGATATACATGTCATGAAAATTAACTCATGTAGAACTGGCAGCATATCATCAAACAGGGGCAACAAAAACTGGAAAATTAAGTGGCACCAATAAACAACAGCTGATGGAGAAGCAATTCCAAAGTAACTTGCACTGTTCAAAAGCCTACATCTCTGATGGTATGGGGTGCATTAGAGCCATTGAAGCCCGTGTTGTAGACATAATGACTTCAGGTTCCCATCACCACCTCCGTAAAGAAATCTCTGGCTAAGTTTCTCTACAGTTAAACATTTCACCTTAAACCCCCATGTAGAAAACCAGTCCAGGGTGCCTTCAGTAGGAACAGAATTTATCTAAAGGCCACGAAGACCCTTTTGAGCCAAAAATCATGTATAAAATGTTCTATAAAGCAACAGTATGCAATCAATTTTACTGCAAACAACATCTCCAGACACAAGGAGATCAAAAGCACAAGCGGGTTACAGGACTCTTTAAAACTCTTACTCTCTACCTATGTCCACTCACCCTGTGTGATAGCCCACTAAGGTCTCCACATGTAACGTAAACATAGGTTGTGTGTGTTGGGGATTAGAGTGTGCTGGAGATTTCAAAACATAGTTGAATGTGCTCAGCATAAGTATGAAACACACCATGTTCACGATTAGATATGTTGTAGTGATAGCTCTCTGATTCTTTCTAACACTGTTCATATCATATCCTGTGATGATGGTTGATAAGTTAACATCTATAATAAGTATATGTTTCTAGGCTAGGAGTGCACACTAGCACAGAGGGGTCAGGCTGCAGGGTGGGTCAGGTTTAACATCTTTACTGAGCTCACTAAACGTTTTTACTGCCTTCTTTGTCTGTTCCCCAGGAGCCATGTCTGCAGCGTGGGTCAGTAGGTGGTGGTTTAGAGGAAGTGCGGGCTTACGGAGCATACTATACTATACTATACTATACTATCTGGAACCTTTCTAGGGGGTAAATCAGGGTTATTCAGGGAGCTATGTGGGTAATATACAACATTTCTGTTTTTATATCTAGAATTGGAATATCGTCTTGTGTATTGGTGTGAAATAGAGTTATTAAGCTAAATGTAATTCTTGTACCCTGTAAACTGTCTGTAGTTTTGAATTTTAAAAGGGGCCATGTTGCCATGCTTTTGCCTGGCCAGAACCTTTTGTGTCCCCGTAAGGGTCAATAAATATTCAAACTGACTCCTTGTTGGGCCTGCTTGCCTTGCTTTTGGTTACACTTTGCCACCCTGCAACTGTAGTCTTGTTTAATTATTATTATTATTATTATTGTTTCTTTTTACAACTCCCACAGTGTATACTGGCTCACTCCTCTGATGTCGTTCAAGTGTTTGTACCAGACGCCAGCGGCACTACCAGGACCAAGTCTGCAGTAACACTGCCGTCATTGTATCTCTGAGAAACAGACAGAGAACAGAGAACAGTCTAGCTTCAGCACTGCCAGTTAGCACCGGAGTGACGGAGTGTTTGTTTGTTTGCAGTACTCAGAGGATTCTTCGAGCTGTGTGAGCACAAGAGAGTAATTACACAGCTGAATTGTCATTGGGTCATCTCTGAGTTACCTACTGCTTCACAAGTGTTTCCCTCAGAATCCCAAAATTAGATTTATTTATTTAGATTTCGGTTACATTTTGGTGAAATTACTGAACCAAGTGACTGACCATCTCAGACTACTTTAGTAAATACTTCAAGAATTTTCAAAAGACAGTATGCAAAATATAAGATTTGTATCTTACCTCAATTGTGCGAAATAAAGACTTTAAAAAATGGGTGTGGTCATATTTTCTCAGAGTATTTTTCTTAGGGTGTGTCCCAATTGCACACGTAAAACTAACACTAGAATAACTAGAGTAACAAAGAGTATGTAGTATGTAATGTGCCTACAAACGTAGCTACAAGTTGCATCTACTCAAAAATCCACACCAAAAAGCAGGGGGGAGGCAATACCAGCATCATCAGGTGCCAGGCCATCTCATGGCCAACACACACTCACACACACACTCACACCTACGGGCAGTTTAGAGGGAGGATCTATCTAACGTGCATGTGTTTGGACTGTGGGAGGAAACCGGAGTACCCTGAGGAAACCCACTCAAGCACAGAGAGAACATACACACTCCACACAGAACGTTCCGGATATCTCATATGTGTGTGAGAATGGTTCTAACACAATTTCAGCCCAGATTTAAAGTCCCGGCTGGACAACCAAGAGCTCACTTCTCTCACTGAACAAGAGAAAGAGTGGAGGAATACAAGAGAGAGATAAACTGTTAAGATATGAAACTCAGTTAACAAGACTAAACATTTTATTTTCTTTTTATCATAAATAAACACTTTATGATGCACTTTTTTAAAGCCTTTTAAATGGAGCCCTTGTTTTTACTTAAAGTGCTAAAAATAAAATTAGTACGCTCAGCAATTCAGTTTAGTATTTAAACAGTAAATATACTGAACGGTATGTGTGATGTGTTGGTGTTTCAGTAGCTGATTGTATAAGATACTGATACTAGACTACTTCAGTAAACAGGATACACCACTGAATCAGAAAACACGTTAGAAATGATGATGGTCCGGACCTTGGCCTGAGATCTCCTCTAACTGGACTGTACTGAACTCTTATTAAACACCCCTGCAATAGATTATGCTAAATGTGACAGAGGACACAAACTAACAAGATTTCTGGTGTATTCAATCGCCAAAACATGCAAATACGCATACTAACTGTTTTACATCTTAGTAAATTCCTAAAATCTATGAAGAAGTTTATGATGACTTTACATCTCCACATGAAACCCCTTTAGTGGTCAGAGAATAAAGTGAGTCTGAGAATAAATCGAGTCTGAGAATAGATGTGAGTCTGAGAATAAAACGAGTCTGAGAATAGATGTGAGTCTGAGAATAAAACGAGTCTGAGAATAAAGCGAGTCTGAGAGTAAAGCGAGTCTGAGAATGAAGCGAGTCTGAGAATAAAGCGAGTTTGAGAATGAAGCGAGTCTGAGAATAAAGCGAGTCTGAGAATGAAGCGAGTCTGAGAATAGATGTGAGTCAGAGAATAAAGCGAGTCTGAGAATAGATGTGAGTCAGAGAATAGATGTGAGTCTGAGAATAGATGTGAGTCTGAGAATAAAGCGAGTCTGAGAATAAAGCGAGTCTGAGAGTAAAGCGAGTCTGAGAATGAAGCGAGTCTGAGAATAAAGCGAGTCTGAGAATGAAGCGAGTCTGAGAATAAAGCGAGTCTGAGAATGAAGCGAGTCTGAGAATAGATGTGAGTCAGAGAATAAAGCGAGTCTGAGAATAGATGCGAGTCAGAGAATAAAGCGAGTCTGAGAATAGATGTGAGTCAGAGAATAAAGCGAGTCTGAGAATAGATGTGAGTCAGAGAATAAAGCGAGTCTGAGAATAGATGTGAGTCTGAGAATAAAGCGAGTCTGAGAATAGATGTGAGTCTGAGAATAGATGTGAGTCAGAGAATAAAGCGAGTCTGAGAATAGATGTGAGTCTGAGAATAAAGCGAGTCTGAGAATAGATGTGAGTCAGAGAATAAAGCGAGTCTGAGAATAGATGTGAGTCTGAGAATAGATGTGAGTCAGAGAATAAAGCGAGTCTGAGAATAGATGTGAGTCTGAGAATAGATGTGAGTCAGAGAATAAAGCGAGTCTGAGAATAGATGTGAGTCTGAGAATAGATGTGAGTCTGAGAATAAAGCTGTTTCCTGTAAAAAGTCTTCTATAATGTGCTACAACGGTGCTGAGAACCTCTTAGAATATAGAACTAATGGTTAATTACAGCCCCATTAATTTCATTGGCGTAATCATAAAGCTGGTTCACCTGTAGAAAGCAGGTTCCATTGGCCAGGTGCTCCTGGATGGTGGCGTTGTAGAGCTGCTGAGTGAATACAGGTTTGTTGTCGTTGATGTCCTCCACGTGGATGTTGATGGTGGTGGTGGAGGTTAACGGAGGAAACCCTCCGTCCACAGCTACCACCAGAAAGGCCAGGTTAGCATCCCTCTCCCTGTCCAAGCCTGCGGCCGTGCTAACGAGGCCAGTCTGAGGGTCAATGTTCACCAAGTGGTCCTGATTTGACCTCAGGATGGAATAGAATATACCCGAATCCTCATCCTGGTCCTGGGCCTTCACCTGCAGGACCGAGCTTCCGACCGGTAAATCCTCAGAGACGCTCACTTCGTAAGCTTCTCGCTCAAAGTTCGGAGGGTTGTCGTTCACATCTGTCACTCGCAACAGGAAAGTTCTCTCACTTCGCAAAGGAGGAGAGCCAAAGTCAGAGGCAACCACAGTCAACTCGTACATGTCCTTCTGCTCTCGGTCCAGGGGCCCGTCCACACAGAGAGCATAGAGGAACTCATCAGTGTCCTTCAGGGTGAACTTGCCTTCTCCACCTTCAAGGAACACGCTCACCTGTTTGGAGAAGAGATGTGAATGTCAGTCACAGTCGATTTAAAGTTGTAAGACACTAGAAAGACAGATGATCTGTGGTAAGGAGTTTGTGAATCTGATACCAGACCTCCTACATTTCACAGAATGATGTTTTACTTCATTGAATCTACATGAGCAGAGGGTGAAATGAGCTGGAGCTTCTTGGTTGGTTCTGTGATGCATCCTATGTGCTTTAGCTGCACTTTTTATCTGATACCCATCTCCAAAGACTTTAGGCTTTCTCAGACACTAGAGGGCGCTCCACCGTCATCCAGTTTGGTTAATCAATACTGAAACCACACTTTGTTCTTCAGACTAGCTCACAAGATAATATTTATTTATGTTTATTTACATCTATTCCATTAAAATAGAGAGCTTTTGAACCACACTCGCTGCTAAGATATAATTAGTTTAAATATATATCACTGATTCCTGATCATTCTTGACCATGTCCTACATCAAAAGTCTTCCATCTTTAAACATTTTTAAATTAATAATATGTACAATACTTATTCGAGGGACCTGTGGATACTCATGAAATTAACTGTGTAATATCTCATGTTACTGATTTTAAACTCATTTGTTTTTAAATAATTTCAGTAGATTGTGTTTAAATGCAGGCTCCGTATTTTGAATATTTATAATATAATGATCAAAAGAAATGAATGGTTAAGTAAGACCTCACATACAACATACAGTTTAAATTATACTTCCTATTTAAAAATAACCAATTAAAATAAATAACCTGTACACGAAAGTTTCATATTAGAAACGAATGAAAGTGAAATGACTTTCCAAGCTTTTGTAAAGTCCCACCAAAGGGGAAATATATATAAAGAAAGAAGAGGAGCTGACAGCAAGCATCAAGCTTCCATTCCACAGGCTGATTGTGATTAAAGTAAAAAGGATTTTCAACCAAGTTTCCAACATTTTCCAACCAGGAAGATTGACATATGGTTTTGAAGGTACCATATTTTGATTGATTTAATCCTAATTTCTTTTTTTTCTGCATAAACTGAGCAGTAGTTTGGGCTGATTTGTCCACAGTATTCTATTTTTTTGTATTTTCTGTTTTTTATGAGCTGGAAGCCCAAATTATGTAAGAAATAAACAAATACTTGAAATAATTAAAATTGTGGGCCCTGAATCTATAATCTATGATATTTTTACTTTTTGAATGGAATTCTGGAATGGAATTTTTGAATGGACTTTTCCATGATATTCCGATTTTCTGGAATGGTTCTGTATATATATTATATACATGCAATATATATATATATATATACTATATATATATAGTCTGTTGTGATCCCCAACAGATTAGTTCAGATCTGAATAGTGTATAGACTAGACTGTCTGCAAGTGTCCTCCAGAGATCTCAGTCACTAGTTGTCTTTCTGATGCCAGCTACATCCTAATCTCTTAGTCTCCCCGGAGAGCCCATCGCCAGGTGTTCTTTGGCTGACCTCCTTTTCTCTTTCCCTGAGAGCTCCATGTCCAAGCTTGTCTGATCTCAGTCAGTCGTTGGTAAAATATTAGTAAGAAATGTTTTGGTTCTTGTTCTTTTCTTTAATGTAATATGTTACTTATTGTTTAATTGAATGTGTATATATATTTACACCAGCTGAACTGCATGATGTCTTCTGTGCCCAAGAACACCAACTATATATGCTTGCATCTATATAGGCATCTCTGTTTTTGTTAATTTTCAATTTTCTATACCATTTAAACTCAACAGCAGCTCTTTCCGTGAAAGGTTTGTGTTGAATGGACCAATAGAAATGCTCCAAAATCTCTTGTAATGAAACACATAACTTATTGTTAGTAGAGAATGTTTATGTCCTCTCCTGTAAAGTGACTGTTTTAGGGATACTAGTGAATGAAATTGGATCTTTCCAAGTAGTGCAACAGTGGAGATTAAATTAAAGTAGCATAGTTTATGGCTTTATGAAGTGAATCAAATGTCCATAGAATGAAAAACCTGTTGTGGAAGACCTAAAACATGTGTCTTCTCTCAGGAATGTATCTCTATTGGCCCACCTTTCTAAAATTGTTGCATTCCTTTTATTGATTGTTACCATGAAACTGGATGTCAATAAACTCAAATATATTTAAATATATATTCAAATATACTGCATTTATCATTATGAATCATGGCACTACTGTCATTCATAGAAGACTGAATACCTTGTTGACCTCCCCCAGGTCTGGGTCAGACACGGCGATCCTGGCCACGTATTCTCCATATCCAGCACCTTCAGACACCTCAGGGTCACCACTTTCACTCAGAAACAACACGTTAATGTTTGGGCTGTTGTCGTTGACGTCCAGAACCCTGATGGCCACAAAGGTGCTGCTGGACTCTGGCTGTATCCCGTGGTCCCTTGCAGTCACCACCAGTTCGAAGAACGTCTGGCTTTCGTAGTCCAGAGGCTTGTTGAGGCGGATGAGCCCTGAGTTCTTGTCAACGATGAAAAACTCGTTGGGGTCACTCTGGCGCCGGTTGATCTCGTAGGTGACCAGGCCATTGTTGCCTAAATCGGGGTCTACGGCGTGCACCTGGCACACGGGTGTCAGAAGTGGGGCGTTTTCCCACAAGACGGCTTGATACTCGCTCTGATTGAACGCAGGCTGGTTGTCGTTTTCATCCAGAACGTTGACGCGCACCTGCACGCGACCTGTTTTTGGAGGCACACCTCCGTCAAAGGCCTCAACGGTCAAGCTGTAGAACTCTCTGCTTTCTCTGTCCAGCCTCTCCATGAGAACCAAGTCCAAGTTGAGGATGGCGCTGCCTCCTGCTGCATGGCGGAGGTCCGCTTTGAAGAGCTCCTCCGCCTCACCTTGCAGAAGTCTGTAACCTTGAGTTCCAAACTGACCCTCGTCCAGGTCCAGAGCTCCAGGAAGCTCGAAGCGAGAGCCAGGCAAGCTCAGCTCAGACACGTTCAGCTCGACCACGTCGACGGGGAACGTAGGCCGGTGGTCATTGACATCCTTCACCACCAGCGTGACCTTAATGACCTCTCCGGTCAGCGTTGCCGCAGCAAACTCGTACTTGTCCCTGCTCTCTCGGTCCAGCACGGCGGCCGTGGAGATGATCCCAGAGTCCGAGTCTATCTCCAAGTCCCTGAACACGTCCGAGTCCCTGCTTTCGGAGATGAAGAAGCCGCTGACCCCTGCGCTGGACGGCAAGGCGGCTCTCAGGTCTCCCACCACCGTGGAGGCTGGTAGACCTTCATAGACGGAAAGCCTGAGGTGGTGCACCTGAGCGGACAGGCCATTGCACATCAGCACCAACACAATGAACGGTGAGGTCCACAGGTGAGGCTTCATGTTCACCTGGCCAGGTTCCACTGCTGGAGCGAGCTTGGAGGCATGTTCCTCAGGCAGAACCAGCTGTACTCCACGTCACTGAGCGATCCAGCTTCAGCGCGAGTCTCAGACTGACTGACACACGCTCACACGAGCGTCCGCGCGCGTGCGGCCAGGGGGGCGGAGCTCATTCAGTCACGTGACGCAGGAGGATGATCCACAAGGAAGGGAGACCGACCGCAAGAGAGAGAAAGAGATAGAAAGCAAAAGAAAGAGAGGAGGAGATAAAAAGAAAGCAAAATAAAAGCGAAATTGAAAGTCTGGAGAAAGAGAGAGAAGAGAAGAAAATACGGAGAAAACAGAAGACATGAAATAAAAAGAAGGGACAGTGTGCAAAAGAAAAAGTGGAGGGGAGAAAGAGCGAGAGAGAAATAAAAAAGTAAGAGAAGCACACTAAAAACTAGATAAAGGAGAGAGAAAGCAAAAAGCAAGGAGCAAAGTAAGGAAGGAGCATTAAAATAGGGGTGTATAGAGAGAAGAGAGGGCATGGCAAAAACAGAGGTAGAGATAGAATAAGAAAAGGAGGGGAGTGAAGAAGAAAAGAAAAAGCTGGGGGTAAAAGAACTACTGTTAAATCTGCTCACATGGCTTTTTTGCTTAAACCAGCCATATAACCGGAAAATACAACAACAGCACCATCTGCTGGACACACGCCTGCTCTGCTCCACAGATGCGAGTGTGAGATGGTGTGGGTGCTGGTGCAGGAAGTGTCAGAGGAGAGCTGATGATTGGTTGGGTTTGTATGGTGGTGTCAGAGCGTGTCTGGTGTTAGTTGGTTCGTGTAGTGGTTTTCTGTGTTTATTCACAGAGTGTACATTTGCTGGGGACTTTTATTCTGAAGGGCTGGGTACGGCCAGTTTTAGAGACTGTGGCTCGATCAGCACCTAAACACCTGTACAGCTGTTCCAGTGTCAGTTCACAAAGACATCACTTACATACACCTTCTAATAACTTCTAATCAGAAGATCTAACGAGTCGCAGTTGAAGAATTACATAAAAATGAGAAACGAGCTGAAATAAAGCAGCAGGTCGTGTGGATAGTAAGGGGGCAGAGCTGGAGTAATCAGAGGAGATCCAGGAGATCCTGTAAAAACACTGATTTTTGGGCAAACAAAAGCTTAGAAGCATGATAAACAACGTTACATATCATTGCCTTAGATCGCTGCACAGCTTCCTTTCTTCCAGCTTTTCAAAGAAATTCAGTCATGTGTTCCACACCTCCAAAGTTCAGTTGGATAGATCTTCTGCTTCTCATGATTACAAACACATTGCATGGTGAGGTCTATTTTTCTGTGAGCAGCAGCAGCTTTTGTTTAATGTTTCTTTACGTTTTCTCAGTGAGGAGCTTCTTAAACAGCTACACATCCTTTCAGACCCACAGCATTGAGGTGGCTTCTCACAGTGGAAGGATGGACAAACACACCCGTGCATGTTTTCAGGTCTGAAGTGGAGGTTGATGTTTTCCTCTCTGTCTCTCTAAGATGGGGACAACTTTGGTGGACTACCTGGTCTTGCGGGTGGTTGTTAGGAGTTCCATTTTCATGTTAATGGCCTTGAGGTATCATCCCAGCACTGTTTTGTTTCTCTCTCAGCCTACTTGCTATGACTGTTATTATAATGTATTAAATTAGGCGAAGTCAGGACACACTTGGGGGGTTTGTGCTCTTTATTTTACAAAATGCTGCATTCATGATAAATGCCATGAGTAGCAGAGTCCATTTTCTCCAACAGCAGAGGATCTGATTAGCATAGAACAGGTTTTAACCTTAGAAACATGAACCCAATGAAAGTTCATTTATCAACAGCTTTACCCAGCCTGATACACCAGAACTGGAAAACATATTTACAACCAGTGGAAAGCATGTTTTTTATAATGGAGCTTAAAAGCCAGAAAATAAAATTCTATCTGAACTGCAGGGTATGTCCTCAAACAGAGACCATGTTGTAAATCAAAGAGAGCAGAATGGACACTGAATGTTGAAGAAATAACTGTTTACTGAACAAAAAACGTTGATAAAAACTTTCTGGGGTCATAATGTTTACTAAGGGGATGTAAACAAAGTCACTGCGAGTGGTTGGATTTGGCTGAAATGTTCACGGTGGTGCTGATAGAAACCATACATCCACCTTTAAAAGCTGCCTAACAGAAGGGCATTACATGAATTACTTATTGTTGTATGGTAGTGTTGTTATGCATTCTTGGCATAAACATGCATTATCATTATTTTACCATCAACGTAGCCTACAAAACTCAGAGGAGAAGAGGTGCTGGTTCTCCAGTGGTTTTGATAGCTAATAGAATGTCTACATTTGTGTTGGAGACATGGCAACCCCTGGTTCCCATCACCACATCACTGTAAATAAATCCCATTTCCCACCAAAACCATTCTGAAGGACTTTGTTTACAGACATTTTGAGTTGTCACAAAAAAAAAAAAAAAAAAGGGTACTGTGATAATGCTAATGCATTGAGTGGGAGAATAACATGGCGTCCAGGCGTATTAATAATAAAAAAGAGCAAAAGAACACAATAAAACACAAAGCTGAAGACTTTAAAACCGCTTTCTCTTGATGATCTCTGGTTTCCAGTTGACCGGGTGGGTTTCTTCAGTCTGAAAACACAAAACACATTCAGTAGATTATTAGACCTGATCACTGATCTTTCTAAGAGAGTAAGTATTTTAAGGAAAATCATTTTAAAGCATACTATTTGGTCCTTTTTTAATTAAATATTCACAAAAAAAACCCACCAACTGATATGTAACTTTGCTTAAAATCAAGAAGTCGTTTTTGTTATTTTAGCTTTTTAACGTTCATATAATTCAAAGTATACTTCTCTAACTAAAACAGTGTCAGCAAGTAATTAAAATCTTATTTATATAGCACTTATTATAGTCCTATAATAAGTGCTATATAATAATAATAATAATAATATAATACTCAAATAAATAATAACACACTTTAATACTCAAATGCACACCGACTTTATATACACACACAGGAGCTTCATTATGAACAGCCTGATAAGTAAGCATTAATATATTAATATCTATTCTATAGTTTTTAGAACAACCAGTAGTCCAAACGGGTGGAAACAAAAACTTGAATTATTTAATGTCAGAAAATGTCAGTGTTACTGAGAATCAGTTCCATTCTTAAGTGTACGCACGTTTCTGCTGATCTACTTGTGTCTCGCTATATCGCCTCACGTCTCTGGTGGTCTGGTGGCTTTAACAGGGCAGTGGGTGTGTCTGAAATGATGTACTTCCATACTGAACAGTACGCAAAAGCAGTGCGCCACAGTGACTAGGGTGTGTGAGTACATGGCATCCCCAGCACACTGTCCTATGCCATAATTCCACTGGAGCAGCAGAGGAATTCAAAGCAGAGGAGAAAGCGATGAGAAGAGATAGGTCAGCTGAGTGTACGCAGCTACGGCAAGTGAACTGCCACTACAGGAGTTAGCGCTACTGCTGAGGTCTGATACATAATAAGACAAAAACACAGATCAATGTCACTAAAAGTAAATCTGTCAGTAAACAGGGCTTTTAAATAAATAGCAGGACTTTTATGGCGGTGTTCATGGAGTACATAGTGCCTCTGAGGTTGCGTGGATGTTTACTGATGCTGTATTATTCTGGCAGACAGTGAATCAATGTGTGTTGTGTTTAAACCTCTGACCACTAGACGGCAGTGTTGTAATGCATTTTCAGCTCCACTCCAACATTAACAAGCAGTACAAGGGCGCAATGCTATTGTAAACATAGACAAACCTGTTCATACAGTGGTGTTTTTTAATAGTAGGGTTTGAAAAATCTCAGTATATCACCATATATTGAATCGTGACCACTGTACCATTGTACAGCCAGGTTCTTGCCAATACACAGCCCTAGTGAGGATACTGCACACTCGCTGAAAGAGTGCACTAGCTCCAACTGAGTACGATCTGTTCAAGTACGTGATTTCTGATGCACCCAGTGACTGTGAAAGGGTCTTGTCAGTGTGATGTGAAAGCCGTGACTAACCGCCATGTCGTCCTCCTTGTACACTTTGATGGTTTTGTCGGCCTCGGCTGTGATGAGGCGGCTCTCCGAGTGGTCAAACACACACGCAAAGATTCCAGACTCGCTGTCCAGAGAGCCGGGCTGGACCGCTGCATGGATCCGCTGGAAATTATACCCCGTCCTCCAGTCCCACAGGTGGATTGTACCATTATCAGCTGAAGGGGGGTGAACAGAGACAGAGATAGAGAGAGAGGACAGAGGAATAGACAGAAATAAAAAGGTAAACATGATATCAATGAAGTGGAAATCAGAAAGAAAGCAAAAGAAAAATCTGATAAACATTTCAGTCCAGTCTGAAGGACAAAGCTGACCTCCTGAAACCAGCACTCCATCCGAGTTGACCGCAAGCGTGTTGATGATGGCGTTGTGTCCGGACAGGTTCTGAATAAAGTTTCCGTCGGGGAATTTCCACTGCTTGATGTTGTCTGGGGAGCCGGAAGCGAAGGTGTATCTGAAACAGCAAGAAAAGGGCTCAGGGTCAGTTTGACGCACAAGCTGCTCACTTCTAATGATTAGGTATATGATTACAGAGTTATTAAACTACTAAATATTTCACAATTAAATCAGAAACTAAGCTTGATCTTTTGATCTTGAGGATAAATCTAACACAACTTACTGCCGCGGATGCAGAACCAGAGCTCGGACAGATTTCTTGTGATTAGTCAGGGTGGCTCTCGTTTTCCCAGCTATCAGATCCCACAGTCTGATTGTGGTGTCGTGGCTCCCTGAGATACAACAATATCAACAATTAGGTGGGTATGCTAACTACATAAATAAATACATAGGAATGAATGAAGTAACTATACTACTGTATGTCTGTGAGATATGAGATCCAACTCATACAGTCAGTCTCTCCTGCACTAATTAGCATATTTATTTCACTCCAAATTCCAGTTCGTATTAAATGTTATTAAAACTGAATACTTCATTAGTTTGTTTTTAAAAGGAGGTGTTTAAAAACTGATACCAATGTGTGCTCAGCTTCATTACCCTCATGAACAGTCATTAAAGAGGCTGGAATCTCAGAACTGATCATTGGTAGGAGAATTAAAAATCTTGGGTTATTTTCAAACGTACAAATTAAAAGTCCACCACTGTGCAAACACTTCTGTAAAGCAAGTTATTACTGTTCAAGAAAGTTTTATTATTAAAACTGTTATAATTATACAAATAAAAAATAAAAATAAGAGGTATACAAAGGTAATCAAACTTTGCAGTTATTTCAACATAAAGTCTAAAACACTAAAAACACTCAAGTCTTTCATTATAATTTGGTAAAACATGGAAAAAAGTTATTATTTGATCATATTAAGAGGTTATATTAACAGCCAAAGACTCCTTATACATCAAAGACATTATTTTATATATATTTATTTGCCAGGGTGTGTGTGTGCCTCTTAGATTGTTATATAAGACCCCTATATAACAATCAACATTAAATCAATCAAAATTATTTTTTTTTATATGGTGCTTTTTACAACCAGTGTTGTCTCAAAGCAGCTTTTAAGGAGAGGGATGGCTTTGCATAGCAAAACCTAAGAAAGGGTATTGGGTCCAAGCCCCCCTGGAGCAAGCCAGAGGTGACAGTGGCAAGGACTCCCTTTATATATATATATATATATATATATATATATATATATATATATATATATATATATATATATATATATATATATATATATATATAAAAAAACCTTGAGATGAACCCAGGCTCAAGAGAGGAACCCATCCTCCTCAGGTCGACTCCGGATAGAGAGAGAGCAACAAAGCTAACGAGATTAAACAGAACATATTTCTGTGCTGCAGCACAAACACACGGGGATGTCTGCTTGTGTGTGATGATACCTGTGATGATCTGAGGCTCAGCATTCTGACATTTCACTGTGGCGACCGTGTTCGTGTGTCCAGTCAGAGTGTGGACGTTTGCTTTGGTCCTTATGTCCCAAACCTACAAAACATAACCAACACATCCACATCACCGAGGTGTAATCTCTCTCCACGGCCACATTCTCCCTCCAGCTGATCTCACTGTATTCAGTTCAGGTTAATTTCCCATGTTCTGAGAACAGGACATTTGGGGGACTCACTCTGGCTGTGGCATCTCGACTGCACGTCACCAACACGTCAATGGTGGGGTGAAGGTCCAGATCATAAACAGCGCTCAGGTGACCGTGGTAGTGGCGAATCACCTGCAGAAGCAAAGAATTATAAACAACCAGCGTAAAAAAACAAACAAACAAAAAAAAAAAACAAAACCACCAAAAGCTGTAAAAACGACCTGTTTTTGTTTACATAGCTCCAATTACACTGCTAACACTTCAGACCACCATGTTTAATAACAGGTGTACACAAAGTTTAGAGATTTTATTCTCTGACTGATTAAATTTACTCATTTATTTCAATAGTTTCAATGTTCAGTTCAAAATAATGCTTTTTTCACTCAATACCAATCATACTAATGCATCATGGTTGCATAATAATTAATTCTACATTTTCACTATATAAGCACATTATTTACCATCAATTTCAATGTGTGTTCGTGTCAGTACCTTGTTGTACTCCAGATCCCAGCACTTGACCTGTTTGTCCTCTCCACAGGAGAACAGGTACGGGCTGCGGGAGCTGACCGCCACCCCTCTCACTGTGCTGATGTGACCCGTCAGGGAAAGCTTCAGCTTACCGCTGGCTAGATCCCAAATCTGTGAAACAGTACTGAATCTCAACAGCAGCACATACTGACATACACATTAACTACACTGCACTCTACACACACAAACATTAGATATGCAGTAACTACAACACGGCTTCCAGAATCCACACACAGCAGACAGACATACTTTTATAGTCCTGTCTGCAGATCCGGTCACGAACCACTGATTTCCAGGCTCCACCGCTATAGACCTCACCCAGCCCAGGTGACCACTGATGACCTGGAAGCAGACACAGCCATCAGAAGAGAGATACACAACGCCTACAGCATTAACGCAACCATACAAACACAGACGCATGATTGGTGGTGATTGTGCTGTGAGTGTGTAAGAGCTACTCACCCGGTAAAGTTTCCATGGTGAGTGCCACTGTGGTTTGGGCATAGTCGGAGCTTTCCTGGGAACCAGCGTTGTATTCTTCATTCCTCCTGCTTCCATGAGAGACTGGGACAGGAAAATAGAAAGCTTAGAGAACTACCACAACAAGGTGCCCTCCACCTTGTCCCCATTCCTGATTAACAAGAACAGAATTCTAACAATTTAACTCATTGAACAGAAAACTGTATTTACACTGGCGTGAGTGAATAAAGAGGGTTCTGCACACACAACTGATGTAGCATGAGCCTCAAACACTGCTGTTCCTGCTTCAAACAAGAATCCTGCCTGTGGCTTATGCAATTGAACTTCTTAATATTTAAGATAATCCTTAATTAGTCCCACAGTGTGTAAATTCAGCAGCAAAGGGATAGCAAGGCACGCAATACAAACAACAGATAAATAAAACAGTACAGTACATACAATATAAATAATAAAAAGGTCAGAACTTTTAAGATTTTATTTACAAATAATTGCACGTTGCCTCATAATTGCACAGGGCTAATGGAAAAATTTTGCACATTATGTTGCACTGAAAAAAAATCTATTTTCTGTAGGTGTGTAGTGTTTAAGTGTATGTGTATATAGTCCGCTGTGTATATGTGGTCTGCTTAGAGCAGCGTGTAGTGGTTTTGCTCAATAACTGCTTTAATTATCCAGCATTCTAACCATCACGCTACACCCAGTTATATTCTGTAAACTACACCCATTTTTATGATTATACTTGGTTGTGCTAGACTCAGTTTCCATGGTTAACCCACATCCAGTCTTATAACCATTCTACAACGGTTACATGACACTTTAATGTATGGTCATGCTACACCAACTTCTATAGTTCAGCAACAATAACTTCCATCCATAACCTTGGTTAGTTATTCTACAAATGCAGAGTGACGTCCTCTCTGGATGTAAAGATACACCCTCTATTAAGTGCATGCGTTCTCCTCACCATGGTGTGCTGTGGGGGCTGAGATCGCTCAGCTCCTCCGGCGTGTCTGTGGATGTCTCCAACACTGGCCGCAGTACGAGCCACATCCTGTCTGTACAGCAATAACAACAGCAGCAGCACTCTCACATTACAATCTGCAGTACCCAACACATATACATCAACCTTTAATAAACCTTCAATAAGATGAATAACACAGGACCCCAGTCAGTACTAGCTAGCACTAGGATAACTGAGGCACAGTTTGATCCACTGTGTGATGGTTTAGACCATCAGCTGTGTACTAATTCGTGGGGTGTATAGTTCCAATGCTTGTGAGCAACATTAGCCTCATAGCTTATAGTTGTAAACAAGACGTAAACATGTCTTATGTGATTAAGTACCAGGGCTGCAGGTGCTGTAATAAGAAGCTGCAGGTTTATGTTGGTTACCTTGCTTGAGATGGGGGCAGAGCGAGAGCCATAGACTGAATCCCCGCTTCACTGGGCATCTTCTGCAGCTGAGTGTCTGCCGTGAGGGCCACACCTGAACAACATCACATACCTGTCAGCTTAGTCCTAACAGAAACACTGAGGAGAGTGACAAAGTCTGAAGAATTTGATAAAAGCCATGAGCCAATCCCGTGTGCCAAACTCATTATTTATGCTCTACAGCACAACCGTTTGTGGAGCTCATTGTTTAAACATATGTCTGGCAGCTCTTCGTTTATTTACAACTATCTATCTCTTAGTATTGTCAATGTTTTCAGGGCCTAATCAAATCCTAATGCAGCAACATAATCCAATACAGGGTTTCTGCAGCCCCTCGATGAGGCCTGCAGTTTTAGTCCTATATTCAAAATACATGTATTTGCCCTGTATTCAAATGTCTCCATTTCCGTCTACATCTCATCTATAAAACAATGTTTTTCCGTAACAAAGATGGCTGCACCTACCGAAAGCATGGATTAATCTGTAGCGCAAGCTGAAGCTACAATCACTGACATGCATCTAAAGTTGTTTCACACAGAAACACAACAGTGTGGTGCTCTGTCAGCTCTGCACAGCTGCTATCAACTGCTATACACGAGCACTTGAAGATCAAACATCCCATAGAGCTTCATCAATACAGCAGCAGGACAGCACCTGTTTACCTGTTTATCTTATCTTATAGATTATTTTAAGATTATTAACACGTGTTACCGCGGGAGCTTTAAACACACGTAGCTGTTTCTCAAACGACTCTCTGTCACATATTTATAGTCCACAAACTATCCCAGTTCTTGTGCATGAGGTGTATAGGGTACGTGTCATTAGTGCCTCTATAAGTCCTTTGCAGCCCTATTGTCATGGTTGCACTGGAGCCTTCAGTTGGTCTGAATCAGCCTGATTTAGGATTTCGGACAGTGTTAGGACATACCTGGTGCAGGTGGGTATGGATGGGTTCCTGTGATTAGATATTCTGCTTCACCATCTGGGGGAAAAAAACCCCAAAAAAACAAAACAAAACAAAACAAAAAAAAACACAATCAGCCTGTGATCTGTACCTCATTCCTGATGTTCTACACTCAAAAAATCATCAACAACTTTCTTTCAGCACACAGCAGCAATTTTATTCATTCAGGGCTCTTCAGTGATTATTATTATTTTGAAGGACAGTGTCACTCACCAGCCGGCAGGTATCCTGAGCTGTCGGTGGGGTCGGAGGGGTTAAGAGCTTTCCCTCTGACTTCTTTCAGAACAGGCATGTGCAAAACTGGTGTGTACTCAGCCCTCAGCTTTACAGTCATCTTCAACTTGTGACTGAAAAGAAGAACAACAACAGTGGATTATTTATGAGATGTTCTAGCCACCTGATAAGAAGTAAGCCTTTAAACTCTAGGATTCGTAATTCAGTAATTAGTTCAGGAGCTCCAGCTTCACTGCTCAAAAGACTTTTCCTGATTTATCATAACACAGCTCTGACTGGTCAGAGGACTACATCACTCCTGGACTCAAAGCAGTCTATGATGCAAAAACCTGAACTTAAACTGATCCAGGGCTAATTACGTTGCAGTGATGTAGTAACGTAGTATTCCAGTAACATGCAATCCACAGTCGCACCAGGCTTAGATCGAACTGAGAGGCTGATCCCAGATTGAGTAGTCAGTTGTGTTAAAGCAGGAAATCTCCAGACCGTGCCGGACTCACCTCTCTTCGTCCAGGGCCACAGGTTTGGCGTGATCAGACACAAACATGTCGTGAGTCCTCTTCAGGGACCTGAAGAGCAGTGTGTGGACAGAGTGCTTCTGCACCTCCTACAGAGAGGACACACACAACACAGCACATTAACACAAACACACAGGCACTGGTACAGCCACCTACACTCACTGTCTTCTCTATGCTCTATTTGATCAAGCAGTTCTAACATGGAGGCCTGAGTCCAGTGATGGTCAAGACGTAAGGTGCTGATTTAAAAACCCAACATTTATTTTTCTACTTATTTCATGAAAATCACAGCTAGCATTTCCAGAACAGTTTTCTGCTCCCTGTGGCAGTGATGGGAATCAAACGTCCACTTATAGTATAGATTTGTATTGTATTTTTTACCTAACCATAGCGATTGATTTATTTTCTACTTCATATTTCTCTTTTTGTTTTCTATATAACTTGCACCTTAGTCTGTCTCTTGTCCTGCTTGTGTTCTTCTGCTGTAACGATGCGAATTCCTTCATGTGGGATAATAAAAGGGATCTTATCAGCTCCCTCAAAGACAATTACTACAAGAAATGGTTATAAACACGCTGTCTGCTGCTGGAAACACTGCTCCTAGAGAAGCTTTGGAGCTTAACCATCAACATCACATACATACACACATGTAGATACGTGCAGGTTCACTGGTGGGTCTGGAGAGGAATTTATATGTGTTATAGACACTGGTTACTATCACTGTTACTGTAAAGGGTCTCCAAAAACACTACAAATCCCTCGGAAATCCATTTTATCCTATTTTATAAACACTAACACACAGAGCTGACCCGTAACGCTCAGTAAAGGCAGCTCTTCTCAGTAAATATCGATTTAAAGCGCAGATAAAGCCTCCGCTCTGCTCCGTACCTCCGTCATCCTGGCGCCGTTGCTCCGCTTCTCTGATTTTAATGTGAAACTGAGTGAGTAGAGTGTGAAAAGAGTTTAAATGAAGAAACAGAAAAAGCCACAAACACACACACACCGCGCTAAACACACACGCCGGAAACGCGCGAGCACCTTCTTCCTTTATTTTCACTGAAAACTGCGCGAGAAACAGAGCAGCGCCCCCGCTGTTCACCTCCGGAACTGCAGCGCTCACTGTGACACTCGGGCGCGTCCATACTCTAGTGCCACTGCGTTGTAATGCAGGTCCTCAGAAAGTTGCGACAACGTTATCTCATAACATAGTGACAACATAGTGGTAATCTTTTAGGCCACCTAAAACGACGTTGTTTAATAAGTACGCTGTGATAACCTCGTTCTTTTGGTAAGGAAGTAGACGTAGATGTGCTCAGTCTGTTAACACGTGGCTGAATCCCAAATTACAATTATTACACATTGGTAAGTAGTGTAAGTAGTTTAGCCCCTACTTAGGGTACTACGTAGTGAAGAGGAAGCTATTTGAGATTTAACCGAACATGTTTACTAGATTACTAGATTAAACAGCCTGCTGCACCACTAGGGGGCAGTAAAACACTTACACCTACACACACTAGTGAATATACACGCAGTTTGAGCAGTCAGCGGTTAGGTGCCTTGCTCAAGGGCACTTTTGCATTAAAAAATAAATCTCCATTTATTTTTTATTTTATTTTTTATTTATTTTTATTCTTCTGTATCATCTGAACACAACTGTTCTTCGTATTCTATAAAAGTTTTATGATGAATGGACCAATAGAAATGCTCCAAAATCTCTTGGAACTAAACCTCTTTACATTCACTTACTAATTTTGTAAGTACAGAATATTTTTGGTCTCTGTTATTAGGTCGCTATAAGTTACAATTTTCGAGCAGCAACAATATTATAGTACAATTCTTTATTAATTACATTCAATAATAAACAAAATTCTATACCAAATCACTGCATCACTTAATAATCACTTTTTAAAACCCACTTGACTTGCATTCCTTAGTAAATTACTATATTACTCTATATATTATTTACTAAATTACTGCACTTCTCATTATTTACTACATTCATTTACTAAATTATTAACTACGTTATTGCACCTATTAACTAAAGTACTTGCTTTTTGTACTATATACAATAATTGTCCAAAGGTTACTAAATGAAATTACTATTATATATGATATATTTTACTATTATATGAAATTATATATATATATATATATATATATATATATATATATATATATATATATATATATATATATATATATATATATATATATATATATGTGTATATATATATATATATATATATATATATATATATATATATATATATATATATATATATATATGTGTGTATATATATATATATATATATATATATATATATATATATATATATATATATATATATATATATATATATATATATATATATAAAGCTTTTTGTTGTTGATGTTTGACTATTGCACTTTGGCTTCTAGGGAGAGAGATGGTCCACTTCTTCAGGAACAGGAGGGTTTTCTCAACATCACTGCATTACTGGATGGATGGATTCATTGGCTTTACTATAGAGTCTGTCTTACTGGTGTGGTTCAGATCTGCTCCTCTCAATGCAGTCACCAATGTCATTCCAAACTAATATTTTACTGCTTCGCCAAAATCTCTGCATAACGAAACAGCTAAGGTGCAAAGAAAATCATTCAAAGCGGTTTAGTGTGAAGACTGTAGATTCAGAACTGTTCGCAGTGGTGGTGATAGGAACCCGGCGTCCACCTCCAGAAGCTCCCTCAACGAAAGTTTCTACGTGGACTATTTATGAATGCTCTGGCTGGTGTCTGAGACCGAGTTTGAGACGCTGTATAAAATGAGGCTAATTACATTACTTCACAATTACATTAACTTTCCTGACTATTCAAATATTACCACATTGTCCTGTCCCTGCTGTAGACGTGCTGAAGCCTGGTTCTCCCCACCACCGCAAAGATCTCTGAGAAGGCCCCAATGAATCAGTTTAAACCAAAGCCCCCTGAGTAACTTCAGTCATTCAGAGATAAAACATAAATAAATACGAAGACTGAAAGCATCAATACTGCGGGAGGCCTTCTATGTAGGAACAATATAAGAGAATTGATTCAGGAGAAAACTGAGAGCCAAGAAATCCGCTACACCGATTTCAGTACAAAACTTTTTTTTTTAATTTTCTATGGTCAAATCTGCAAAACATCTAGAAAAATATACAACAAAATGCTTAACTTTTGCACAACAACGAACAATTTCGTCTTGTTTTTTGTTTTCATTCTGGAGGGGAAAAAATGGAACACAAAAGAACAAAAGAATATTCACATTTTTCTTCTCTCCGTTCTCAATAAAACCACATTCGGTTCCTATTTCAATTCCCTCGTTCGTCACGCGGGAGGCGAAGCTCTGTGCGGGGGTCTCAGGCGTCTCCGCAGAAGCCCGAGTCGTTGGACAGCTGTGAGTTGGAACTGCGGTTGCTGGACGAGTTCCAGATGTCCAGGTTCATGTGGGGGCCGAAGGGGTTGAAGCTTGTGTAATGTTTGGGAGGGCAGGGGGGTCCCGGCTCCCGGCTGAAGGGCGCGTGTGGGGTGTGCGGCGAGTGCGGGGAGACGGGGGCCGAGCGGTCTGGCTGGAAGTGACTCTGATACGGCTCGCTCTGAGGGGTCCAGATGGAACCGAACAGACTGGAGGAGATGGGCGAGAGACTTCGGGTGCCTGAGAAAAAGGGCTGAGAGAGAGAGAGAGAGAGAGAGAGATGAAGAGATTCAGACTTCACATACATGCATGTCATAGTTCTACAGTTACAGACTGCAGTCTATCTGGTTTTCAGCGTACTTTGCATGCTTAGGACCCCCACAGGACCACCACAGGGCAGCTGTTATTTGGAAGATCATTCTTAGCACTGCAGTGTGTTAGTGTGTGTTGTGCTGGTGTGAGTGGATCAGACACAGCAGTGCTGTTGGAGTGTTAAAGCACCTCAGTGTCACTGCTGGACTGAGACTCATCCACCAACCAAAACTATCCAGACAGCAGTGTCCTGTGGTGGCGTCCTGTGTCCACTGATGAGGAACTAGAGGACACAAACTGTGCAGCAGCAGATTGGCTGTCATCTCTGACTTGACATTAACAACGTAGGCGTGTCCCTCAGCTTCCCTGTCTAATCCACTTATACGTTACACAAGGGGGCGCTACAAGCAAACATAGCTTTTCATAAGCGTCCTGCTGGGCATCAGTGAAACTTTGTCCTCGTCTTCTTCAACTGTTTTTAAATAAAGTGTAAAGACACACAAACAAGTTCTAGAAACACACCTTGCTGCCCACACAGCTGGTCATGTCCCAGGACGAGGAGGCCACCTCCTGGACTCCATCCTCACTCCAGCCGGCCTGCTGACTGTGAGCCATGGTCTGGGTTTCTGGGCACGGGAAGCTGTTTTGGTAATTGCCGTTTCCTTGGACGGACGAAAGAAGACCGTTAGGATTATTTTAAAATTATTTATAAACACAGATACATGCGTGTAGCTGAATTAAACAGAAGGAACGGTTCTTACCTGCTAACACGTAGTTATTCTGATGGCAGTAGGAGTAGAGGTTGTTGCTGGCTGAGTTATTCCAGGGAAAACTATTAGAGTCAAGGTAGAAGACAATATAATCAATATACAGACTGTAGATCAGTACAGAACAAACACATTACATACACACACACCCTGTTTACAACCGGTCACTCATTCATTCTGAGACAAGGTCGATCAACAAAGGAATGCAAGTGTAAAAGCGCCCAAGATGCATGTAAAACAGGTACAAATCAGATCAAACCACTCCAGGAGGTGGTCTGCAATGCACTTGAACCACATCCGTCTGTCCAAGACCCATCTAACAATCAAAAGTCCTCCCAGTGCAAACATGCAGTACATCACTGAGCATGTGATGCATGTGTGCGAGGAAGGTAAACACAGAGGTTATAAAACGAAACGCTTAATAGCAGTACAGGCAGACATTACTGTGCAGAGGACTTACAAGAACAAGTGGCTCACATGTTCCATCCCATACAGCAATCTGACTAACTAGAGACTTCCGACTACCAAGTGTAAACACGTGGCTAAAATGTGATAGTAGGCGTGTTCGAGATACAGCCGCGCCTGGCCTTGGTGGTCAGCGAGAGCAGCCGGACGCAGTTGGGGGGGAAGATTAGAAAAGAGCCTCAACTCGGACAGTCTCCATCTGCAGCCTACGTGAACACGGCGGATCTCACGGTGTTAGCTCTCTTTACAGCTGATGAAGTAGACGCGATAGAAAAAAAGCAGAAAGAAAAATAGATCCAAATAGTGTCAGTGCTTTTAAAGACAGTTACAAATCATAAGAGCACCTCAGAACACTTTAGAAGAACAGAGTATAATAAATCTACAGGACTGGAGCCTCTTCATGATATGAAATACTAATTATGAAATAAGAAATATGTTGAATACTGTATGAAAATGAACTCCCCTCGACTAGATATGATAGTGTTAGTGTAAATATGAGGTATTTAAAGAACGTTAGAGGAGATATATATATATTTTACAATGAAAAGAATCAAACGGCAGGTGTCCGCGGAGCTTCTGACCAATGAGGATAAAGCTCTGTCGTCATCAAGCCGTCTCTCAGCTGGCGCAGTTAGTGGAGAGCAGCTGCAGCGACTGTGTGTGAAGCCTGCAGCGCCTCACGCTCACAAGATTTTAACGTCATACATCATCGTTTACAAAAATCTAACTGGCATGCAACGCACTGAGCCAGGTGGCGATCGGGCTGCGCAGCGCCGCGTGAAGTCGAACACGCCTACTGTCTTATCCAGATACAAGTCACATGACGTGATCAGGTGGACAGAAGGACACACAGATAGGCTGACAGATGGATAGAAACAGAGACAGACAAGGTGAATGACAAACAGATTACAGAAGGACAATCAGACATCAGTGGATTTGATATATGGATGTGAAAAAATGAAGGCTTACCCGCCGAAGGGGCTGGGGGTGGAGCTTTGGGAGACTAGGTTGAGAGGGTCGGGCATGCTGTACCTAAAACCATTGGTCAGTGGAACTGAGGGGGCGGACCACATTTCATCTGGGACATACGCGCTGCTGCAGTCTGAGAACAGGAAAGATTCATGCAGGAGTAATGAAGAAACTAATAAAAACACTGAAACACTGAAAACTAGTGCATTAGAAACACAGGCCGGGCACTGCTTTCAGATTCAAATGAAACAGTGCATGCTTTGCCCCTCACTCTCTTCAGAGCGGCTCTCATTTAATCATATAATAAATAATTCAACAAAAAAACACTGCTGTTAACCTTTACAATAATTATATACACATAATCCAAAGCGCACCGAAGCTGCTCCAGAACTGCTGGAACGCTGCCAGAACACCGCTGATATGCTCCGAGATGTTATTTCCGTCTAAGTTCTTGTATGTGTTAACAAGTTTTACATTCTTATTTATGAAAACCTTATTATATTTTGTTGTACTCAATAACGCAAGTTTGTTTTAATGGCTTCATGTGTCATGATATCCCAGTGAGGACTCTTAAATAACTACACAAAAATCTTTATTTATTATATGTATTTCTGAAGAGAAAGAAAAAGAACTATAAACTACATCAGACTTTTAAATCTTCACTGATAAATAAAACAACTGAACTGGATCAATATTTGTTGAACCCTGAGCACTAAGCTTAAAAATGAATTTGCATTGTACTCTGACTTTAACAATCTTTCAGTCTATTAAATTGATGCTATTGATTGATTAATGCGAATGACTGGATATGTACAGCAAAACAACCTGACTGCTAACACAGAAAAGTATGTATTTGTTTATGTTTTTAAACCCAAGCTAATTTTACCTAGCTGTGTAATGTACATGTATTAGCTTCACAGCACTCACCTGGGGTCCTGTCCAGCCCTGCGGCCACATCAGCAAAGCTGGGGGTCTGCGAGTGAGCAGGGGTTTCGGGGCTTTGGCACGTTTCCTTCACATACAGATTGTTCATGCTGCACATACAACAGTCAAACAGTTAAAACAAAGCGTTTCAGTTCAAAGTCTAACTTCTAACGTAGCCCAAGTGTAGTCAATCAACCAAGACATGTTTGTTGTGGAGCGTTAGCTTCTTTAGTGTTAGCACTGGAGCTACAAGCTTGTTGAAGTTAACAAGTAATGGAAGCTAATAACCTAACAACTGGTGTTCAATAATCTCTAACAGATTTAATAATGTGGTTTCTTTCACTGTATGACAAACTTATCCAGTGATGGACCAGGACTACACCCAGCAAGACATGTTTACTGTTGAGCGTTAGCTTGTTTAGTGTTAGCACTGGAGCTACAAGCTTGTTGAAGTTAACAAGTAATTGAAGCTGATAATCTAACAACTGTAATTTTCCTAGCGTCTTGTAAAGGACAAGAGCCACCACCACTGGCTTTCTATGTCTATGTCTAACAACTGACTGAAATCTGCTTCAACTACAGCTTTAAATATACTGAACGGTATGTGTGATGTGTTGGTGTTTCAGTAGCTGATGGTATAAGATGCTGATACTAGACTACTTCAGTAAACAGGATACACCAATAAATCATAACACGTTAGAAATGATGACGATCTGGGCCGGCCTGAGGAAATCTTCTCTAACTGGACCTTACTGACTCTAATTAAATACCCCTGAACTAGTATTTCGATGGAGATGAGTAACATAATAACAGCAAAGAGACGCAATAATCAATATTTTTCACAACAAATCATAGACTGAAAACCAAAAACAGATATAATGCAGGGATTCGTTTCCTGTCTGACAGCTTCTTATTTAAATTTCTATTCCACGGTGCTATTACATGGTGCTGTAGCTGCAGTCTGGCCATTAAAGCTCACTGCTGCATCACTTAAGGTGGACCTCAAAGTCAAATAAGATGAAGCTCTTTAAACAGAGGAACAAGACGACACTTTCTTAAAGAATTCTCACTACAGATTAAAAACTCAGCTTTCCCCATTTACAAACTCAAGTTTCCTCAAACTTAAACAAGGTCTGGGATGGTTTAATCTCTGGGCTGTATTGGTCATAAGCACTGGTTGCGACTGGTTGCTTTCTTTGGAATGTTTTCCCTGCATGCCCTGGGGGGCCTATAAACCTGAAAATAGAAACCCTTCCCCCTCATCCTACCCCCTTTCACATCCAGTAGGATTCTGATTTGCACTTCAGTAGGTGCCTGAATGGTACTGACCATAAATAAAAAACAGACTAAAGTAAAACTAAAGAAATAAACAAGCATTCTAAATGTACTGAGTAAGAAGTACAGACTTATCTTCTGAAATGTAGTAAAGTAAGAAGTATTAGGACACAGAAATACTCAAGTAAAGTACAGATGCCTATAAAAACTACAGTAACAAAGTCCAATGAGAGAGCTCACATTGTGGTGTCTACCTAGAAACATTTAGTAAAATAAATAACTGGATTAAGTGATGTAAAATAATTTTTTTTATTCACAGAAATCTCTCTGAAGGCCTAGACAGTCCTGAGGGTTCTCCACCGTTGCTATCTAGAAACATGGACCAAAGCTTTGAAGCTCAAGTGTAACTAAAATCCGTTCATACTTCTGACACCAAACATGGCTCGGTTTAGTTAAAGGCATTGGGAGGGGATCTGCTTTAAACATGTGTGATGTAATTTTGCGTTTGTTGAGCTACCTTTGGGTTTTAAAGGTGCAGTTGGTTGGAGCGTAGCATTCTCGGTCTGTCGGATACATACTGTACTGCGCAGGCTCTCCTGGAGGAAATAGACAGCAGTTTCAGGATGTGGAACAGTGGTAGAACCTGAATCCCCACAGCATTTATTTATCTACTTATTTAGGATGGGTAGAATGTTTATTATTGGTTTCAGTATATGCTTGTTTAAATTGTTTCATTTCTTACTTGTCCTGAATTGGGCTTAAAGAGAACTCTTTCCATTATAAAAGCAGTGCTTTTTATATTTTTTGTTGCTCTGTGTGGAGAAATTAGAATATATTTTTTAACTACCGCAATTCAGTACTTTTATTTTCATGGTGCGAATGTGAAACCATAAAACAATGAATGTGCTTATTAACTAATTAGTAGTCCTCATATACAGCCTTCTGTGATTGTAGCCTCTCATTTTCGTTCCAACAGCTCATTTACTCTGGTTACAGTGGAGTCTGGAGAAGAACTGGAGCTCCACTTAGCGGTTGCTTTTGTCAGTTTGCTGCTCGTTGATTTATCCGTTGTTCTCCCGTGTGTACAGTCCAGCAAGGTTTTGTAAAGGATTTGCTTTCAGGGACATTTAAAAGCTGTGATAGATTAAGAGAGCCACACTCGCAGTTTCTATTAGAGCAGCACACAACACGCTGCAGCTGCACTACTGAGGATGAGTCCAAGGCTCAAACCAGTATGTTAAATAATACTGAGGCATTAATCCAACAGAGCTCTTATTTATCACATAAATGACCAATAAGAGACCTGTAAGCTAGCAGTGTGCTGAGGCTCCTTTCTTATATAGTTTGTAACTGTACTGTTATTTCAGTTGTTCACAATGTTTTACTGATCACACTGTAAAAAGAAAAGATCATGGAACAAGAAAGAAAACAATAATGAAGATAAAATATTAAGAGGGTCTCACTCTTGCGGTTGTTGTTGCAGTGGGCTCTGTTGGGATCTTTTTCTCCCTCCATGCTGCTGGCACTGCTCCAGCTGCCCCAAGACCCCCGACTGGCCCTGACGCTGCCCGTCGAGCTGCCTGAGTCAGAGCCTGACTCCCACTGTCGGCGCTCCGGAACCTTCCGACGCACACGCCCTGCACACACGCCTGACACACCCCACACATGCACACAGTCAGCGGACCCCGAGGATGAACCAGAGACAAACATGTATGTGTTGGCCTGTTATTCGTTCAGGATGCTGGTACTCGATACCAGCTTCACAGTGTACACCAGTGTAGTCTATAATAAATCTCATCAGCAAATACCTTTAGACAGGTAAGTGATTACTGACTTCTGGAAATCAGGTTTCACTACTTTTTTCCAACCACTGACTATTACAGAGCAGAGAAAGTCACATAAGGAGCCATTCGAAAAACGTTACTAGCAAGAGAACATGAAATCCTAGTGTACTCTGAGACTACAATACAGGGTAGCGTCTGGGGGGTTATTTTGCTCACTGAGGCCCCCTCTGGTCATATGGGGATATGTTAGAAATGATGAGAAGAAAAGCTACAGACTTGCACAGACTACATGACTAGGTTGTTTCTTTGTGCTGTCTGACGTTGATTTTGGAGTTGATAATACATTTGCAATTTAATTTGGCTTCACGTTAAGATTTGTATTATGAATTTATTCATTATGAATTCAGCCAAATTTACTTAGTATCTGCTTTTTTATTTTTGTATTTACAGACTTTAAAACAGTCACCTGCTTAAGGACCTTTTCAGAAATTGTTACATTGCAGTGTTCGTGATGTAAAAATGCTATCGTTTTAATTTATCATTTTAATATATCATTTATTTATTACTGACTGAAAAAAAAATATTGCCATATTCTGTCCTCTTGGATTCATGCTGAGTCCCAAAACTTTGATGTCCAAGCCTTGAAATAATTTGTTCAGAGCACTTAAATATATAATTTTTCTTCTTCAGACTGACCAACACCTTTACTCTCAGCTGTGATAATTAGAATCAACTGTTCCAAATACTAACTGAATAGTGAAGATGTTTCAGGTGATGGGTAATCAGGTAAATACGGAAGCTGCTCAGGGTTCGAGTGCCAGTTTAAAAATATAAGTAAGTATTCACAGCTGCTGGGGTCAGTAAACTAAATGGTCAGTGTGTTGTGGTGTGTACAGTGTGTATAACACTGCTACCCCTCACCGTTCTGTTTGAGGCTGCTGTCCACCACAGCTGCTGCTTTAGGAATCTCCAGCTTCATGCTGACTGAGTGGTTTCGGATTTTGCCCGCATTTCGAGCTTCTCTGCCCTCGGCTTCTCGTTCGCCCTCTGTCACCATGACAACACTGTTTTCTGGGAGCCTGTGGACACATCAGCATCGCCCGACGTGAGCATGTCAGTCAAATTACAGAAACTTAAACCACTGAAGGCAAAGTGATTCATAAGATTTTAAACGCAGTCCTTATTTATTCTTACTGTCATTACAACCATGTGACAGTGTACAACCAAGGACAGACTTGTTGGATAACGTTTACGAGGGCATCATCGCCATCGCCCCCCCTGCTCCCTTCACCTTCACGAGCCGTTATACTGGTTTAGAAATTTCATCTCAGTTTGTTCCCACATTTACATTCCCCCCACATTTACCCTCACATTTCTCACTAATGTCTCCAGACCTTAGTGATAGGGATGCACCGATACCACTTTTCCTTACCAATACCAATACAGAGTACTGATACCGATACCAACTCTGACTTAGATGATTGATATATGGTTATAAATCCTGATATTTATGTCTTATCCTAAATAAGATATAATAGCCTTGAAAAAAAAAAAAAATTTAAATTGCCACAATGCAGAAACACGTGCAGTCGTTTAGTCAATAAGCTTCATGGTATCGGCTTTCTTTATTGCCGATATCGATACTGGGTGTAAGTGCCAGTATCGGCGCCGATACCGATACCGTATCGGTATCATATCAATGATATCACGCTTGGCCTCGTGAGACTTGTTGAAGCGTAGCCTTTACTGATTAAGTTACAAGATGCTTTACAGGAAGCTGAATGTTGTGCTATGTCATGTGTTTTACAGATTCAGTCCACTCACCCAGGCACGGTCTCTGCTGTCCTCCTGCGGCTCTTGCCTGAGTTTTTCTTTGCTTTGGTGCTGGAGGTGGATCCTCCGAGCTCAGAGTCCTTCTCCACCCGCTTCTTCTGAGCGCTTTCAATCTCTCGCTGATAAAAAACAACAGAAAAAAACATGTTTCTGCTTTCTAACGTGGAGCTTCACAACGTTTGGCACACAGCGGACCACAAAAGCCTCGACAACTTAACCAAAACAAAACAAACTGAACTTGACTGCACATTCAGTAGGACCAGAGCCCATAGGGGCCTGCAGTGGTCTAACGGAATGGAAAAGCTTCCATAAGCCTGTACCAAGTCTATTTGGTACTCAGTTAACTGATAGGTGAATTAATTGATTTACTCAATTACCAACAGCAAACAGATGGCATCATTTTGTACCTCAGCGTCTGCATTTTCCCTTTTTTCCTCATCCCTCTTTCTGCTGCACCTGTTCTCCATCTCTCCGTCCACCTGCCGAGGCACTTGGTTGGCTGTGAAGCTTTTAGGAAATCCGGTAAGTGTTTCCATGGGAAACATATCTCCCGGCAAAACCTTATCTTCTACAAAACACTCTTTCTTCTCCGCGTGGAGGAGAGATTCATCTAGAACATCTTCATTGTTGTTATTGTTGTTGTTACAAACATCTGGGTCCTGCTCAAACCCGCGCTCCTCCCTCTCTTCGTCCGTTGGGGAGTTGGAGGGGTGAGCGTTAGTGGCCGTGCTGGCCGCACTGGGGCTGCTCTTGTATCTGCTGTAAAGGAACGAGACTTTGTGTGTTTGCTTCTTCTGGGGCTGGGAGGAGCCTCCCGAACCCTTCTTGGAGGATGACTGTGAACGAACAGTCCCGTTGGCTACTGCCGTGGAGCCCCGCCCCTTTCCCTTATCAGAGGTGTGGCACGTGTCAGAGTAGTTCTTGCAGCTGCCTTTGCCTCGACTGAAAAGAAAATGAAGAACATTCAATCTGCCGAGCAGAGACTGCTAATCCCCCCCGCCAATGCATCCTTAGTTTAGAACTGGCGCTAGTTTAGCCAAAACTCTTTTACACACGGGAAGAAAAAGAGCAAAGAGATAAGCTGGAGTGCAAATCTCATTACAACTGGCTCATCATGGCTTTGAACTTGGCTTAGCCAGTCAGAGTTATGAGAACTATGGACTAAATGTAAATTGGTAATCCAGAAGCGGAACGTACCTGACGCTGTTGGTGGCGCTGTGGCTGACGGAGCCGTTCTCTCGGGGGGTGGAGTTGTGGTTGCTGCGAGGTGTCGGGGTGGAAAACTCTCGTAGGATGTACTGAGCCTGGTGGAACGCCATGAGACACACTCCGGCCAGAGAGAAGCTAAAAACAACACAGCCCACAGGTTTCACACCATCAGACACAGTTACGCAATCATTGTACAACTACAATAAAGTTTAATCCTATCTATACTGCAACATCACTCCATAACACTACCTCTGTACAACTACAATAAAGTTTAATCCTATCTATACTGCAATATTACTCTATAACACTACCTCTGTACAACTACAATAAAGTTTAATCCTATCTATACTGTAACATTACTCCATAACACTACCTCCGTACAACTACAATAAAGTTTAATCCTATCTATACTGTAACATCACTCCATAACACTACCTCCGTACAACTACAATAAAGTTTAATCCTATCTATACTGCAACATCACTCCATAACACTACCTCCGTACAACTACAATAAAGTTTAATCCTATCTATACTGCAACATCACTCCATAACACTACATCTGTACAACTACAATAAAGTTTAATCCTATCTATACTGTAACATCACTCCATAACACTACCTCCGTACAACTACAATAAAGTTTAATCCTATCTATACTGCAATATTACTCTATAACACTACCTCCGTACAACTACAATAAAGTTTAATCCTATCTATACTGCAATATTACTCTATAACACTACCTCTGTACAACTACAATAAAGTTTAATCCTATCTATACTGCAACATCACTCCATAACACTACCTCAGTACAACTACAATAAAGTTTAATCCTATCTATACTGCAACATCACTCCATAACACTACCTCCGTACAACTACAATAAAGTTTAATCCTATCTATACTGCAACATCACTCCATAACACTACCTCTGTACAACTACAATAAAGTTTAATCCTATCTATACTGTAACATCACTCCATAACACTACCTCTGTACAACTACAATAAAGTTTAATCCTATCTATACTGCAACATCACTCCATAACACTACCTCTGTACAACTACAATAAAGTTTAATCCTATCTATACTGCAATATTACTCTATAACACTACCTCCGTACAACTACAATAAAGTTTAATCCTATCTATACTGCAATATTACTCTATAACACTACCTCCGTACAACTACAATAAAGTTTAATCCTATCTATACTGCAACATTACTCTATAACACTACCTCTGTACAACTACAATAAAGTTTAATCCTATCTATACTGCAACATTACTCTATAACACTACCTCTGTACAACTACAATAAAGTTTAATCCTATCTATACTGCAACATCACTCCATAACACTACCTCTGTACAACTACAATAAAGTTTAATCCTATCTATACTGTAACATTACTCCATAACACTACCTCCGTACAACTACAATAAAGTTTAATCCTATCTATACTGCAACATTACTCTATAACACTACCTCTGTACAACTACAATAAAGTTTAATCCTATCTATACTGTAACATCACTCCATAACACTACCTCCGTACAACTACAATAAAGTTTAATCCTATCTATACTGCAATATTACTCTATAACACTACCTCCGTACAACTACAATAAAGTTTAATCCTATCTATACTGCAATATTACTCTATAACACTACCTCTGTACAACTACAATAAAGTTTAATCCTATCTATACTGCAACATCACTCCATAACACTACCTCAGTACAACTACAATAAAGTTTAATCCTATCTATACTGCAACATCACTCCATAACACTACCTCCGTACAACTACAATAAAGTTTAATCCTATCTATACTGCAACATCACTCCATAACACTACCTCTGTACAACTACAATAAAGTTTAATCCTATCTATACTGTAACATCACTCCATAACACTACCTCTGTACAACTACAATAAAGTTTAATCCTATCTATACTGCAACATCACTCCATAACACTACCTCTGTACAACTACAATAAAGTTTAATCCTATCTATACTGCAATATTACTCTATAACACTACCTCCGTACAACTACAATAAAGTTTAATCCTATCTATACTGCAATATTACTCTATAACACTACCTCCGTACAACTACAATAAAGTTTAATCCTATCTATACTGCAACATTACTCTATAACACTACCTCTGTACAACTACAATAAAGTTTAATCCTATCTATACTGCAACATTACTCTATAACACTACCTCTGTACAACTACAATAAAGTTTAATCCTATCTATACTGCAACATCACTCCATAACACTACCTCTGTACAACTACAATAAAGTTTAATCCTATCTATACTGTAACATTACTCCATAACACTACCTCCGTACAACTACAATAAAGTTTAATCCTATCTATACTGCAATATTACTCTATAACACTACCTCCGTACAACTACAATAAAGTTTAATCCTATCTATACTGCAACATTACTCTATAACACTACCTCCGTACAACTACAATAAAGTTTAATCCTATCTATACTGTAACATTACTCTATAACACTACCTCCGTACAACTACAATAAAGTTTAATCCTATCTATACTGCAACATTACTCTATAACACTACCTCCGTACAACTACAATAAAGTTTAATCCTATCTATACTGCAATATTACTCTAT
Organism: Megaleporinus macrocephalus; assembly: GCA_021613375.1. Lineage (NCBI taxonomy): Eukaryota > Metazoa > Chordata > Actinopteri > Characiformes > Anostomidae > Megaleporinus > Megaleporinus macrocephalus. The sequence goes on from CM038724.1 coordinate 35,693,593, forward strand.
AACACTACCTCTGTACAACTACAATAAAGTTTAATCCTATCTATACTGCAACATTACTCTATAACACTACCTCCGTACAACTACAATAAAGTTTAATCCTATCTATACTGCAACATTACTCTATAACACTACCTCCGTACAACTACAATAAAGTTTAATCCTATCTATACTGCAACATCACTCTATAACACTACCTCTGTACAACTACAATAAAGTTTAATCCTATCTATACTGCAACATCACTCCATAACACTACCTCTGTACAACTACAATAAAGTTTAATCCTATCTATACTGCAATATTACTCTATAACACTACCTCTGTACAACTACAATAAAGTTTAATCCTATCTATACTGCAATATTACTCTATAACACTACCTCTGTACAACTACAATAAAGTTTAATCCTATCTATACTGCAACATTACTCTATAACACTACCTCTGTACAACTACAATAAAGTTTAATCCTATCTATACTGCAACATTACTCTATAACACTACCTCTGTACAACTACAATAAAGTTTAATCCTATCTATACTGCAATATTACTCTATAACACTACCTCTGTACAACTACAATAAAGTTTAATCCTATCTATACTGCAATATTACTCTATAACACTACCTCTGTACAACTACAATAAAGTTTAATCCTATCTATACTGCAGTATTACTCTATAACACTACCTCTGTACAACTACAATAAAGTTTAATCCTATCTATACTGCAATATTACTCTATAACACTACCTCTGTACAACTACAATAAAGTTTAATCCTATCTATACTGCAATATTACTCTATAACACTACCTCCGTACAACTACAATAAAGTTTAATCCTATCTATACTGCAATATTACTCTATAACACTACCTCCGTACAACTACAATAAAGTTTAATCCTATCTATACTGTAACATTACTCCATAACACTACCTCCGTACAACTACAATAAAGTTTAATCCTATCTATACTGTAACATTACTCCATAACACTACCTTCGTACAACTACAATAAAGTTTAATCCTATCTATACTGCAATATTACTCTATAACACTACCTCTGTACAACTACAATAAAGTTTAATCCTATCTATACTGCAATATTACTCTATAACACTACCTCTGTACAACTACAATAAAGTTTAATCCTATCTATACTGCAATATTACTCTATAACACTACCTCTGTACAACTACAATAAAGTTTAATCCTATCTATACTGCAATATTACTCTATAACACTACCTCTGTACAACTACAATAAAGTTTAATCCTATCTATACTGCAATATTACTCTATAACACTACCTCTGTACAACTACAATAAAGTTTAATCCTATCTATACTGCAATATTACTCTATAACACTACCTCTGTACAACTACAATAAAGTTTAATCCTATCTATACTGCAATATTACTCTATAACACTACCTCCGTACAACTACAATAAAGTTTAATCCTATCTATACTGCAATATTACTCTATAACACTACCTCCGTACAACTACAATAAAGTTTAATCCTATCTATACTGTAACATTACTCCATAACACTACCTCCGTACAACTACAATAAAGTTTAATCCTATCTATACTGTAACATTACTCCATAACACTACCTCCGTACAACTACAATAAAGTTTAATCCTATCTATACTGCAATATTACTCTATAACACTACCTCCGTACAACTACAATAAAGTTTAATCCTATCTATACTGCAATATTACTCTATAACACTACCTCCGTACAACTACAATAAAGTTTAATCCTATCTATACTGTAACATTACTCCATAACACTACCTCTGTACAACTACAATAAAGTTTAATCCTATCTATACTGTAACATTACTCTATAACACTACCTCTGTACAACTACAATAAAGTTTAATCCTATCTATACTGCAATATTACTCTATAACACTACCTCTGTACAACTACAATAAAGTTTAATCCTATCTATACTGCAATATTACTCTATAACACTACCTCCGTACAACTACAATAAAGTTTAATCCTATCTATACTGCAATATTACTCTATAACACTACCTCTGTACAACTACAATAAAGTTTAATCCTATCTATACTGCAACATTACTCTATAACACTACCTCCGTACAACTACAATAAAGTTTAATCCTATCTATACTGCAATATCTATCAGTCTATTTGTCTATGTATTCATTTGTCTGTCCATCTACTTGTCTATCTAGCCATCTATCTGTCTGTCTGTCCATCTATCTATCTATCAGAGCGCCTTGCTATCAATTTTTCTGACCATCTACTTGTCTATCTATCTATCTCTCTACATGACAGAGTGCCTTGCTATCAGTCTATTTGTCTATCTCTATTTATCTATCTCTCTATCTATCCATCTATCCATATATCCACATATCAGAGCACCTTGCTATCAGTCTATTTGTCTATGTATTCATTGGTCTATCCTGTCTGTCCATCTACTTGTATCTATCTATCTATCTATCAGAGCGCCTTGCTATCAATTTGTCTGTCTGTCTGTCTATCTATCTATCTATCTATCAAATATTTATTTGAAGGTATAGAGATATCAATCAAATGTTGGTCCCCACAAGGAGAGAAAAACACTAACCATGTAAAGACAAGAGTGATGACCCAGAAGGACTCCTCCCAGCTGGGTCCGGGGACCACCTGAGCGCAGAGTGGCAGCATGTGGTGGGGCAGAGTCACATTCAGAGTAAATGGGAACGCAGAACCACGCGCTGTGACCAGTGTCAAATCTCTTATCACCCATGAGGAGGTGAAATCTGGAGTAAACCTGCACAGAGAGAGAGAGAGAGAGAGAGAGAGAGAGAATTATTTAGTGATTCTCCATAAACAGAAGCAGAAAATCTGTAATGAGAACAACAATAACTTTTCAGACAGGAAGAGGACTTACGCTATGGTGATTTCAGAGGTGGAGTTGTAGTCCACACTGAAGGACCTGCACTGTAGCACCTCAAAGCCGAAGCCCTGGCACTTATAGCCATTAATGTTCATAGACATGACAGTCAGCGGCAGCTCTCCAGCGTTCTCCACCTTGAAACTCTTCTGGATGGCAAACAAGGGCTTATTTGTGTGACTCCGTAACCCTGAGAGAGAACAAGCAGCAGTTAGAACACACACTGTACTATCTTACAATAAACAGCAGAACCTAAAACTGAACACACACCATTACACAGGTGCAATATGTATTACATCTATTTTAGTAGTTACAGGGTCTGTCTCAAACCCTAGAGAGGGTCTACATAGGCAGCATTTTACATCATAGTATGCGCCCCCGACATGTAGACTGTCCCAATTGTTAGATATCCTAAACATGTCCTAGACATCCTGCATATAATGCCCTTGTGGGCAGAATATCATCCAAGAGCTATCTAGTACTGATAGTTTATAGCTTAGCACGAGTGTTCTCACCATCTCTGCACTCCATGAGGGTAGACTGGGGGACGTTAAAGCGCAGAGACGCTCCAGGGCCGGGTAATTTACCCCCAACACGTAGGAGCTCCTTCGCCCCAAAGCCCTTCACCAACACCAGGTCAAACACTGTCAGGTTATTCCTGAGAGAACAAGAGAAGAGCTCACAACCACGCTGTGGTGCTGACTAGTATATAAACAGCTACAACACCAGAGAAAGGTTACTACTGTAGCTACAATGTTACAATAATAATAATCCTGTAACTACAACGCTGTAATAATGTTACTACTGTAGCTACAATGTTACAATAATAATAATCCTGTGACTACAACGCTGGAATAATGTTACTACTGTAGCTACAATGTTACAATAATAATAATCCTGTGACTACAACGCTGTAAAAATGTTACTACTGTAGCTACAATGTTACAATAATAATAATCCTGTGACTACAACGCTGTAAAAATGTTACTACTGTAGCTACAATGTTACAATAATAATAATCCTGTAACTACAACGCTGTAATAATGTTACTACTGTAGCTACAATGTTACAATAATAATAATCCTGTGACTACAACGCTGGAATAATGTTACTACTGTAGCTACAATGTTACAATAATAATAATCCTGTGACTACAACGCTGTAATAATGTTACTACTGTAGCTACAATGTTACAATAATAATAATCCTGTAACTACAACGCTGTAATAATGTTACTACTGTAGCTACAATGTTACAATAATAATAATCCTGTAACTACAACGCTGTAATAATGTTACTACTGTAGCTACAATGTTACAATAATAATAATCCTGTGACTACAACGCTGTAATAATGTTACTACTGTAGCTACAATGTTACAATAATAATAATCCTGTAACTACAACGCTGTAATAATGTTACTACTGTAGCTACAATGTTACAATAATAATAATCCTGTGACTACAACGCTGTAATAATGTTACTACTGTAGCTACAATGTTACAATAATAATAATCCTGTGACTACAACGCTGTAATAATGTTACTACTGTAGCTACAATGTTACAATAATAATAATCCTGTGACTACAACGCTGTAATAATGTTACTACTGTAGCTACAACGTTACAGTAATAATAATCCTGTGACTACAACGCTGTAATAATGTTACTACTGTAGCTACAATGTTACAATAATAATAATCCTGTGACTACAACGCTGGAATAATGTTACCACTGTAGCTACAATGTTACAATAATAATAATCCTGTAACTACAACGCTGGAATAATGTTACTACTGTAGCTACAATGTTACAATAATAATAATCCTGTAACTACAACGCTGTAATAATGTTACTACTGTAGCTACAATGTTACAATAATAATAATCCTGTAACTACAACGCTGTAATAATGTTACTACTGTAGCTACAATGTTACAAAAATAATAATCCTGTAACTACAACGCTGTAAAAATGTTACTACTGTAGCTACAATGTTACAATAATAATAATCCTGTAACTACAACGCTGTAATAATGTTACTACTGTAGCTACAACGTTACAATAATAATAATCCTGTAACTACAACGCTGGAATAATGTTACTACTGTAGCTACAACGTTACAATAATAATAATCCTGTAACTACAACACTGTAATAATGTTACTACTGTAGCTACAACGTTACAATAATAATAATCCTGTGACTACAACGCTGTAATAATGTTACTACTGTAGCTACAACGTTACAATAATAATAATCCTGTAACTACAACGCTGTAATAATGTTACTACTGTAGCTACAACGTTACAATAATAATAATCCTGTGACTACAACGCTGTAATAATGTTACTACTGTAGCTACAACGTTACAATAATAATAATCCTGTAACTACAATGCTGGAATAATGTTACTACTGTAGCTACAATGTTACAATAATGGTAATAGTGTATAAGTATATAAAATTGTAAGTATAAAAAATTACCCAAGGGAATGACAGACACATATATTGGAGATCAATGATAATCTTCATCTCACACTAATTTAATAATAGTACGTTACCTGATGAGGAGCAGAGAGGTGACGGGTTTGTGCTCGGTGGGTGTGTACGCCACGGATACAGTCTTAGACTCCCACGGCTGCAGCACCACTCTCTGAACACTGCTGCTTCCTCTGAACCTCTCCGTAGTCTGAACACAGCACAGGGCAGAGTAGCTCTATTACTACCAGACTTTATTTACTTATGTACTGGATTTACGAAATTCACAATTTAAATTGAAAGAAAGAAAATGGGATGAAAACATTTATACTTTTGTTTACATGATACAAATTGCTGAAAGTCAGTTTTACACAAACAAGAAATATTTTTGAAAAAGACTGTTACATATCAGAGGTTATTCTTTCCACACCTCTTTGTGATCAAAACTGCTTCCAATGTATATAAAGGGCAACTAGTCTTCTGTTAACAAGCCTTAAAATCCCTAATAAACATGATTACTCCAATAAATGACTGCACATGCAACCAGGCAGCCTAGTAAAATGAGCGGAGAGGGGGCAAGGCTCACTCTGTGAACACTCAAATGACTAAATCACACTGTTAATCAACGTTTAATCAACATTCTGTCATACATACAGTTAAAGGCCAGCACTGTGTGGCTGTGTAACTGTTTGGAGGGTCTGAAAACTCACCTCATGGCTAGCAGCAAAGAAAGTAAACTCTGTTGTAGTGATGTTCACGGACAGGGGACTGATATTAAACCTGGAGAACAGAAGTATAAATAAATAAATAAATAAATAAATAAATAAAACCTTACACACAACCACACGTCATATATAGCACAGAACTGATGCTTATTGATTTCAGCAGTGTGTGCTCTTACCATTTGGTGAGCAGGTCTAAGGCTTCCAGAGGAGCTGGATATGAAGAAAGGGTTCTGATCTCTACAGAAACCACAGAACCGGTGGGGTTCTTCAAAGTAAAGTTTTTAATCTAGAACACATACGACATATACAGGGTAAGCAGGGAATATTTAAATATTAATACATTACACTGCTGTAACAAATCTATTTCCAAAATGCTGACTTGAATATATGTAATGAGAAGTTAATGCCAGTAATTCTGAATCATTTTTGTGATATACTAGTTGACTGATATGGATATAAAGAGAGTCAATGATATGAAACCTGAGCAAATCATTTTTAGTTATCAGTCAGGTCTAACAATGCTAACCTAATTTTCAGAACCACTGAATGCACTAAATATGTGTTTTATTATCTGTTATTAAGACTGAGAGTAGCAGTTTATCAGTTTAAAAAAGTGGCAACTCAACTGAACGTGTAAGCTAAAGTACTGTTTCAATAAAATAAAACATAAAACTGTTGGTTACCTTGCTCTCGTTCACAGGTGTAGCTCCGAAGTCTAGAGAGGTAGAGTGATCTGCAGGCAGTCTGGGCCATCTATAAAATATTATAGGTTTAGAAAACTGGAATAGGTGAGTGAGTGCCGTGTTTGCACTGGATAGGGCCAACACGATAGTCACCTACAGCTTAGATCTTCGGTACGAAAAGAGAATTTCAACTATTTTTTCAAATGTAGATGTAAACAAAAGCAATTTAGAGAAGTTTGGCGTCAACTGCTTTATTTTGGAGAAACTTGCTGAGAGAATTGTTTAATAATGGTGGAACAGTGGTGTCCTGTTTGTGTCAGAACTTCCCGTGTAGGAGATTTTAGCATCTGGTTTGCCAAGAAAATACATTCTTTCCAGATCTTCCACAACTATCATCATCAACATCATATATAAAGCTTAGAGGGTACTTGTAGGTGCTGGTGGTTTTGGATTGTAAATAAAGTGGCTATATTTGTGTTACAGACATGGCAACTCCTGGTTCCCCTCACCACCACAGTACAGAGTCTCTACAGCAACCGCTGCTGCACTTCCCTTCAAACACAGCTTTTCAACAGGAAGTTATACTAACACCTTCTCTACAGAGAACACACTGCACTGCATTCACACTTACTGTTCACTAGTGGAATATATTTATTTATAAAAATATATTAAAATTCTGCAAAACAAAACAAAAAATGTGGAGTAAACAGAGGACGTGGCATATTTTTTACTTAGAAAACCAGTGAAATGTGTAATTTGACCAGGAGTGCATGTGATTGTATACCACACTGCTGTTGAGCGTACCTGCAGTAGAGCTCCTTACTGCAGTGCCAGCGGCTGCACAGTGCTGAGGCCAGACTGCTGTCCGTCCGCCACAGAGCTGAGGAGGACTCGGGGAGGAGAGACTGCTGCCACTCTAAACGCCCTGAAATACACACCCAGCAAAGGAGACAATGACATATTTTAAAAGCACTTATTTAAAGTATCGATATCAGAATCAATAATATTAACATTAATAATAATGATTTCACAAATATTAGCAGTTCATTTAACCAAACTTCTCCTCGACTTACATAATGTGTTCAGCACTGTTCACACATACTCCTGATTAAAAACCTTTAACACACACACATCAGAAACCCAGCTACACATCCAGCTGCTTTACACTGACTTACACTCTGTCTACCCGTCTAACACTCTGTCTACCCGTCTAACACTCTGTCTACCCGTCTAACACTCTGTCTACCCGTCTAACACTCTGTCTACCCGTCTAACACTCTGTCTACCCGTCTAACACTCTGTCTATCCGTCTAACACTCTGTCTACCCGTCTAACACTCTGTCTACCCGTCTAACACTCTGTCTATCCGTCTAACACACTGTCTAACCGTCTAACACTCTGTCTAACCGTCTAACACTCTGTCTAACCGTCTAACACTCTGTCTACCCGTCTAACACTCTGTCTACCCGTCTAACACTCTGTCTACCCGTCTAACACTCTGTCTACACGTCTAACACTCTGTCTATCCGTCTAACACTCTGTCTAACCGTCTAACACTCTGTCTAACCGTCTAACACTCTGTCTACCCGTCTAACACTCTGTCTAACCGTCTAACACTCTGTCTACCCGTCTAACACTCCGTCTACCCGTCTAACACTATCTGTCTAACACTCTGGCTATCTGTCTAACACTCTAATTAAACTGATGCCTTTGACTGACCTGCTTTTGAGAGACGGAGAGGACACAGCCTTTCACACTCACCACCAGCGTCGAACACTACATCACCACGCTAAAGGAAGGGAGAGAGAGAGGGAGAGAGAGAGAGAGAGAGAGAGAGAGAGAGAGAGAGAGAGAGATGTAAGCAAACACTTGAACACTCCATGTTGAAGTACATGTTGTGCTGATTTTCTAAATGAAAAGTTAACGCGTCATTGAGGAACTGATTTAAACCGTGTGTTTTAAAACAGTGTGCACAACAGCGGAACAGAAACTACGTGGAAATATCTTTACCTTCGACCCTGCGGAGAAGGAGTGAACAGGTAGCTCCAGAGTGAAGCCCAAGCTGGTGCGGAGTCTTATCATGGTGACGAGGTTGACTGGCAGTGTTCTGTTGAGAAGGTGAAGTGTCAGCAGCTTCCAGCAGCCAGAGGCCACGGACACCGTCTTGGTGACGTTTACTACCTACAAAATAAAACATAACTCTCAGTACAGATCCCAGACGCTTTCAATAGAAACATATTCACAGAATATTCAGATCAGTACAATACAGGGGTGAGGGCTGAGTGAGGGTGATGTTGGAGACGGTCACCTTAAAGAGTGCGTAAGAGGGCTGAGTGAGAGTGATGTTGGAGATGCTGAAGCTCAGAGGGAGAGGATTGACCACCCACAGATCCACAAAATCAACTCCTCTCTGCTTCTGTCTGAACTGAAACCAGCCTGCAGAGTCATATCTCCTACAGAGAGAGAGAGGAGAAGAGAGACAGGGGGAGAGAGAGGGGGAGAGAGAAAGAGGAAGAGAGAGAGAGAAGAGAGGAGAAGAGACAGGAGAAGAGAGAGAGTGGAGAAGATAGAGAGGGGAAAAGAGAGGGAAGAGAGAGAGAGGGGAAGAGAGAGAGAGAGAGGAGAAGAGAGAGAGGGGAAGAGAGAGAGGAGAAGAGAGAGAGAAGAGAGAGAGAGGAGAAGAGAGAGAGGGGAAGAGAGAGAGGAGAAGAGAGACAGGGGGAGAGAGAGGGGGAGAGAGAGGGGGAGAGAGAAAGAGGAAGAGAGAGAGAGAAGAGAGGAGAAGAGACAGAAGAAGAGAGAGAGTGGAGAAGATAGAGAGGGGAAAAGAGAGGGAAGAGAGAGAGAGGGGAAGAGAGAGAGAGAGAGGAGAAGAGAGAGAGGGGAAGAGAGAGAGGGGAAGAGAGAGAGAAGAGAGAGAGAGGAGAAGAGAGAGAGGGGAAGAGAGAGAGGAGAAGAGAGAGAGAAGAGAGAGAGAGAAGAGAGAGAGAGGAGAAGAGAGAGAGGAGAAGAGAGAGAGGAAGAGAGAGAGGAGAAGAGAGAGAGGGAAAGAGAGAGAGAGGAAGAGAGAGAGAGAGGAGAAGAGAGAGGAGAAGAGAGAGAGAGGAGACGAGAGAGGAGAAGAGAGAGGAGAAGAGAGAGGGAAAGAGAGAGAGAGGAGAAGAGAGAGAGAGGAGAACGAGAGAAGAGTAAGATGTGATATTTAGTATTGCGTTTGGTTCTGGGGGCTCATATTTGCGTCAGTCAGTCAGTCTGCTTGACGTACAGCACCAGAGGCCAGTGTGAGCTGTAGCTCCTCCCTAAGGCTTGTTTATACTCAGTGTTACATACGGGTGTAGATACAGACGGAGCTTTCTGTTCGTACTCTGCTTTCTATTTGTACATACATTAGGTTTCTGAAAGCTTACTGATAAGGACGGGACGGAGCAGTAGCGCTGCAGACCGCGGGGGCAGTGCCACCACTTCCATACGGACACAGCGGAGAAGAAACGGCGGGACTTTTTAAAGATCGGTTGCCAGTTAGCTGGAAAATCTAAACCATGATGTAACTTCATACCGTTGTTATTTGTTGTTTTAGAAGTAAATACAGAACTATGAGCTCATCCACCGCCACCACGTTTGATTTACTCCGTACTGCCCTCTACTGGATGTGTTGCTCAACAACCATGTCACCGGAGCTGAGGCAGAGGAAGAAGTGTGGGGGCAGTGACTGTTATATCGCTTAAACACAGGCAGACATGTCCGCACGCAGAGGGAGAATAAATGAGGCTGCCTCGAGTCATGAGAGAAAGAATTCTCATGATAAGTACATAGTGTTCATCTTGCTTTTGTGCAGTGGACTTTTGTTATCATTCTCTCATCCTTGATCACCCCCTTCTTTGTTTGTATTGAAAAGACCCTTTGTCTCCAGCCATTAAGGTGATACCCTCTTCTGACTTCTTTTTAAACTATGTCAGACTAGACTAGACTGAGTTAGTCCGAGTCAGGGATGGACTAAATAGACTGGACTGAGAACAGACTGATGAGCTAAGCTGTGCCTGTGATTAAGACTGCTTCCCGACCGCTAACAGACTGGTGGTGATTGACTGAGCTGTGTGTGTCAATGTCTCCTGACTGGGTCTCCTGACTCTGATTCCTGAAGGCTGAATTTTTAACATGTATGTATTTGTGTGCATTACCTGTTAGTTGGTTCCAGCCAGGGAAAGACATTCACCGTGCTGTTCCCCAAAATCTGCATGCTGATCTGACTGGAGCACTTCTTACTCTGAGACGACAAAGACCCTACAAACAAACAAGAAACAAAACAATTAAATAACCTATTTCATCTGTTAGGGACGTCTAATCTTTCAAGCATAACAACTGCTGCAGGTTTGCAAGTGCCCTTTCTAGCCGATACACCTGGGATTCCATAAGAACGGCTTTGTCAGGTCAATTCACTAAACATTTACTGTTCACTGGAATCACTAACATCTGGGACGGGCTCTGTTTAACCATCCAATTAAACCAGAAACCTGATCTCAGATTTTCAGCAACGTTGCTTCAAATAATTAAACCTATAACACAACGAGTGAGTGCTTTATTACAAACCAGTAGCTACAACTGAAAGCATGGATTTATCCGGAGCGCGAGCTGCAGCTACTAACAATCTCTCACGTGTATCTAACGTTGTGGGAGTGTTTCACACAGAAACACAACAGTGTGGTGCTCTGTCAGCTCCTCACAGTGGAGATGATCACAACAGTACAACTGCTACACACGAGACCTTGAAGATCAAACATCCCGTAGAGCTTCATCAACACAGCAGCAGGACAGCACCTGTTTACCTGTTTATCTTATCTTATAGATTATTTTAAGATTATTAACACGTGTATCATGTTTCTTTCAGTAGTGTCTCTTGAAAAGTCTCATTGCTAACCGTTTCTTAATCGTCCAGTGTAGAACCTAAGACTGTTCTAGATACCGCGGGAGCTTTAAAACACACGTAGCTGCTTCTCAAACCACTCTCTGTCACATATATATATATAGTCCATAACTGTCCGAGTTCTTGTGCGTGAGGCGTGTAGGCTATGTGTTATTAGTGCCTATAAAAGTCGAGTCAGAGCGTAGACTCTTAGTCTTTAACCATTTATAGATCACCTGTGTTTAAGGTAGCTTTTAACACATTAAGTATAGAATGGCCATGCACTTTCCTCATGCTTCTGAGAGCCACCCCCATATATATATATATATACACATACATACATATACACACACAAAATCATCCACTGGTTACAAATCCATAACATATTAATAAAAAATGTAATTCTTAACACACTCACATTAGAGTAATCTAAAATTAACCATTAGATTCATCAACTAACTGATGAAAAAACATTGGATTAATCCATTATGACATGCAGCCCTACAACAGAAAACAGTAAAAACATCCAAATATAATTAAATACACAAATTTTTTAAATTATTTGACCTGTTACACTAACAAACAATACTAATCAAACTGAAAAGTTATAGCATCAAACCATGCATGTTATTTAAAGTAGGCTATGGCTGCCCAGCAATGCATTATTTACATTATATACATTGTAATGCGTCTCAGCCAATCAGATCTTCAGACTATCTTGTTGTAAAATTATCTGGTTGACTGCCATTAAAACCACCTCACTGTAACAGCAAAGACTCCACAATACAAACTCAATAATAAGCAAACAGGCATATAAACAGACAAATAATCAAATAAACAGCTTACGTCTACAGGACAGCGCTGCCACCTGCGTCAGGTTACTCGATGAAGCTTTCAGTGGCACGTGGCTGATCTCGACCGAGCTCTCTGATCGCGACAATATCTGTATTTCCTAAAAAAAAATAATATTAAAAAAAAAAGATCAAACACTATTGTTCAGAAAATTCAACATTCAACACATTCATGGGTGTCCACGTCTTAGGGCTTTGGCGGAGCTCACCTTTACGGACAGCTGTTTGACCCCTGAGTTCAGCATGTACACTCCTATTCTCGGATCTGCTGCCAACAAAGCAAACAGGTGATGAGCATCAACCAACAAAGTCAAGACCAGGTCCACTCAGTGAGGCCAGAACACGTCAGCAGGGGGCAGTGTACTACCACCACTTCTGAAGGACTCAAACACTTCTCAACATTAAATTAATTCAACTTTAATATCAATGAATAATGGGTAAAATCCAGGTTTAGTTGATTTCTGGAGTAAAAGTAAGTTAGCAGATCATCCACAGAGAACTTTTGTTTTATTTGAGAGTGTTCAGCGTGTAAAGACTAGCCCTGCAAGATGCTAACTGATGGGGTTTAATCTTATTAGTGAGGAGAGGTGAGCAATTAGTTACCATGTACTCAGTTAATGTTAATGGGTTTGTACTCTCCTGAGTATTCTGGAATATCAGTAAGCCAAGAATACTTTTTGTGGCTGGAATGCTGAACACAGTTATATGAACACAATTTTTCTATCATCACCTTGAATTAATTCAGTTTTTGATTATAGCAACCTATTTATTTTCCATGTTGAAACTATATTGACTGGAGCTTTAATACAATAGAGGCTCCATGTATCGATTCTCAAAAACACAGTATCGATACACAGATTCCTGGCAGACAGTGAATCACTGTGTGTTGTGTTTAAACCTCTGACCACTGGATGGCAGTGTTGTAATCCATTTTCAGCTCCACTCCAACATTAACAAGCAGCACAAGGGCGCAATGCTATTGTAAGCATTGATAAACCTGTTCATACAGTGGTGTGTTTTAATAGTAGGATTTGAAAAATCACAGTGTATCACTTTGCTTGCAGTATATCACGATATACTGAATCATGACCACTGTATCACGATATGTATCATATCGTCAGGGTCCTGGCTCCATGTGAGAAGAGGCGCTGTACAATTGCGAAAACAATCCATTTATTAGTCATATGCAGAAGTCTTGACTGCTGTCAGAGGAAACGTGAGGGTGATTCACCACTCTGCTGGTGAGACGAGCCTTAACGCAGTCAGAGAAGGTACCGAAAGTCGAGGGGGAAAGATATCTTCAAATATTACTCCGCTGCAGTGATGGAAAATGTTAGCATAAGCAATTTCATATCAATTAAGGGCCTACATCCTGTTCTGAACTTGCATTTCATTTTCTCCTTCAATCATTTAAGTGTGCGTGTGTGTGTTTGTGTACCGAAAACCATTCAAACCTCATTTGTACTTAATTATATTGAATTGTTCTTCATCCCTACATTTAATTACTCTGCTACCGTGCCTTTAAGACTGATATATGGAAACACACTCTTTTCTGATTGGCTGTGCTTCATTAAAATTATTATTTTTTTAAATAAAAAAAGGCTAAAATTCGCCATGAGTGGGTGGGGCTTAGCTGCCACAGGTTGAATAGGTGGGTTTATGTAAATATGATGGTTTTACAAACATCAACAAGAGCATCAGCAGTGTGTGAAGTTTAGTTTCCATACATGGGCACTGAGGAGTGAAGGGTGGGGTCTAAAACAGTGCTTAGGCGGCATTTCATATTCTTCAATGTTAAATCTGTAACAATGTTCGTCTCGTAAATCATTATTTATGCTGTTTCCAGCAACATTAGGCCTGCTATCAGCGTGGTTTATAGGTGTCTTCTTTTCCAGGTAGCTGAGCTCAGTCTGTATTCAGGCTGCAACAAATACTCAGTGATATTAAATACATAAAATAATTATTTAACACCTGTTCTTCATGATTTCCATGTTAAAGACATGCATATGCAATGCTGGAGTTAAAAAAAGAACAGTCTGTAGGGACTTCTGCTAACTCGGGTGTGATTGCAGTGGAACATACATGTTGCGCCACTAGGTGTTGGCACGACAAGCAGCACCATGATGTTCTCCAGCACGTAGGGCTTAAGCTTGTCCAGATGAGCTGGCCTCTCCCCTCGCTCAGAGAGACTTATCTGAAGAGACAAACGTCCCTCATCCTCCACTCCGAAACAGGAGCTCTGAGAGACAGAAAGAGAGAAAGCAACATGCATTATCTGACACTTGTATCGGGAATAAAGGCAGAAGAGCAGTTGTTCTGCTTTGCAGACTAGATTAGAAGAGTTATTTAACAAAAGAGCATTTAGAAAACAACAGCTCCTAGTTTCCACTCTGGTGAGCTCCAGATTTTTACCAGAACATGTGTTTTGATTAACGTGAGAAGTGTTAGTAAAATACAGTAATAACTCTCCACTAACTCTCCAACTAACTCCCCAACTAACTCTCCACTAACTCCCCACTAACTCTCCACTAACTCTCCAACTAACTCCCCAACTAACTCTCCACTAACTCCCCACTAACTCTCCACTAACTCTCCAACTAACTCCCCACTAACTCTCCACTAACTCCCCACTAACTCTCCACTAACTCTCCACTAACTCTCCACTAACTCTCCAACTAACTCCCCAACTAACTCCCCACTAACTCCCCACTAACTCTCCACTAACTCTCCACTAACTCTCCACTAACTCCCCAACTAACTCCCCACTAACTCTCCACTAACTCCCCACTAACTCTCCACTAACTCCCCAACTAACTCTCCACTAACTCTCCACTAACTCTCCACTAACTCTCCAACTAACTCCCCAACTAACTCCCCACTAACTCCCCACTAACTCTCCACTAACTCTCCACTAACTCCCCACTAACTCTCCACTAACTCCCCACTAACTCTCCACTAACTCCCCAACTAACTCTCCACTAACTCCCCCACTAACTCCCCAACTAACTCTCCACTAACTCTCCACTAACTCCCCAACTAACTCTCCACTAACTCCCCAACTAACTCCACTAACTCTCCACTAACTCCCCACTAACTCCCCACTAACTCTCCACTAACTCTCCACTAACTCTCCACTAACTCCCACTAACTCTCCACTAACTCTCCACTAACTCTCCACTAACTCTCCACTAACTCCCACTAACTCCCACTAACTCTCAACTAACTCCCCACTAACTCTCCACTAACTCCTCCACTAACTCTCCAACAACTCTCCACTAACTCCCCACTAACTCCCCAACTAACTCCCCAACTAACTCTCCACTAACTCCCAACTAACTCTCCACTAACTCCCCACTAACTCTCCACTAACTCCCCACTAACTCCCCAACTAACTCTCCACTAACTCCCCACTAACTCTCCACTAACTCCCACTAACTCTCCACTAACTCTCCACTAACTCCCCACTAACTCCCCAACTAACTCCCCAACTAACTCTCCACTAACTCCCCACTAACTCCCCACTAACTCTCCACTAACTCCCCACTAACTCCCCACTAACTCCCCAACTAACTCCCCAACTAACTCCCCACTAACTCTCCAACTAACTCTCCAACTAACTCTCCAACTAACTCTCCACTAACTCTCCACTAACTCCCCAACTAACTCTCCACTAACTCCCCACTAACTCTCCAACTAACTCTCCACTAACTCCCCACTAACTCTCCAACTAACTCCCCACTAACTCCCCACTAACTCTCCACTAACTCTCCACTAACTCCCCAACTAACTCTCCACTAACTCCCCACTAACTCTCCACTAACTCCCCACTAACTCCCCAACTAACTCTCCACTAACTCTCCACTAACTCCCCAACTAACTCTCCCACTAACTCCCCACTAACTCCCCACTAACTCTCCACAAACTCTCCACTAACTCCCCAACTAACTCTCCACTAACTCTCCACTAACTCCCCACCTAACTCCCCAACTAACTCCCCACTAACTCTCCACTAACTCTCCACTAACTCCCCACTAACTCTCCACTAACTCTCCACTAACTCCCCAACTAACTCTCCACTAACTCCCCACTAACTCCCCACTAACTCTCCACTAACTCCCCACTAACTCTCCACTAACTCCCCACTAACTCCCCAACTAACTCTCCACTAACTCCCCACTAACTCCCCACTAACTCTCCACTAACTCCCCACTAACTCTCCACTAACTCCCCACTAACTCTCCACTAACTCCCCAACTAACTCTCCACTAACTCCCCCACTAACTCCCCAACTAACTCTCCACTAACTCCCCACTAACTCCCCACTAACTCCCCACTAACTCTCCACTAACTCTCCACTAACTCTCCAACTAACTCTCCACTAACTCCCCACTAACTCTCCACTAACTCCCCACTAACTCTCCACTAACTCCCCACTAACTCTCCAACAACTCTCCACTAACTCCCCACTAACTCCCCAACTAACTCCCCAACTAACTCTCCACTAACTCCCCAACTAACTCTCCACTAACTCCCCACTAACTCTCCACTAACTCCCCACTAACTCCCCAACTAACTCTCCACTAACTCCCCACTAACTCTCCACTAACTCCCCACTAACTCTCCACTAACTCCCCACTAACTCCCCAACTAACTCCCCAACTAACTCTCCACTAACTCCCCAACTAACTCTCCACTAACTCCCCACTAACTCCCCACTAACTCTCCACTAACTCCCCACTAACTCCCCACTAACTCCCCAACTAACTCCCCAACTAACTCCCCACTAACTCTCCAACTAACTCTCCAACTAACTCTCCAACTAACTCTCCACTAACTCTCCACTAACTCCCCAACTAACTCTCCACTAACTCCCCACTAACTCTCCAACTAACTCTCCACTAACTCCCCACTAACTCCCCACTAACTCTCCAACTAACTCCCCACTAACTCCCCACTAACTCTCCACTAACTCTCCACTAACTCCCCAACTAACTCTCCATTAACTCTCCACTAACTCTCCACTAACTCTCCAACTAACTCTCCACTAACTCTCCACTAACTCCCCAACTAACTCTCCCACTAACTCCCCACTAACTCCCCACTAACTCTCCACTAACTCCCCAACTAACTCTCCCACTAACTCTCCACTAACTCTCCACTAACTCCCCACCTAACTCCCCAACTAACTCCCCAATAACTCTCCACTAACTCTCCACTAACTCTCCACTAACTCCCCACTAACTCTCCACAAACTCTCCACTAACTCCCCAACTAACTCTCCACTAACTCTCCACTAACTCCCCACTAACTCTCCACTAACTCCCCACTAACTCTCCACTAACTCTCCACTAACTCCCCACTAACTCTCCACTAACTCCCCAACTAACTCTCCACTAACTCTCCACTAACTCTCCACTAACTCCCCACTAACTCTCCACTAACTCCCCACTAACTCTCCACTAACTCTCCACTAACTCCCCACTAACTCCCCCACTAACTCTCCACTAACTCTCCACTAACTCCCCACTAACTCCCCAACTAACTCCCCACTAACTCCCCAACAAACTCTCCACTAACTCCCCACTAACTCCCCAACTAACTCCCCACTAACTCTCCACTAACTCTCCACTAACTCCCCAACTAACTCCCCAACTAACTCCCCAACTAACTCCCCACTAACTCTCCACTAACTCTCCACTAACTCCCCAACTAACTCCCCAACTAACTCTCCACTAACTCCCCAACTAACTCTCCACTAACTCCCCAACTAACTCTCCACTAACTCTCCACTAACTCCCCACTAACTCCCCACTAACTCCCCCACTAACTCCCCACTAACTCCCCACTAACTCTCCAACAACTCTCCACTAACTCCCCACTAACTCCCCCACTAACTCCCCAACTAACTCCCCAACTAACTCTCCACTAACTCCCCAACTAACTCTCCACTAACTCCCCACTAACTCTCCACTAACTCTCCACTAACTCCCCACTAACTCCCCAACTAACTCTCCACTAACTCCCCACTAACTCTCCACTAACTCCCCACTAACTCTCCACTAACTCTCCACTAACTCCCCAACTAACTCTCCACTAACTCCCCAACTAACTCTCCACTAACTCCCCACTAACTCCCCACTAACTCTCCACTAACTCCCCACTAACTCCCCACTAACTCTCCAACTAACTCCCCACTAACTCCCCACTAACTCTCCAACTAACTCCCCACTAACTCTCCAACTAACTCTCCAACTAACTCTCCAACTAACTCTCCACTAACTCCCCACTAACTCTCCACTAACTCCCCACTAACTCTCCAACTAACTCCCCACTAACTCCCCACTAACTCTCCACTAACTCTCCACTAACTCCCCAACTAACTCTCCACTAACTCCCCACTAACTCTCCACTAACTCCCCACTAACTCCCCAACTAACTCTCCACTAACTCTCCACTAACTCTCCACTAACTCCCCAACTAACTCTCCCACTAACTCCCCACTAACTCCCCACTAACTCTCCACTAACTCTCCACTAACTCCCCAACTAACTCTCCCACTAACTCCCCACTAACTCTCCACTAACTCTCCACTAACTCCCCACCTAACTCCCCAACTAACTCCCCACTAACTCTCCACTAACTCTCCACTAACTCCCCACTAACTCTCCACTAACTCTCCACTAACTCCCCAACTAACTCTCCACTAACTCCCCAACTAACTCCCCAACTAACTCTCCACTAACTCTCCACTAACTCCCCACTAACTCTCCACTAACTCTCCACTAACTCCCCACTAACTCTCCACTAACTCCCCCACTAACTCTCCACTAACTCTCCACTAACTCCCCACTAACTCCCCAACTAACTCCCCACTAACTCCCCAACAAACTCTCCACTAACTCCCCACTAACTCTCCACTAACTCTCCACTAACTCCCCAACTAACTCCCCAACTAACTCTCCACTAACTCCCCAACTAACTCTCCACTAACTCCCCACTAACTCCCCAACTAACTCCCCAACTAACTCCCCACTAACTCTCCACTAACTCTCCACTAACTCCCCACTAACTCTCCACTAACTCTCCACTAACTCCCCAACTAACTCTCCACTAACTCCCCAACTAACTCCCCAACTAACTCTCCACTAACTCTCCACTAACTCCCCACTAACTCTCCACTAACTCTCCACTAACTCCCCACTAACTCTCCACTAACTCCCCCACTAACTCTCCACTAACTCCCCAACTAACTCTCCACTAACTCCCCAACTAACTCTCCACTAACTCCCCAACTAACTCTCCACTAACTCCCCACTAACTCCCCAACTAACTCTCCACTAACTCTCCACTAACTCCCCACTAACTCCCCCACTAACTCCCAACTAACTCCCCACTAACTCTCCAACAACTCTCCACTAACTCCCCACTAACTCCCCCACTAACTCCCCAACTAACTCCCCAACTAACTCTCCACTAACTCCCCAACTAACTCTCCACTAACTCCCCACTAACTCTCCACTAACTCTCCACTAACTCCCCAACTAACTCTCCACTAACTCCCCACTAACTCTCCACTAACTCTCCACTAACTCTCCACTAACTCCCCACTAACTCCCCAACTAACTCCCCAACTAACTCTCCACTAACTCTCCAACTAACTCCCCAACTAACTCTCCACTAACTCCCCACTAACTCTCCACTAACTCCCCACTAACTCCCCAACTAACTCCCCACTAACTCTCCAACTAACTCTCCAACTAACTCTCCACTAACTCTCCACTAACTCCCCAACTAACTCTCCACTAACTCCCCACTAACTCTCCAACTAACTCTCCACTAACTCCCCACTAACTCTCCAACTAACTCCCCAACTAACTCTCCACTAACTCCCCACTAACTCCCCACTAACTCCCCACTAACTCCCCACCTAACTCCCCAACTAACTCTCCACTAACTCCCCACTAACTCCCCAACTAACTCTCAACTAACTCTCCACTAACTCCCCAACTAACTCTCCACTAACTCCCCACTAACTCCCCACTAACTCTCCAACTAACTCTCCACTAACTCCCCACTAACTCTCCACTAACTCCCCACTAACTCCCCACTAACTCCCCAACTAACTCTCCACTAACTCCCCACTAACTCTCCAACTAACTCTCCACTAACTCTCCACTAACTCCCCACTAACTCCCCACTAACTCCCCAACTAACTCTCCACTAACTCCCCACTAACTCTCCAACTAACTCCCCACTAACTCTCCACTAACTCCCCACTAACTCCCCACTAACTCCCCACCTAACTCTCCACTAACTCCCCACTAACTCCCCAACTAACTCTCCACTAACTCCCCAACTAACTCTCCACTAACTCCCCACTAACTCTCCAACTAACTCTCCACTAACTCCCCACTAACTCTCCACTAACTCCCCACTAACTCCCCACTAACTCCCCAACTAACTCTCCACTAACTCCCCACTAACTCTCCAACTAACTCTCCACTAACTCTCCACTAACTCTCCACTAACTCTCCACTAACTCCCCACTAACTCTCCACTAACTCCCCACTAACTCCCCACTAACTCCCCAACTAACTCCCCAACTAACTCTCCACTAACTCCCCACTAACTCTCCAACTAACTCTCCACTAACTCTCCACTAACTCCCCACTAACTCCCCACTAACTCTCCACTAACTCTCCACTAACTCTCCACTAACTCCCCACTACCTCCCCAACTAACTCTCCCACTAACTCCCCACTAACTCCCCACTAACTCCCCACTAACTCTCCACTAACTCTCCACTAACTCCCCACTAACTCCCCAACTAACTCTCCACTAACTCCCCACTAACTCCCACACTAACTCCCCAACTAACTCTCCCACTAACTCCCCACTAACTCCCACACTAACTCCCACACTAACTCCCCACTAACTCCCACACTAACTCCCCCACTTCCCCTTAAACCTACACTGGTTTATATGCTGAACAGCAATGCATTACTGCTAAAGACGCATAGACATGATCTACAGCTCCGGCTAGTAACCCAAGACTGACTGAGACCAGCTGCTGAGCAAAGCCATCTGATAGCCAGGCCTGTTTACTACAGACTTTAACCTGACGTAGGCCAAGCTCTATAAAACTCACTGCCCTGTGTAAGTAGGTGACAAGGATGCAAGAGGAACGTCAGAGGATTACCACCAACAACAACTCTACACTGAGACTGAGACATAAACAAAACTAATGCTGTACAGCTGATGTTGGTAAAAGAAGGACTGACGCCTTAAAGCACAAGAAACATCAACACAGCATTTTCACCACTCTACACCCAAACAGCTCCACTCTCCACCCAAACAGCACCACCCTCCACCCAAACAGCTCCACTCTCCACCCAAACAGCTCCACTCTCCACCCAAACAGCACCACTCTCCACCCAAACAGCACCACCCTCCACCCAAACAGCACCACCCTCCACCCAAACAGCTCCACCCAAACAGCTCCACTCTCCACCCAAACAGCACCACTCTTCACCCAAACAGCACCGCTCTCCACCCAAACAGCTCCACTCTCCACCCAAACAGCACCACCCTCCACCCAAACAGCTCCACTCTCCACCCAAACAGCACCACTCTTCACCCAAACAGCACCACTCTCCACCCAAACAGCTCCACTCTCCACCCAAACAGCACCACTCTCCACCCAAACAGCACCGCTCTCCACCCAAACAGCTCCACTCTCCACCCAAACAGCACCACTCTCCACCCAAACAGCTCCACTCTCCATCCAAACAGCTCCACTCTCCATCCAAACAGCTCCACTCTCCATCCAAACAGCTCCACTCTCCACCCAAACAGCACCACCCTCCACCCAAACAGCACCACCCTCCACCCAAACAGCACCGCTCTCCACCCAAACAGCACCGCTCTCTACCCAAACAGCACCGCTCTCCACCCAAACAGCTCCGCTCTCCACCCAAACAGCTCCACTCTCCACCCAAACAGCTCCACTCTCCACCCAAACAGCACCACTCTTCACCCAAACAGCACCGCTCTCCACCCAAACAGCTCCGCTCTCCACCCAAACAGCTCCGCTCTCCACCCAAACAGCACCACTCTCCACCCAAACAGCTCCACTCTCCACCCAAACACCAACAATCTCCTCTAGCCATCTTGATGTTAACTTGAGAAAAAATAATAAACTATAAAATCAACAAAATATGATATAAAACATGAAGAAAGGATCCAAAAAATGTTTGTGGGACAAAATAATTAACACTAAAATTATGTTTTCATATAGAATTACATTTTGTATTGTTAAACAGCAAGTGTGGATTAAAAAGGTCAAGTTCAGCCAGTAGCTGACTGACTGATCCCCACTACAGCATCCGTTTACACAAGTTCACACTGAATTTAACTAACACCAGTGTATCAGTAGAGGAAACACTGTATGAAGGATACGTGATGTACCTGCGGGTGGCTGTAAAGGGCTTTAGGGAGACTACAGTCCAACAGCAGTCCCAGGATGGTGGTATTTAAAGCATCTTCCTGTGAGGAAAAAGAGGAAAAACCCACATGAATCCAAGGAAAGTAGATTTACACTTAAACGAGCTTCAATATGACAAATGGCAGAGGAGGTTAGAGACAGGCTTTGCCTGGAGGGCAGGACCGAGTGACCAATAGAGCTCATTAAACACGGGGAGGTCATTTTAAATCCTGGAGAACGTCCCAGGGTTTTATAGCAGCTTCAGGCAAGCCGGCTGATTCAGTGAGATCAGCCCTTAACAACCCAAACCGGAGTGCTGAGCCAGCTTTTGGTCTGAAATCAAGGGCGTTTAAAAGAAGTTTGTTCTCCTTTTTGCAGTAACAGACTCTGCTGTGAGGATTTGATTACGCTAGCCCAAAGGCCACAATGCTGAACACTATTAAATCTTTCTAAAAAGAAAGATATTTCAAGATAAGCTAACATTGTACAAGGACTGTACTGAATGAAGTACAGTATCTAATGAGCAAACCATTATGTAGTGCATATTAACTACATTAATAGAGGTGCAGTAATTAGTCTTTTTAGACTAATTAGTCTTCTTTTCCTCGCTCTCATCCACTCTTAACATTTTTACATGAGTTTAAACACACCAGCGTAACCTTGATTGCATAAGATACAATGCAATTTTGTTATTAGTGGTGAAATCCCCCTCACCCCCTTCAAACACAATTGTTTAAACCTCTAGACCACTAGATGGCAGTGTTGTAATTCATTTTCAGCTCCACTCCAACATTAACAAGCAGCACAAGGGCGCAATGCTATTGTAAGCATTGGCAAACCTGTTTATACAGTGGTGTGTTTATTGTGTGTGTACATATATATATATATATATATATATATATATATATATATATATATATATATATATATATATATATATATATATATATATTGTCTGTACATAGTCAGCAAGGCACTTTCTGCCCCTCAGCGAGAGAACAGTTCACAGATAACTGACTAGAACTTCCCTGAGCACTAGGACCTCACGAAATATATGAATGGAGATGTACACAGGTTTTCTGTTGCATGTGCGTGACTGTTATCTGTTTTGTATTGGCAGAGGATTTAACACTGCATGTTCAGACTAATGTTGCATGTAACCTGCACCAGTCAAGCTGTAAACCGTATCGTACGCTCCCCTCGCCATGCGGCCTCCATAAACACGCTCTGTCCTCATGTGCTGGGCGAGATTACAGCGCGCAGAGACGCTGCAGGACTGCCTGAGCAGTGGCTCGCTGAGGCTAATAAATTATTAATAGCAGGCAAACCCAGCGAGAGGAAAGAAGAGAAAAGACAATCAGCAGCAGATGAACGTTTAAATGTGATAAAAGAAGAGGTGGGCGCTAACTGACATTTTGAAACGGCGTCTAACTTCCTGTGGCTCTAGTTCACCACAATGCCACAGAGTCTAACACAGACGCTTGTGCATTGCACCACGGCTTAGTTTTGAAAACACACTGTTTTGCTGGTTCACTGTTTCAGCTTTAATAACATGCGGGTTTTAGGAATATTAGTTACTCGAGACTCTGTTATACTCCGGACCCCTATATCAGTTATCAGACACTGTTATACTCTGGACCCCTATATCAGTTATCAGACTGTATTGTATTATATATTTATTTAGCAGATGTATCTGTATAACTATATGTTATATAAAGCTATACTGTTAACTATATATATAATAATGACTGTACTGTTATTATACTATGTCTATTATACTATACATCATGTTTACAGTCCATACATATACACTGACTGTATAGCTATATGTTATATATAACTATACTGTTAACTATATATATATATATATATATATATATATATATATATATATATATATATATATATATATATATATATAATATTGACTGTACTGTTATTATACTATGTCTATTATACTATACATCATGCTTACAGTCTATACATATACACTGACTGTATAGCTATATGTTATATATAACTATACTGTTAACTATATATATAATATTGACTGTACTGTTATTATACTATGTCTATTATACTATACATCATGTTTACAGTCTATACATATACACTGACTGTATAGCTATATGTTATATATAACTATACTGTTAACTATATATATAATATTGACTGTACTGTTATTATACTATGTCTATTATACTATACATCATGTTTACAGTCTATACATATACACTGACTGTATAGCTATATGTTATATATAACTATACTGTTAACTATACATACATATATATATATATATATATATATATATATATATATATATATATATATATATATATATATATATATATATATATATAATATTGACTGTACTGTTATTATACTATGTCTAGTATATTATACATCATGTTTACAGTCTATACATGTAAACAGTGCTGGTGCTCTTTATTGTATATTAGTGCTGCTGACTGTCTTACACTGTTTACACTGGTTAACTAGACTACTGTAATCACTCTCACATACAAACTGTGAGACTATTTCTATTTTGTATATACTATATTTTATTTATTTTATACTCTATATTTAATTATTGTTGTAAGTGTCCTGTTTTGTCTTGTGGAAAAGCAACTGAATGCCTTGAATTTCCCTATCTGTCTATCTATCTATCTATCTGTCTATCTCTGTTTGCATTGTGTTCAAATGCAATGATGACCTATCGAAAACATAGGGTCAAAAGTGATACACTGACTTTCGCTAGGGTTAGTTAAAACGTATATTCCTTCCTCCGTGCAGATATTAGTTCTGAAACACTTTGTTCTGACAGCCGATATCATCTCTAAAGAACTCTCTGCTGGAAGTGCCCCACGTCCCACCACTAATTCTTAATACCATCTTCCAAAATAAAAAACAAACCCACACGTTTCACTTTGAACAGTTTAGCCCCATCCATTTACACTCTTTTTAAAAGCAAGCCAGGCAATCAAAACAGATTTGTTTACTTCATCAGTCTTAATAAAACCATAGAAATAATACTATAATACTCCAAGTGGAAGAGGAACAGCTCTGTCAAGCACACAGCATACCTGAGTTTGTGTCAGCTTAATGCTCTGAATGTGGGGGAATATCAACACACTGTGTTTCTTCTGTACGTCCTTTACTGAGTCAACACTGACACCAACCCCAAATACCTGAGAGAGAAACAGAGAGAGAGAGAGAGATGACCTGGATATCACAGATGATTATGAAATGTACATTGTTCTCACAGAGTTGAAGAGATGTTTCTCTGGTGCGTTTACGTAAATATTGACTGTAGATTAGATTTTCTAAGTACAGAGCATGAGTCACTGCTGATCTCTTTGTGGCAGCAAATAAGATGAGATGCAGCGTTATTTGCATATGACCTACATGCAAAATTGAGGTTACTGATCAGGACACTGTGCTATACCACTGATGCTTACACACTTAAATAAAAGAGAAACTCAAAGGCTAACCTGGTAACTGCAGTACTATGTCCAATATTAAAACAATAATAGAGACTTTGGTAAAAATCTAATTTACCATATAATATTTATAATATATAATATATAATATATATAATACCATATAATATTTATTTATTTTTTATTTTTTTTATATATGACTAGTCACATAGGTCAAACTATCACTTAAAACTTCAACGCTTGCTACTGTGAGTTACTGTGGGTCCCTAAACTTGGAAAAACACCCACTCTACAGCTGCTAATCACACTTTAGCATCAACAATGCTAAATCAGTTATGATAATTGCAGCACATGATCATTTTTTGGCCTAAATGAAAATCTTTGGACGTTTCCACGTCATTAAACTACACTGATTCCACTCATAGACGGAGCGAAGTGTGCCACAGCTGAAAAAGCTTGCTTGTTATGGCTCGTTAGCTCATTAGCAACTAGCTGTAACAGTCTGAGTACTGTCTTTAGTCACTATTGTTCAGCATAGTATTAAAAATAACTCTGAATCAGATCAAAATCACTTACAGTGGAGGTGAGAATAACTTCAACCAGCGTATGTTTACATGAATGAAGTCTTTGGTGTACTCCAGACTGAGATAAACATAAATGTATAGGCTGGCTTTTAATATTGTGCAATGTTAGCCACCCACATTATCACTGACGTCGGGCAATAAGACTGTGATTAACGCAGGATAATTAGTGCCTTTTGAAACTTGTGGTCTGATGATCGTGCGAAACCTTACGCTGTTTTAGCACTCCCACAGGCACTGTCTGCTCAAATACATAACAACAATATGTAGCAGAAACACCACTACAGGCCATAGTTTTCTGATGAAGAGAGCTCAAGTTAAAGTCTAAAGCACTGCATCGCTGCCTCTAGGGCTACAATATAGATCTGCACTGCTATTGCAGTTATATTAGTAGTGCAGTGTATTATTGTGAGTTTCAGTACGTGTTGATGTATAGTGTGTATATATATATATATATATATATATATATATATATATATATATATATATATATATATATATATATATATATATATATTACTGTTTATTTGAAAACATGTTTGTTTAGTTTAGCTTCTGATGATTAATCTTCCTCTTCAGATAAAGGCAGGAGATCTGGGCATTCATGGACACAGAGGTTTATGGGAAACTGAGATGTTATTGCTGTTGTTCCACCACTTCACGCGATCACACAGGTTTGTTGATGGTGGAGTGGGGGGGGGGGGGTCCCAGTGTCTCAGGGTGGTCTCATGTCTATGTTAGCTTCTGGTTCTCTCCTTTTAGTTCAGGCTGTTATGGTTAGATCTCTCTACAGCCATACTCCCGAGCTCAACTAACTTCCTCTCTACTCTTCCTGAGGTAATGACTGTTCTCCCGTCTGTTGAACGCTGTTGGAGGACTGACCATCAGGGCCTCCTCCTCACCCATCACCAGCCAGCTCTCCTGTCCATCTGTGTCACCTGCTACACCCTCAGTTACATCACTGCATTATCCAGATGCGCCACCATTGAGATAGGATGGGACTGTTTAGCTCACGCCCACTTTACATAAAGACTCAGGAGTCAGAGACTGCCTCAGTCAGAGACTGCCTCAGTCAGAGACTGCCTCAGTCAGAGACTGCCTCTACCTGTGCAGCTTCTAAAGCTTTGCTATCCAGATTTCAAACAGAGACTCTTTTCTTTGGTGTTAAGTTTATTAAACTGTAAATACTGTTTGATCAGAGGAGGATGGGTCTCCCCTTGTGAGTCTTGGTTCCTCTCAAGGTTTCTTCCTCCAGTCTGAGGAAGTTTTTCCTTGTCACTGTTGCCTCACTGAGGGATATATGTTGTAACTGACTGTTTTCAAAACTTCTGTAAAGCTGTTTTGTGGGAACGTCACTGTAAAAAGTATACAAGTTGCTATACAAGTAAAATAGAATTGAACTGAATTTGAGTTGGGCCAGTAAAGCACTGTTCAAGCAGACAATAGTGGTTATTAACCCCCCAAAACTGGCATTGGTCACAAAAGTTGCTCATTTGTCAGGCCCTAGCATATACTAGGTGATTCAACTTCTTTTCAAAACAGTTTTCACTGTCTATATCTGACTATTGTGTGAATACAGTGTATACAGTTATAACAATGACTCTGATGGGTAAGTAAATGAGTTTGCAGTGTATCACCCCCCCTGCAGCCCTCAGTGCAGTGCTCACCTGGTATGTTATTACCCCATGGGTGGATGTATTAATAAATAAAGAGTTTTCTACATTGCCCTCCTCTGTTGGGAGGAAAATGAGTTTAAAAGACGTCTTCCCTCGGGGTGGAATCACCTGCAACGACACAGACAACAAAAAAACATCTCATCAAAAAAGAGACAGTCACACAGCTGACCTAGGAAAAAGCAGAGATATCCAGTTATCTCTGAGAGCAGACTGAGCCGAGCCGAGCGCTTTCCTGCTCCTGAAACTGGTGAGGTTTCCCTCAGTTCCGCTTTGGGGTTTCAATCCGCCAAACAACACAAGCAACAAGTTACGCTGTATTTAACAGTAGTCTAGAAAGTCTACGCTCACGTCCAGACCCAAGTTAAACCCTCTGATTATTCTACCTATCCACTGAGTTACACCAAACTCATCTAAATAAACCATGACAGAGTTTGATTCACTATATTGTTTCTAAACGAATCACAACTTAACTGAATCACTGAAGGATTTGAATTCCTGTTGAATTAAAGTTTTACTTTAATCGAATCTTAAACTTAGACATCTCACCTGACCACAATGACCGGCTCTACCAACAGGCCAACACTTCCAAGGAGAAAACAGGAAAGACGAAACCGGAAGGAAGGAAAGAAAGAAAGAGGGACAGACAGACTGTGTACTTACCCGTCTGTGAAAGGAAGGCATGTGAAAGTGAGAGCTGGATGTGTAGATGGACTGCAGAGTGACTGGCAGCTCCGAGCTGGGGTTGTGGATGTATATGGTTTCAGCTCGCGGGAGTCCAACGGGCCTACATGCACACAAACAAACACACAGCGTGAGCAGGAGTGTCCTCATCTCTACACACCAACACACTCTTAAAACATCCCAAACACCTCCAGCCGGGAGAGCACTTTTCCAGAAACCTTCGAGTGTGTGGCTGTCACCGCTGACTTAAACAGCCCACCGATCGCTTTTTATCAAAAGGCCAAACAATAAAAAACTGATTTAACTGACAAACCATGCTGAGCCATTTGTTTACATCAGCCAGTACAGTGACAGTCAGTACATTAAAGATTATTTCCTATCATTTTCTCCAGTTACGGATCCAGTTTTTATTGTCTTTAGGCTCAACTGCTCACGTTTGGTGGCCTCTGATTGGTGTAACTCATCTACAGACAACTGATTTTCAGTATTAGTAAAAGAAATATCCTGATTTAAAACTCACGGGCCATTATTAAATTATTTTACACATTTGGTGTAAAAGCCATTTCTCCTTGAGTTAGTTAGAGTTATGGCAAGAGCTCTGCTCGCTTAGAAATATACACTCCAAATTTATTTTTAAAATCTTTACCACTGTTACTGTACAAACACACATACACTGAAAGCTTTAAAGTGACGGAGCGCAGAACACATTTCAGACCACCTCGGCGCAAGGTCCCTGTTTGAGCAGACGCTCCTGAAGAGATGAAAGCTAAAGTCTCTCACTGGAGGAGAGGAGCGAAAGCCCTGGCTTCTATAAAAAGCCCAACCTGAGCTTCTGCTGCAGCGTTTGACTTTCAGAGGCTTTCTGATGCTCACGTGTGGCCAAAGGGCAGCATCAAAGCTGCGGAGGTGTGGCGATGCTAAAAGGGGGCCGATGGTAAAGCTGGGGGCTCACCCAGGAGAGGTGCAGTGACGAGAATAAAACTACTGAGGGCTTCAAAACGTTCATGATGAGACCACTACGGAGAACGTAACTGAACTGCTCAGAACATCACAGCTTCTGTCTTTATACTCTTCTAAAGAGCCGAGCAGATTTCAAACTTAAAATCAACAATACCAAACACTCCGATTATGATGTCACAATCAACAATACCCAGCACCCCGATTATGATGTCACAATCAACAATACCCAGCACTCTGATTATGATGTCACAATCAACAATACCCAGCACTCTGATTATGATGTCACAATCAACAATACCCAGCACTCCGATTATGATGTCACAATCAACAATACCCAGCACTCTGATTATGATGTCACAATCAACAATACCCAGCACTCCGATTATGATGTCACAATCAACAATACCCAGCACTCCGATTATGATGTCACAATCAACAATACCCAGCACCCTGATTATGATGTCACAATCAACAATACCCAGCACTCTGATTATGATGTCACAATCAACAATACCCAGCACTCCGATTATGATGTCACAATCAACAATACCCAGCACTCCGATTATGATGTCACAATCAACAATACCCAGCACCCTGATTATGATGTCACAATCAACAATACCCAGCACTCTGATTATGATGTCACAATCAACAATACCCAGCACTCCGATTATGATGTCACAATCAACAATACCCAGCACCCTGATTATGATGTCACAATCAACAATACCCAGCACTCTGATTATGATGTCACAATCAACAATACCCAGCACTCCGATTATGATGTCACAATCAACAATACCCAGCACCCTGATTATGATGTCACAATCAACAATACCCAGCACTCCGATTATGATGTCACAATCAACAATACCCAGCACTCCGATTATGATGTCACAATCAACAATACCCAGCACTCCGATTATGATGTCACAATCAACAATACCCAGCACCCTGATTATGATGTCACAATCAACAATACCCAGCACTCCGATTATGATGTCACAATCAACAATACCCAGCACTCCGATTATGATGTCACAATCAACAATACCCAGCACCCTGATTATGATGTCACAATCAACAATACCCAGCACTCCGATTATGATGTCACAATCAACAATACCCAGCACTCTGATTATGATGTCACAATCAACAATATCAAACACTCCACTTACAATGTCACAATCAACTATATTGAATACTTTGATTAAGATGTCACAATCAACATTATGATGTTACAATCAGCAATATTGAGAACTCCAATTATGATGTGATAACCAACAATGGCTTTACTTCTAATTATGATGTTAGAATTGACAGTATCAAGCACTCTGATTATGATGTTACAATCAACAACATTAGGATGTCACAATCAACAAAATTGAACACTCAGATTATGAGGTCACAATCAACAATATTATGAGGTCACAATCAACAATACTGAACACTCAGATGATGAGGTCACAATCAACAATATTATGTCACAGTCAACAATATTGAACACTCAGATTATGAGGTCACAATCAACAATATTATGATGTCACAATTAACAATAATGAGCACTCCAATTGGGATGTCACAATCAACAATAGCTTTCCTTCTAATTATGGTGTCACAATCAACAATATCAATCTAATTGAGGCAGAAACATTAATGTACAGCAGAGCTGTAGCTTTTGTGACATCATAAACAGAAGGGCCTGTAACCAGACGTTCAGATAACGCCATGGCGATGAGCTGCATCCCTAATAACAAACAGCCAAAGCCTGAGAGCCAGGGAGAAAACATCCAGGCTGATAAAGCTGACAGGCCCACCGTTCTCGATCTGGGCTGAGTGTGTGAGTGCTCTGCAGGCTGGTAAACAGGCTGGAGCATGTGGCTGAGGAACAGGAGGGATGATGAAATTAGCAGAGAGAAGAAATAAGGCTCTGCTTGTTTTCGCTCTCTCTCTCTCTCTCCCCCATGTATCTCTCTAGGTCTCTCTGTCCTTGTTGATGAAGTTAGAGAGGAGAAACACTGCACACACTCACTTCCAACACATTCATAAACAGAAGCAAACCAGGCTCTGGGCTGTGCTCGCGAGCATTCTTCAGAGTGCACCAACACAGCGTACTGCTGGACTGCTAAAGCCCAGCCTGTAAAGCACGGCTATCTGGGCCTCGGTGCTCTTATTTGGATAACTGTGTGGAAAAAACACACCATAATTGGTTAGATCGTGTCAGACCGTAGAGTAAACTTCAGGAGTGTTTATTTTACCTTCGCTTTATTTATTTATTTATTTCACATGCGCACTACGTCGCGCCCACAGCAAGCCGCGGACCAGCTGGTACTGAAGCATAAACGACTGTAATATTTTCCAAATATTAGCAGAGTCCCACAGGCGCAGACACAAGTATGAAGCACGCGAGCATGAGATGAACGTCTTGACCTAAAGTTGGCTGCTTTGTCAAATTTCCAGTTCGTGTTACAAAGCCAAGTTAGTACCAGGGCTGTGTACTGGCAAGAACCTGGCCATACAATACATATCGTGATACAGCGTGATACACCACTGTATGAACAGGTTTGTTAATGCTTACAATAGCACTGCGCCCTTGTGCTGCTTGTTAATGTTGGAGTGGAGCTGAAAATGGATTACAACACTGACATCTAGTGGTCAGAGGTTTAAACACATCCCACAATGATTCACTGTCTGCCAGGAACAGTGTACAGTATCGGTACAATATCACCAATCATAATATCCCCATATAATATCCCTATATTCAATATTTCAATACTTTCTTACAGCCCTAGTTATCTCTGTATGGCTCTGTACTGCTTTTACTAGTTTGCTATACATAAAAAACTACTATTAGGTTTCATCTAAAATTATTTTATCTGCGAAAAAATTAATCCTTAAATACATACATATCATTTCAGATGCGAGATGAACATTTACTGAAGAGCTTTTATTTATGTGAGCAAAATCAGATTTAACTAAAATAACACTACCGTAAATAAACAAATAAACAAATAACTACATACGTAAAAAATATTTAACATATTGTTGCAGTCCAAAAACAAAAACATTTTTCATAGTTTAATATGTAAGGCAATGTCAGGGAGTCCAAAGCACAACCCACGTTCTAAAATGTTCTTCAGCACGCTGCATTCAATAACACACATCAATTAACGAGGTCTACAAATCCCTAAATCTTCCATCTCGCACAGCTCTACACGTAGCACTCCTAATGCAGCGTGGCTGTGACGGAACATCAGGATTTTTATGACACCTCATCTGAAACGTGCCTCTGGTTATGGTGATGTGGTGTTTTCGTCATATTGGCCAGTGCTAGAGCTGCAGCGGTAACATCAGGGCATCTAACCCCAGCGGCGTGAGGAGGCTATTCTGGATGTTTTTGGAGCCCAAGGGAAAGTTCACACTGACCCATCGCTGACCCCTCCCTACAAGCTCTGAGAAAAGGAGGCAGGGCCATATTTGGTCATTTGCATCAGCTCTGGCGTGCGCATGCTCCTCCGAAGCCTCACTGCAGAAACTGCCCTCACTGCTTCATCACAGCAGAGCAGCAGTCTTACAAACAATAGCTGGTGCGGCACGTAATAATGCAGGGGGGGTCATAACACACCACAGGGGGAGAAAATCTAACACAAATTGATATTTGTTTTCTTTTATTACACTCTGTGAGAAATTAAAGCTCCTGCTGTTTTTATTGTTCTGACTGGGAGCTACAGAGGGACAGTACGAGTGGCCAGAGAACAGGAAACCATCACCTGTGTATGTGTTAGCTAGAACAATATAAGCATGTGGACACCACTCCTAATGATCAAGTTCAGGCTTTAGCCATACCAACTGCTAACTGGTGAATGAAATCAAGCAGATAACCACATAATCTCCTTAAAGTAACAGAGGCAGCAGAACGGGTCACACTGCAGAGCTCAGAAAAGTCCAAAAGGATGCTCACTCATGCTCTGCTAGATCTGCCCCAGTCAGCAGTAAGTTCCATTATTTTGTAATGAAAGCATCTATGAGTTACAACGGCTCAGCCAGTGAGTACACAAAAATCACGTGTCTCTCAAAACTGCATCTAGAAGCGATATCAGCAAAACAACTCTGCATTCGGAGACTCATGAAATAGGTTTCCATGGCTGAGCAGCTGAACATGAGCATAACATCACTATGTGGAATGCCAAGTGTCGGCTGGAGTGGTGTTATGCTGCCACTACAAGTCATGCTTCACCATCTTCCAGGCTTACAGGTGAACTGGTTTGGTTTGGTAGAGGTCAGGAGAACACTATCTATCAGAATGCGTAGTGCCAAAGCTTCCTAAAATTGTCATATTAAAGAAAAATTAGCACTAATTGTTTTTTAAAACCTTGATTATTACCCAACCATACCAATCTGCTCCAACACTAACATGAAATAAACCATGAAACTACTACTACTACTACTACTACTACTACTACTACTACATGTCTGTACTAGGACTGGGAATTTGCAAGAACCTGGCGATACAATATGTATCGTGATACAGCGGTCATGATTCAATATATCGTGATATACTGCGATACTACAAGTTAAGTGATATACTGTGATTTTTCAAATCCTACTATTAAAACACACCACTGTATGAACAGGTTTATCAATGCTTACAATAGCATTGCGCCCTTGTGCTGCTTGTTAATGTTGGAGTGGAGCTGAAAATGAATTACAGCACTGCCACCTAGTGGTCAGAGGTTTAAACACAACACACAATGATTCACTGTCTGCCAGAAATCTGTGTATTGATACTGTGTGTTTGAGAATCGACACAGCATCATGAAATATAATATTGTGATATTTGATATTTCGATTTTCCTTACACCCCTAATGTGTACCAGCAAATGTATATCCTGTGCTTTATTATGTAACTATTGTAAGCATGCTGTACATATCATAGAACAGTGTGTACGTTTTGTTGAAGTGAAAAAAACACATTTTCTGCACAATTTAACACACGATTATTGTATATCAGCTGAAAAAAGCATACTGAGGAAAAATAACAACATAACACATCAGGAAAACTGCTTCTTGTTTGATTGAGTGAGATTTCTGGCAACAGTTATACGTAGCGGTCACTTACTGCGTCCCAAAGTCCAGCACAGACGGCTGGAAGCGGAGGGGTCTCCCACTGTCCCTAACGTAAAACGAGGAACTGAAAAGAGAGAGAAGAAACAACATTAGCATGAATATTTTCACTTTCACTGCTGCAATACAGAAACAATGCGCAAAATACAGGTTCCTGAACACTGAAAGTGGGTGCGTATGTATATATATATATATATATATATATATATATATATATATATATATATATATATATATATATATATATATATATATATCACTCAATATATATACAATATACTCTATAAGACAGACCCCTGAAATGCTAGCGCTGAAGTCATTTGTACAGCCTAGTATTAGAGTAGTTTGGTTGGTGCTATAAAGGATTTCTTTTTAGTTCAGCTTTATTACAGAGAAATGCTAATATACTGTAAAATAATCAGACACAGGCTTGTAACCGGTTTGCACAGTTTAATGCTCAAAGCACATGCCAGAGGAAGCAACTCGTTCCAACAGCTTGTTGGAATTTCAGTCTTTGTCTCGTTACACAGTGACATCATGTCGTGACACAGAGGATGTAGAGCTTGTGCTGTGTGCTTTGGTAAAAGTGAAGCACGTAAATGTGTTGTAGCAGTTTAGAGGCGTAGAGGTTTACATCCAGATGAATGTGCTGATGTATCGGAGCAGTTCATGCGGAAAGCAGAGTGGAAGTGATCTGATCAGAGCTCTGCTGACTGCGCTCTACCTTTGGACACTGAACTCAAACACTAGGTCTTTGTTCCAGAGACTGGACCGGGAGATAAGGACGGCCTTTATCACTCAATCACATCACTCCGCATGTGCTGCGTTCACACTCAGAGGGTCCTTCAGCTGTTATAGCCACACATTAAGGAGGGGATTTTTGATAACATGGTCTCTGACATGCACGAAACCACAAATACAACGTACAGCAGTGTTCAAAGGTCTGTGCCCACTAGTGAAAATGCTTCCGTTTCGCATTATTTTCTAATAAAACACAATGTTTTATATATAGGGGTGTAAAACAAATATAGACACTGTATAAATTCTCAAAAACACAGTATCGATACACAGATTTTGGCAGACAGTGTATCAGTGTGTGTTGTGTTTAAAGCTCTGACCACTAGATGGCAGTGTTGTAATCCATTTTTAGCTCCACTCCAACATTAACAAGCAGCACAAGGGCGCAGTGCTATTGCAAGTATTGAAAAACCTGTTTATATAGTGGTGTGTTTTAATAGTGGGATTTGAAAAATCGCAATATATTACTTTGCTTACAGTATCGCAATATATCTCAATATATTGAATCGTGACTGCTGTATCACAATATGTATTGTATCGTATCAAATAAATGCTTACTATTCAGATAAACAGGTCCTCCTTCAGCATGTTAAACTCAGCTAATAAGCAGAAACTGTGCACTAAAAATGATTAACATAACAGATGCTGGGTGATAGAAAACATTTACATTTAAAAGAATCATAAATAAACACACAGATAAACAGATGCTGTAATTTTAGAACTTAGAGCTCTTTCTGATTAGCAGCTGACTCAAACAAGCGAAGAAACTGTGTGGGAAGTGCAGGTTGTAACCAATCTCCAGTGCTTTAGTAGAAGATGAGATCTATTATTATTATTACTATTTTTATTATTATTATTAGAATTTGCTGCAAGCTTATTGCTATGTTTGCAGTGTTGCTAGTAAAGGAAGAGTAACAGGGGTCAAACTGTGAAGCTCGCTCATTCATTCCTGGCGAGGCTGTGAGGAGGTGTGGTGGATCACACTCCAGCTACAGAACTGCTGCAGGACATCGCAACCACAAACAACACTGCAAAGCTCGCTTCATTATCCAAAACACACACACACACACACACACACACACACACACACACACACACACACACACACACACGGCTCGGTCCATGTGAAATCACTTACGGCAAATCTCCAAACTCTAAAACTAATAAAGACTCCAGTCTGAAATTCTGCACACATTGAAGAGCACTAATCCCAGTCAATGTATCTTTTCTGTGATGTCACAAAACTCCATTCATTCAGCAGTACAGCCCTGCCCACTCACCAATAGTCTGCTTTCCAATAAGCCAATAAAAACAGACCTTCTATTAATTTATTTTATTTTTGTTTGTTCAAATTTAGTCAGTCCCTTTTTTAAAATTATTATTATTTATTCTTTTTATTAAAATAACTTGTCAAGTATAGTGACAGTAAGTGACTGGTGAGTGAGGGTGGGTAGAATAGTATCGGTTGGGTGGGTAGGAGTGTTTTGTGGGAGGGTTGGGATAATACATTTAGGATAACTGATGGGAATAATTAAAATATTGTGTATCGGACAGCTGTTTGTAAATCCTTGTTTTCCCAATAAACAGAATGTTCTAAATTTCTCCATGACCACTTTCCCACCTCTCTTTATTCCTTACAGTTAAACAGGCTGCACCTTTAAGAGTAAAATATTATCACTGGCCATAGAAAAACATCTTTTATGCAATATTCAAACACGACAGCTGTCGTTTACACGGTGTGGAAAGTTCATAATGAATGTTTTACATTATTTTTAATAGAAAAGTAAAGAATGTTTTTGCCCCTTAGGCAATGACAGTATGTACTCTGTTGTGATTGGCTAATAAAAGCAGTCTGGTTTGAAATACTTCAGTGTGAATAAGAGGAGCTAAACAGCCTGTTCAGTTCTAAGGCTTAACAACAGACCTGGACACAGAACAGTAGACACAGACACTCACGCTCACCAACACCATCGATATTGGGGACAATGTTCGATATGAACACAACATACTTCTGGCTGCTTTCTTGTTTTGGCTATTTCATTTATGAAACTGGGTGAACGCTGTTGAGTGCTGTGGTGAGCTGTGGGGGATTTTGGCAAGTGCTCACTCTGCGGTAACACACTCCACACACAACAACAGCAACAACAGATAGGTAGAGACAAAGAGCACTGAGACAGGAAACCGTTAACAGGAAGTCAGAGTGACATTAAACACAACTCGTTACTATCAGATCAATAGTTCACAAACAGCAGGACCACACTTAGTCTGTAAATAATCAATATCAGAGAGCACAGGTGCACAACACAAACATTAACACACTACTACTACTATTAATAATAATAATAATAATAATAACTAGGCCAATAAATGGGCAGAAGTTAATTTAACCATAGAAAAAAATCTAATCACAGGACATTTAGATTTTTGTATGAGACTGTGTTAGTTCTAGCTCAACACTAATAATAACAATATCAATAATAATAGCTTATATAATAATAATTTAGGGTGTGGTCAGACTGGATTGAAACTAGCCCTGCTGTTATTAACCTGTAAGCATGGCTCCTTACAGCATGTGCTCAATGAGCAGCCCGAGAGTGCATGACAGGTCTGTTCTCAATAAAGATCAAGCCAGAGCCTCTCTTCGTTTTATAAAAGCAGTGAGTCACGCAGGGCTGTTACAGGATCTCACAGTAGCACAGGAAGTCTTGTGACTTGTTGCTCTGATATCACAAGACGAGTACACTAGGAAACAAGTGAACCAAGCGAGGTCAGACACAACAGAGAAGATATATGACAGCTACTGCACGTCATATAGACCTGCCCAATCAGGTGGAGCCTTTTACAACTACGACTTTCGGGGACATCTTTTGGTTCGAACGCTAAGCAACACAATTTTAATGCTAAAAATTAATGAATTAATAAAATGCACAAATTGTTTGCAAGCACTTTTAATTTAAAACTAAATTTGACAACGTGTTTTACCTCCAACTAGAGCTGAAAGACGAATCGACTTAAAATCTAAATTGTGATGTACATTATCAACCCAATAACACAGAACCTGGAACTGTCTGCGGAAGAGTACCCAACCAAACACTCCTTTTCTGTGACATCACAACCACCGCCTGGCACACTGTGTTCAGCGTTCACGCCCAAGGCCAGACAACACACATAGTACTGGACAAAAAAAGGCTGGGCCTTTTAAGTAAAGAAAAAAGTAAAGAACGTTTTTATATTATATAAAAAAAAATTATATTATATAAATAAAAAATTGTAAACACACCCCTAATATATATATATATATATATATATATATATATATATATATATATATATATATATATATATATATATATATATATATATATATATATATATATTAGGGGTGTGTTTAAAAATCTATTTTGTCGATTTAAATCGATCTTCATTTGAATAATACGATATCAATTCGTATAAACCTAAGATCGACCTTTAAAATTTGCATAAAATAAGTAAAATAAGAGTACAAAATAATTTCAAACGTTGCTGTAGGTAACCTCAGGCTACCTTTTCATGTTATCCACCCACTGTGTTATTCACCTTGGATGAGACATTGTTGTCCTATTCGAAATTCTTATTGCTTGTCTGGTCACAAAGGCGGAACAAACACACGCTTGAAAGTGGGTGGGGCCAAATACAGTGAATATAAACATATAAACAATGTAAATAGTGTTTTTAGTAATGGTAGGTTGAGTTAGTTCTCTGAAAATCTCTTCATATTCAAACAAAACATATTATTGTAACTAATATGCGTAAATGAATCGATATTGAATAGAATTGAATCGGAAATCGAATTGAATTGGGACCTTGTGAATCAGGATCGAATCAATCCGGGAAACCAGTGACGATACCCAGTCCTAATATATATATATATATATATATATATATATATATATATATATATATATATATATATATATATATATATATATACAGGGAATTATTATTATTATTCATTATTATTATTCATTAATTAGTGTTCTTATCCCATCAACACTAAAAAGTGCCTACATCTCACTCCCTGTTATCTCCACCTGGTTCAACTCAGCTGCAGACATGATTTAGCTTTACTGTAAATGAACACCCTTCTCAAAGGGGGGCTTCCATGTACCTCTGCGTCGCAGCAGAACATTTAGTCTACATGGTGCAGAGGAGCAGCTCAGCGCTGGACCGTTTGATCAGAGCGACGAACGCAAGTGAGACAGTAACGTAAAGCTGTGGTGGAAGTGCTCTGAAGACGCATGCATCACTCAGTCTTGTTGACACATGGCTGACACAGCTGCTTCCCTGCTGCAGATAAGACCGACCGACACCTTCAGTGTTGCAGTGCAAGATATATGTACCTTCACACGCGTCTCAGTGCACCAGCTCCAACTTCATCCAGACCTCAAGCCTTACAATTCTTACTGAACTCCAAACACAAGCTCGTTATTACTGTCACTGTTCTAAATTTACCACCATCCAACAAACCTATCTGAGCTCTACGTCTCAGAGTGAAGCCAAACTGAGTAACGCTTCATTTACAATCAGACAGAAGCAGTCAACAACACAAGCTCAGACTTTAGGGAGAATTTCTTTCGAACTTCCAGCACATCTAAAAATACCACAAATCAATTCCACTGTACTGCAATTACATTCACTCCACTGGAAACCCAAAAACAAACACATTTAACACAAACAAGGTGCTTACACTGCAACGACAGTACAGCAAACCAGTGAGATATTACTAAGACTATATCCAATCTCAAAAATGAAGTTATGAAGTTACAAAGAATAAGCACCGCCTGGTAGGGGAAATAAACCTCCCCCCCTCAGATAAACAGCACTATGGTCTAAGTACTGTGGTTCTAAATAAAGAAAAAGCTGCTGGTGTTCAATGAACTGAGCACTCCAGTAGTAGTCCATCACTCAATGTTAAAAAGAGCAACCAAATTCTGGGCAGTCTGATCTTTGCATACAGGGAAAACCGCCCTGTAGTGTTATTACTGAAGTCACAGTAACTAGTAAAATAAATAATAACTACCAGGTTCTGATATACAGGGACCATTTATTTACAGAAATAAACTCACAGGTGTCTCAAACACCAACGTGGCTGTGACAGTCAGTGTTTATTTACTATTTATTTATTTATTTAGCTTCTACATTATAAGCTGATGCTATCAAATAGTCTCAGCAACCTGGAGGATCCTCTGAAATACAATGTCACGCTACCTGCTTTCACAGTAATTCTTTATCAGTGATGTTTCATAACTAAGCAATAAGAACAAGAAGAATATTAGTGGGGCTGAGTTACAAACAAACACACACTCACAAGAACATCCACCCTTCACACACCCTCTTCCCGCACAGCGATGCATAAAATACACAGTAAACTAACTATCAGGTGGTTTTTGTAGCAATTTTGAGCCTAAAATGCACCAAATCCAGTACAGTGAGAATATTCAGTTTAGTTTGTTTGCACTAAGTGGGTCAGCAAGTGTAGGACAAGCTTCAGCACAGTAACTGTGTAACTGTGAGTGTACAGTAACCAGTATTGTGAACTTATAGTATGATACATAGGTCTAGTAATAAATTTCAATAATAGTAATTATTAAAATGTTTTCTTTTAAACTG
Organism: Megaleporinus macrocephalus; assembly: GCA_021613375.1. Lineage (NCBI taxonomy): Eukaryota > Metazoa > Chordata > Actinopteri > Characiformes > Anostomidae > Megaleporinus > Megaleporinus macrocephalus. Next base: position 35,735,548 of record CM038724.1, read on the forward strand.
TATTATATGCAATTTAAGCAATAAATGTTAAAAAACCTGTCTTATTTTATCTTATACATTTACTATTGCTATTCAATTTTAAAAATCTATATTTTATCCGATTACTCGATGGAATAATTGATAGAATACTCGATTACTAAAATAATCGATAGCTGCAGCCCTAAATATTAGTAATACTGCAATAATCACATTAACAAACGCCACTGAGATAACAATAAATAACAATAGCATACACAAAATTCATCTCTTCATTAAAGTGAATCACATATACATATATATATGCGCATACAGAGGCCAATCTGTCGTGACCAGCTCCGGTTACCTTACAGATAAGAGAGTCGTGACTATTTCTGTCTTTCTCCACTGCTGCTGTCTAACCACCAGCTGACCTACAGTGTTTGTGTAACCCACTGTTTCAGGTCAGCTAACACACACATACGGAAATCACATGTATGAGGAGCTGAGGACACTTCTGACCACCCGGCGGTAAAAGGTCAACACCAAGTCAAACAAACTGTTACTCTGAAGACGCAGCGAGACGAGCTTCTACTGCAGATACTATCATTATGTCTATCCTAATTGGAGACCTACATGGTTTTTGGTGAGGACAAATCAGAAGTGACCTCTAGTTTTGGTGGGTTTTGGGAGGTGTGAACACTCGAGTCTATACTAGTCGCACCACCTGTTTACGAAGATGTTCCAAATTAAAATATTATCCATTACAGCAGTATATAAACATAAACATTTTATAATCTGACGCTTCAGACGCTCATATCAGTGTATGCAATGTGCCAACATGAGCAATAACAAAGCATTTCATTCGGTGACGTGGTCCTCAGAATATATATTTCTCACAGACTAGATGAGGCACCAGTAACCTGATTGGTGATCTAAAATTGAGGCTTACTATTTATTTTATATATATATTATTACACTTGTATTGTTGCACTTCAGCCACTGCATTGTGAACCCAACCGAACCCAATTGATTATATACAACACATACAATACAATACAATACAATACAACAATCAAGCTCTGGTTTAGACTTCAGGAAAATATGTAACATGTACTTCAAAATCCACTGCAACTCAAATGATTTTGGTAGATAAACACGTTTTGTTCAGGATTGATAACTTGGTGAGTTTATTTAATGTTTTCTATTGTTTTCTATTGATTTACATCTGTTTTTCCCTCCCGATTGTTGGATCACACAGCCTACTGTCTCAGTTTGACTGATGTATCCAGTTTCCTCACCTGAATGATGCTCACCAGTAAAAACGTTGGCCAAACAAAAGTTTCTTATCATGTAAACATTAGCATTTTTAATACTGTCAATCCTTAAAGAACACACTGACCAACTGAACACGTTTCATTATGAAACAGCTGTAAATTATATGTTATCATATTGCCGACCCCTAGGTTAAAGTGATATGTCTTCATGCTGATACTACAATCAGATATCAAGCACAAGCAGACATTCTCACATTATCTAAACATATAATCCATGGAAGAGTTTAGGGAGTATCAAGAGCTCATTTCACAAACCAAGATTTCTCAGTTTAAGTCCAAAGTGAAGACTGTCCAATAGGAAGCAGTTCCTCTTCTCCTACTGGAGCAGCCTCTGGCTTAGTAAAAATTCAAATGCAGCTGCATGGAAAACCCCCAGCTCCTGTTTCTCAGAGCACAGAGGTGTCTATGCAGGTTCTTATGGAGCAAAGTCTCTGCTGGAACATGCCTGAGAACAGCTGGAGGGCAGAAAGTGAGTATGAAGCACATCAGAGAGGATCCACCCTCATATCTCTGAGTGACAGACAGCAATACAGAAGCAAAAGGGCAGTGCTTCATTCAGAATCCAGTTTACAAGAACTATACTCCATTAAAACCTGATTAAGACCACTGTTTGCACACTTTCCCATGCTAAAGAAACTGCAGGCACAACATAAAACAATGTTTTATATATATATATATATATATATATATATATATATATATATATATATATATATATATATATAAAGATCAATTTAGACCGGAATGGAAGACATTCATACTGACTTATGCCATACATGTGTACGCACTCTAAACACGAGCAGCTGGTCTGAATAGAGTACAGAGCGCTCGTTTCCGCTCCGCGCTCAAACAGGAAATGACGGGTAATTTAAATAATGCACAAGTGGTGCAGAAACTGCCATTCACCATCCATACATCTCTGAAATCAAACTTTTATACACAAAAAGTAGCATTTCAGAGTTACTTAGTATCCGATATATTCTTCTTTCACTCTTAGGACATGGTGAACCCAAGCGAACACGGCCTCCATACCTTTTATTTAAAGCCCTATAGACGTTGTAAAGAGATTTCTACAGTCGAGCGGCAGATCTGAGCTTTGTTTACTTTTTCTTCCCTCTCTGCTGCTCATTTTACGCTGACTTAGCCATCGTCACGCCATTCCATCATATATCGGCTTCAATGCAGATCTGTTCAAGAACGACTCCCATTCCTCAAAGCAGACACTCCACCTGGTATCACCAGGCACTGGCCACTAGTAACCACCCCAATTCCTGTCTTCCGAGAAGCCACAGATATGTCCGCTGAGCACCCAGCTGTCGCATTTCTTAAAGAGCTCAGGTGCGAAAACATATACAAGGCTTACTTGTACATAAAAAGTTGGTCATCAAAAGCAATACACACACATAAACACACACACACACACACACATACATACATATACACACACACACATACATATATATATATATATATATATATATATATATATATATATATATATATATATATATATATATATATATATACACACACACACACACACACACACACACACACACACACACACACACACACACACACATAGCAGATAGTCTACTGTCTCAGTTTGACTGATGTGTCCAGCTTCCTCACCTGACAGATGCTCAACAGTAAAAATGATGGCCAAACAAAAGTCATCTAAGTCATACTCATAGTTTTGATAAGTACACTAGCTTAGCTTATATCACTTTAGTGTTTGGTCATCTTGCATAGAACGCTACCACAGTCGTGCTGGGGTAAACAAGGCCAGTGCTGGGGTAAACAAGGTCCTGTCTATGGCTGTCCTACCATTTACCTACCAAGGTCTCTTTTTGTTTGTTTGTTTTTGTTTTTATAGACTAAAAGATAAATATAAAACTCCATAGGAGTTTAGGATGCCTTTATTTTTAGAAGCGTATTTATGGAACTCGTTTATTAGGGCTGTGTACTGGCAAGAACCTGGCGATACAATATGTATTGTGATACAGCGCCCACGATTCAATATATCATGATATACTGCGATACTGCAAGCAAAGTGATTTACTGTGATTTTTCAAATCCTACTATTAAAACACACTACTACATGAACAGGTCTGTCAATGCTTACAATAGCACTGCGCCTTTGTGCTGCTTGTTAATGTTGGAGTGGAGCTGAAAATGGATTACAACACTGCCATCTAGTGTTCAGAGGTTTAAACACAACACACACTGATTCACTGTGTTTTTGAGAATCGATACAGATGCACACATCTGACATCAGGCATGTCTTGTCTGATCAACTGTGTCTGAGGTAGGAGCTAAACCATGTCTACCTCCAGTGCCAGCTTCACGCACCAAACATGTTTAGGCTGACTGACGCCACATTGGAGGGAAAGCCTGGCTAAATCTGACTCCTGGCTGAACCGCGGCCTCAGGAATAAAAGCATTCTGGTTTAGGTAAACAGCGGTCCGAGTATGTTTGTTTGAGGGTAAGCCGGGCAGCAGTTTGCATACAGTTTCCATGGTCACTGATGTCTGCCCAACAGAGCAGTGAGTGAGTAAGAACGATGTCAATTTGTTACGACACGAACGCCAGAGCCACACGGATAAACACTCATAACCGTGAGAAATCAAGACTCCAGAACCGAACCGGACCGGACCGGACCAACCTTCAGCAATAACATACAATACATTCAGACACAAAGCAGCAGCAGAGGAAAAGAGCGAGGGAGCTGTGTGTGTGTGTGTGTGTGTGTGTGTGTGTGTGTGTGTGTGTGTGTGTGTGTGTGTGTGTGAGAGAGAGAGAGAAAGAAAGAAAGGAAGAAAGAGAGAGAGAGAGAGAGAGAGAGAGAGAGAGAGCAGTGTTGCTATTTGTGGGTCTGGCACAGAGCAGAGAGAGGTATGAGAGGACGTAACAGCAGGGGGTGAACGAGGGAGAAAGATAGAGACAGAGAGAGAACATTAAGTAGTAGGTATGCAATGGAAAGTAGATAGATAGATAGATAGATAGATAGATAGATAGATAGATAGATAGATAGATAGATAGATAGATAGATAGATATACATAAAGAAAGATAGATAGATAGATAGATAGATAGATAGATAGATAGATAGATAAAGGGGGCAGGGCTCATGCTATGAATACACACACACACACACACACACACACTCTTACATGACTGGGCTTTGGTCTGGAAGTGCTTAAAACTACACGAGCTTGTGATATTTGGGGTTTATTTTGTTAAGAGGACGAAGCAGCAGGAGCTAATAAAGACTGAAGAGTTAACTGAAGAGCCTTTACTCGTCCGTATAGAACAGAGCTTTTAGAACCAAGAACCTTTAAACACAAAAAATAAAGAAATCTATTTAGATCTCAAGCCTCAGAAGCACAAATCAAATCAAACAGGAAAGGATGCATGCCGTTACAGCTCTACTCCACAGCCCCATCAATACGCAGGACTCGGTTTTGCTGGTTTAGCTGACTATGTGGAGTTTCGGTAGAATACAGTGATTGTGTGGGCTGCAGGTCTGAGCTCTGCGTACTGTACGTTCACCACAGCCTGCAGGCACGCTCCAAACAGAGCAGGAAGAACATTACAAGCAGATATTAGAGCTTGGCTTTATTTAGCTGCAGCTGTTGTACAACACACACACACACACACACACACACACACTCTAAAAAAAAAAAAACAGTAACTGTAACAGAGCACAAACCTGCAGCCAGAACTACTACACTTCCACAATAACTTCACATAACTTCACACACACACAGACAGACATACACACACACACACACACACACACACACACACACACACACACACATATATGCATGCTGTCCAATGGTCGTTTACATTGTGTGAAAATTTCATGTTGAATGGACCAATGAAAGTGCTCCAAACTAGCTTGGAAAAAATCTAGTTCCATTGACTTCCATTGAAATTAAAGTATGTTTTTGGGCTCTCCTGTAAAGTAAAACATCTTCGCAGTCCAATAAAAAAGAATTTCCCTGATAAATGGACCAATAGAAATGCTTCAAAATCACTTGGAAAAAATTCTGGTTCCACTTACACTTACACTGAAATTTATATAATATATATATATATATATATATATAAACAGACACATACTTTAGTTTAATATTAATACATCTGTTGTATAAAGTTGTAAACATACTGAAAAAACTAATTAGGAAACAAAAACACACTGAGATACAAACGTTTCACAGTGTTCTCTTGAGAAACGATAGATTTCCTTAATTACACCGTCCCACGCTCACACTTCCTCTTTGTGAAATCACTTCCTGTGAAGTGGAGGCTAACCTGAGGTTCTGGGGTCGGGGGGGGTGTGGGCTACTTATGCATAACAGCAGGAAAGATGCTGCAACAGTCACATAATGAAAGTGCTGTTACGGTAAAGACGCAGCTTACAGGAAGTGTTCAAACACTCCAGCCTTCAGCTATTTCTGCATTTGAAAAGCAAAACCCAGCAACCAGGGCATGAAACTCCAGCACACGGAATACATTTCAATCAATACACAAACCAAACTCACTCCTTTCAAACACAGTGGACCAGGACAGGCAGGTTTAGTGTGTGTGAAGTGTGCAGCAGAAGGGGGGCTACTTGTTTATTTGAGTTTTCTCTACTGCAACGTCCTGGAGCGTATTTTAGGTCAGGTTTATTTATTTACAAGGGTTCACAAACGTTCAAGAAGCACAATATTGGCTCTCTGATATACGGACTCAATGAACTGGCTATGTATTGAAACTTTTCACATACCAATAAATATTTATTAAAAAAAGAAAACAATTAAAACAGTTTCCACAATTCAGGCCCTTCAGTAGCCTCTAGTAGACCTGCTTATGAGGTTTCCCACATGTTATGAATGAAACATCTCCAGCTATAGGCCCATCAGATCTAGCCTACATAATGTTTTCCATTCTGTGCAGCTAGATATTTAAATAAAAGGTAGATTAGCCAGACGCTGTGCTGGGTTACCTGACGTAAGCTCTGTAAACTCGGCTCTGCAGACGCAGAGTGCTGCCTGCAAGAGTCAACTCTGAAACAAAACACCTGACACAGCACGAACGAGGCACCCTGATATTTAGCTATAAATAATTGAGCTGTTTGGATCGATAGTTAAACTTTATTCATATTCAGCAGGAATGCTAATGCTTTTACAACAATACTAATACACTAAACAACACAATACAATATTATTAATAATAATAATAATAATAATAATAATAATAATATCAGTTTAACTAGTAGTATCTGTGGTTTGGGTGTATATGTTAGAGACTAACCACATGGCGAAGAGCTGCTAGTGGTTAAGTGTGACCCCCCTGCTGTATGACCTAGTGGTGAACCATCAGCTCTTCAGTTTGAGCTAGAAATGTTAAAACTCCTCTCTAAGATGAGGCTTATTTCCGCTAGCCCAGCTATGGGATTTCCAATACTGCAGTGCTAAGCTAATGATAGCTGCATACAAACCCCTTACAGTCACTACAGCTTAAACACAGTTATCTGAATATCCTATAAAACACTGTTGTAGCTACAATAACAACATTCTTGATATGGATAGAAACTGAAAATCGCAATCATTGTACCACACCATGATGTGCCTTCACAAGCCTTTTCTCTGAACAAGCACGGACAGTTTTTTTTTTTTCCAGATTTGTTTATATTGTGCTGAAACTGGCACATCAGATTAACTCCACAAGCCTTCCAAAAACTACAGCAGTGTCTACAACACACTGGGGCCGTGTTTCTAGAGCCAGAGCTAGTGTTAGGCAGGTTATTAACACTGATCCACATACAGCACCCAGCAGAAACACTCTCACATCCTCAATTCCTGAATATCCCTTCTTCACTTGAATTTTCTGAACGTTCCCCAGTTTAAAACATTCTGAAATTCTAAACGTCTGCTCCAAGAATCATGACACCATTAGCCACTAAGCTAAACGCATGGTCGTATGAGCAAGCCTGGACGTCCTCCGCCAGCACCTGAATTACACGATATGAGCCTTTTCCACTTTGAAAGTGATCTGGGTTCTAATACCCTTAAGGTAATTAGCTTAGCAGGAAAACAAGCGCTTAGAGGGAGTTAATACGCTGCTGAGCCGCGAGAGGATGTGAGCAGTAGTGAAGTCCCGGCACGTTTCTGGCAGTAACGAGGTTATAGTGAGCGCTGACAGATTAGCACAGTGGGGTCTTTCCCTCTCTGCGTTAGCTCAGGCTAACGGCTCACAGCAGCTTGTGTGTTCACTCTTATGTAACAGCTGTTCTGGCCTTTTACTGCACTTGTACAGCGCCACACCCAACTGTCCCCCCGTCGACATGCAGAAAACAGGGTCAAAGATCAAACAACGACAGGGGTCCTGCTTCAAACCGCACAACCGCACTTCCCTGCTAAGCTAATTAAAAGTTTCAACACTCCGCCAGCGGAGGTTCTCAAATTATTTCTTTTTTTGGGTTGTTTTTTATTTTCTTTGCACTACTTTCTGCACCAGAACTATGAAATAACACTTATGCAATTACACAGCGAACAGACAACTGCTCAAAGCAACACTATGTAATGACTTTTCTTAAAAAAAATAAATAAAAAAAAACCCTAATCCAAATCACACTGACTTATAGTAGTAAGAATGGCATATCTGTTACTGACACTGATATTTAGCTATAAATAATTGAGCTGGAGGAATGCAAATGCTTTCACAACAAAAAAAACCCACAATAATAATAATAATAATAATAGTAATAATAGTAATATCAGTTTAATTAGTAGTATCTGTGGTTTGGGTGTATATGTTAGAGACTAACCACATGGAGAAGAGCTGCTAGTGGTTCCCAGGTAAGTTAAGTGTGACCCCCCTGCTGTATGACCTAGTGGTGAGCCATGAGCTCTTCAGTTTGAGCTAGAAATGTTAAAACTCCCCTCTAAGATAAGGCTGATTTCTGCTAGCCCACCTATGGGATTTCCAATACTGTAGTGCTGAGTTAATTATAGCTGCATACAAACCCCTTACAGTCACTACAGCTTAAACACAGTTATCTGAATATCCTATAAAACACTGTTGTAGCTACAATAACAACATGATGTGCCTTCACAAGCCTTTACACACCGACTACTATGTGGCTAACTGGAAGTAGAAGCTAGCTCGGTATTTCCAGTGTGGATATCACCGCAGAGGCTGCAAAGAGACAGACAAAGACCGAGCAAAAGACCAGAGTAGGTCTTACACTGGTTCTTACTAGTGCAAAGAATAGATGGCTTATCCAACAGCTCAGCAGAGTTCACGTTATTCACATAACACTGCAATGTGAGCTATAGCTTTATCTGGCTCGTCCCTGTCTCAAGGAGTTTTGCAGTTGTCCTGGATACCAAAGTTCATCTGACCTCAGTCCAGCTTCTGGATATCATGAAAAGAAATCAATTCATCTCACGGCAAAACGTTTGCTCGGACCTCATCAGCCTCGCTGCAAGTAAGCCTTGACATTTTGAACCTCCAGCATTAAAACCCATCCATCTATTATCTACCCCTCCTCCAGGGATGCGGGTCACAGTCTAAGCAGAGAAGTCCAGACTTCCCTCTCCCCAGCCACCTCCTCTAGCTCCTCTGGGGGAATACTGAGGCGTTCCCAGGCCAGCCTCCAGCGTGTCCTAGGTCTTCCCCAGTGTCTCCTCCCCCGTTGGACAGGGAGAATACTAACTAGATGCCCGAACCACCTCAACGGGTTCCTCTCGAAGTGGAGGAGTAGCGGCTCGACTCTGAGCCTCTCGTGTATGATCGAGCTCCTCACCCTATCTCTAAGGGTGAGACCCAACACCCCACAGAGAAAATCATTTGGGCAGCTTGTATCTGCGATCTCGTTCTTTCTCTCACTGCCCAAAGCTTGTGACCACAGGTAATACAGCCCTGCTGCTCGCGCCTCCTCTATTGTTGGCTGTGATTTCCAGTAACTGCTTTTGGGGCGTTCAGTCATTTTTATAAAACTCACAGTGCATGAGATATTAAATATCAACGCAGTTCAACATTCTGTGTCTACAATAGGGGTGTAAGATATCGAAAATATCGAGTATCGGGATATTATATTTAGTGATACTGTATTGATTCTCAATAACACAGTATGGATACACAGATGCCTGGCAGACAGTGAATCATTGTGTGTTGTGTTTAAACCTCTGACCACTAGATGGCAGTGTTGTAATCCATTTTCAGCTCCACTCCAACATTAACACGCAGCACAAGGGTGCAATACTATTGCAAACATTGTAAACCTGTTCATATAGTGGTGTGTTTAATAGTAGGGTTTGAAAAATCGCAGTATATCACTTTGCTTACAGTATCACAGTATATCACGATATATTATAGGTATTGTATTGCCAGGTTCTTGCCAATACACAGCCCTAGTCTACAAGTCTATTATTCAGCACGTATTAACCCCTGGATGCAAAATAATTCTTAAGCTACAAGATGAAAAATGTACTTTGTACAGGCTAATGGAAATTAAAGCATGTTGTACTTAGGCATGAGCAAGCAAAATCAATAACTGCTGTCATTTCATAATTCAGCATTATACAGAAGCTCTGACCGTGAATTAATTTTCTATTTACATTCTAAACTAATCTGACATGTCAAGCGCCGTAGCGTGGTATAATGAAAACTGGCGTGAATATCATTAGGTGTGCTGGACGGTGTTTTTAGAATATCTGTCGCCCTCAGATATTTGCTTTCAGACAGCCAGCGCGCTAGAAGGCATGAAGAGGTTACACATGCATACACTTATATCTTATAACGCTAATCAGCATGACATGAAAGCTGCTCTTCAGCTGCCCAGAGGACGTAAAGTGCAAAGAGCAAAGGATTTCTAGCTGATGCAAACACATCCAGCAGGGTTATAAATGGAGCTGGTGGTTTTCCCTAAAAAGCTCAGAGCTGTAGAAAGGATGACTCACTGGACTGAATGAACTGTGTGTTTTAAACTGCAGGGTCGAGGGCACAGAGTGCAGCGCACTGACAGGACACGTTTATTCCTACGATCCATACGCTTCTTTAGCAGACGCACTTCTCCATACTTTACAGCTGCAAACAAAGACCAGACTTCCCCAAACACAGTCGCTTAGCCAACACTGGTGGAGGTGGGTAATATGGGGAACAACCTAATAACACTAGGGCTGCACCTAACTATTCTTTTTTTCGAGTAGTCGATCAATCTAACGATTACACACACTGAGTGTGTTATGGACTTGTAAACAATGGTATATATATATCGGAAGTATATATATATGGAAGGATCGATCGGCTATGTATCGGTATCAGACGAGTTTTTTTTAATCAAAATATGTGATCGATTAATTAGCTTTTTTCATTTTAAATTAAGGGTCTAAATGTACTGATTGCAGTATTGGGGATATTTGTTTGATTTACTTTGTTTATTTACTGATAATTTAGTTAAAAATATTATGCTGTTTCATATGAGCTGGTTAAAAATGGTAATAAACCAGTTTAGACCATGTTTCATGACTTGCTTGTGTTAATAACTGCATGTAGCCCTGCCGTAGCATATAGCCCCGCCCTCTATCAGCATTGGTATCACATAAAAGGTGATCGGAATCGTCCTTTAAAAACACTGATTGGTCCACCTCTAATTTATATCTATATATATACACACATAGTTTGGAAAACTGTGTTGCACTAAATCCAGTTTAAGCAGACTACTTTACTCTTTAATGAAACATGCAATTGGTCAGTGTTCTACAAAGTCAATCTTGATCTGCTTAAAAAAGCTTACTGGATTATAACAGACTTTCTCTCAACAGCAGAATATACTGTCCTAATGTCCAGCTCTATGTTTTGGTATATATAGAATCATGGACAACCTGCTGCTGGTTTCAGTTATGTGACTAGATTTTAGTCCTTTCTTATAAAGAACAGAGAATCATACAGGATCAACACCAGACAAGTCAATAGAAATGGCCCAACACTGTTTAGAGGAAGTCTATGGGTCTGTCTCAAATCCTAGTGAGTGTGTAAGTAGGCTGTCTAGGTAGCAGCTGTGTAAGTAGCAGCGTTCTCTCCTCATCTCTCCTCATAAAACAGATTACTGAGACGCTCTAGTTAGAGAGAGACTGCGTCACCGCTTGTTCCCACCCACTGCAGCACGCCTGGTTGCTAAGCTACTGGCCGGCATTCAAAACAATAGCTCGAGGCTTAAAAATAAATAAATGCTAGCATAAATGCTAATGTCTGAAGTATAAAAGTGTAAATGGTGAAGGACTCATTACAGAGTTGATAATAAAACACTGTTCTGTGTGATTATATGACCAGAAACTCATTAAAACTCCAGAGAGAATCAAAATAACTCACATTTTAAATCCACTTCACTGCTCGTAGACTAGCCTGTGTTGCATCATGGGATTGTCTTAGCGGCTGAGGAATCAAGGTTCGATGCTTCCTTGAAATCAGGTCTAAATAAGGTTCCTCAGTATGTTTAAGGTATGTAAGAATTGGGACAGTCTACATGTCAGGAGCGCATACTATGATGTAATATGCTGTCTATGTAGGCAGCTCAGGTTTTAAGACAGACCCTATGGAAATCTAGACCTGCCAACTGATGCATTATAAGCCTCCACTATATGGTAGCTGCTTTAGCTGCACATCTCCAGAGCAAACAAGCAAAGAAGCAAACCTCAGACACCAAGGCCGTCTTAGCTGATTACATTCAGAGTAAGAAGGAGGAAAAATGTTTCATTTATTTATTATTTTTTTAAACTATGGCTTTAAAACGTCTATTAACAGCAGCACATTTTTAACAGCGCTGGTTTGTTTGTCCTCGCTGATGTGAGGGGTAGGTGGTGACGTCTGAATTCCTCGAGTCCGTTCCCAGAGCGTTGCACGCGCTGAACAAACATTACAGTCGAAACGATGTGTAGTGTTTACACAGCCCACTGATGGGCTTCACAGAGAGATATGGAGGGCAGGGCTGCCCAGTTTTCTTGCTGGGCTGAACTAGATATGCAACTCCCAGGTCTATGTAACTGCAGAGCGGCGTATAGCACAGGCCTCCCTGCACACACACAGTGACAGACAGACAGACAGAGATATAAAGATATACACACTTTTCTTTCTTCAGAATCCAGTCTCACTCTAAAACTCAGGTCAACTCTAAAGGCCGCCACACACTCTCCGTAGAGCGGTGCTATAGAAAGCCAGCACACAGAGCAGACAAATGCTAAGCTAAAAGTTTGTTTTCACATTTTAAACACATGAAAGCGTTCATCACCAATCATCATGCTTGGTATCGGTTTATTACCTCATCACAAACTGGCTGTGATGATAAGAGCTGAAAAAGGCTGGTCTAGTGAGGTTAAGCTGAGGTAACGGGCCATTAGCACTCGTCTGTTTATCTACCAGACTAACTGCCCTTCTCTGTCCACATTTCAAGCCACATACACTGTGGTACGAGCTGAGAAGCTCAACAGTACTCGGTTTTAGTTCCAGTTTTCAAAATCTAGATAACATAGTAGATGTGAAATGCAAACTTATACCACTGGACCTGCTTCCATGGCTTCACTTCTCTAAGCGACGCCTACTTTAATGGTTAAGACACACCCATCCCTCAGGTTATACAACACATTTCCACAGTCACACTTCTGTTTTCACACTACACCATTCCCATGGTTGCCAAACACTCATTTCCATGGTTACACCACACCTATTTCCATTGTTCCACAACATGCGTTTGCGCTGGTGAGCTATTCCCATTTTCCATGCTTGCACACTTACACTACAGGCTTCCACGGCTACTCTAACCCTGACCGACTGCTATTATGATTACTCAGCCAGTACACGTTATAAGAGCTGTTTGATGAGATTATAACACATATTTAATGTTATGGTTTTCCAGCTATGCATTAGCCAATCAGTCAGCGACTGTCACTTATCCAGCCGCTACCCTGAGCTTCTCCTGACAGAACCTGATGTCCGCTGGTTCCATGAATGCGAGTACAAATTGTGAAACCAAAACTATACCCTTGCTGTACGTGTGTGAGTCCATTTGAAGTGTAGGAGAAACAGTACACAGCTGTGCAGCATTACTCAAGCCAAGCACACACCAAACTCAACCACGGACCAAGTCTGCAGCCTTCGCATGCCATCATCCAAAGCACTACACAGCAAGCGAGCGCCCGTTCTCTTGATCGGTTTCTATTCTGCGAGCTTTCTTTTGGTCCATTCATCACGAAAGATGTGAAGCTCTGCTGTTCTGTTTGGGCGGGTCACTGATATTCGTGCTGCTGATCAGCATACAGCAGTCAGTAGTGCTCGCAGTGCTGAGAGCGGTGGAGTGGAGCATGTGCTGGGGGGAGATAGCCACCGGGTCTAGGAGCCGGAGGGGGCGGACCGGCGGCCGAGGATGTGAGGAAAGTACAAGTAAAGGAAGAGTAACTATTCCTCTGCTTGCTGTGAGCTAGATAACAGGCAGCGCATGCGGGTGTATAGCTGTGCAGTGGGGGTGGGGTGGGTTCTGTTCTGCACGTTACGACACCAAGGGGCTTTCGGTTTGCACATCCGCAAATGACTAAACGCAAAAGTGTGTGAGAGGAACAGAGAAAAGAAAGAGACACCTTTTACACGAGAGACACCATCACACGGCTCTCAGAGCTGCAGTCCACAGCGCAGACGCCTGAACCTGTGCAGTTATGCCGTCAGCATGCCATTTACTACGTCCTTTACTGCATCGCTGTATCATCCACCTGATGTAGCACCTGTGCAGCTTCTAAAGCTCCAACCTTCAGACTCAGCTTTAGTTTAATAAACTGTAAATACTGTCCCACCAGAGGAGGAGGGGTCTCCCCTTGTGAGTCTGGTTTCTCCCAAGGTTTCTTTCTCCAGTTCTGAGGAAGTTGTTCTCACCACCGTCGCCGTGGATAAAGAGTTGTGACTTCATGCTTTTAAACTCCTGTAAAGCTGCTTTGTGACAACATCAATGTAAAAAGTGCTGTATAGATATAAATAAACTTGACTGTACTGGCATTGAAGCTACCAAAGCTAACATTATTTACTAAGCAAACTGAAAATGGACCGCTTACGTTATCATACTGTATCTTCATATCATCCTGAAAATGACTGTACAACTGTAGACAACCACGTTCAGGCTCCAGGGTGGCTACTGCTGTATCTAGCTATGCAGTGAGCTCCACACTAATTGCTAGGGCTGTGTGCAAGAAGCTGGTGATACAATATGTATAGTGATACAGCGGTCATAATATTGTGATACTGCACACAAAATGATATAAACAAACCACTATATAAACAGGTTTGCCAATGCTTACAATAGCACTGCGCCCTTGTGCTGCTTGTTAATGTTGGAGTGGAGCTGAAAATGGATTACAACACTGCCATCTAGTGGTCAGAGGTTTAAACACAACACACAATGATTCACTGTCTGCCAGAATCAGTGTAGCTATACTGTGTTTTTGGGAATCGATACAGCATGACTAACATCATGTCCCGATAATCGATATTTCCATATTTTCTTACACCCCTACTAATTGGTGGGGTATAAGGAGCTAACTGGTTGACTTCTTCCATTAAGAAGTGAATGCATATTCACATTCATATACCTTTAGATGCTCATTTGTATATTTGGATTCATATTGCTTTATTTAGTAAAGTCCAAGTTTACAGATCTGCTGTATTTGAATGTTAATGCACACTGCTTTATTAGATTCATATTCATTTGTTAGATTTGGAATGTAGAAATATATTACATAAGTTGATCAGTTATGTTGTGCAACGTCAGAAATGTTCCGCAACTGTAAATGAATCCCGTGGACGTCAGTTCTGCTACATCAGCGCTTCCTTCGTTCTTTTTCCAGATCTTTCACTCCTTCATGCATAAACATAGACTATTCCACCTCATCCAAAAGCTAAACGCTGTCAGCCTCCTCTTCTCACTTCTGGCTTTTCCATTTCGGTTTCATGTGTCATTTTTCAAAAAACTCACATAAAAGAGGCGCAGTGGAAAAGCCTGTACGGACACACACACTGCAGCGTGCCCATTTTAGGATAGGCAGAGCCAGAGCATATCAGAGAGCCAGTCCATACAGCCGCTCTCGCTTTCTGCTCTTTCCATTAGCCATGACGCTAACCAGCAGCAGCTGTGACAGCCTTCTGCTAACTACAGGAGGGGGGAGAGAGAGAGAGAGAGAGAGAGAGAGAAAGAAGTATAAACGTTTCCTAAACTATACGGAGGAAACGTTTATACAACACATGCACCGCTAGGCTAAAAATAAGAGCTGAAATATTATTAGGATGTCTCTCAAACACAGATATGAAACACTGAGCGATCACTCCTTCACCTCCACTTACCCCAAACACAGACGCCCTCCAGTTCCAGCTCTGGAGCTACAACTATAACCAACCAACAAGTAATGGAACTTCACTACAGCTGCCATAACACGGCTCACAATATTTATTTATTTATTTATTCATTCATTCATTTATTTATTTTTATGTGAATGTTCTAGAAATACTCACCACATCCATCATCATATAGTCCACCTCTAATAATAATGCATTACAATCAGTGTCTCTCTCCTTTCCTCTCTTTCTCCCGTTTCTCTCCTTTCCTCTCTTTCTCCTGTCTCTCTCCTTTCCTTTCTTTCTCCTCTCTCCTTTTCTCTTTTTCTTGTCTCTCTCCTTTCCTTTCTTTTTCTTGCCATCTCTCATTTTCTCTCTCTTTCCTTTCTTCTTTTTCCCCTATCTCTCTCCTTTCCTCTATTTTTCTTGTCTCTCTCCTTTTTCCATCTCTCATTTTCTCTCTCTCATCTCTCTCCTTTCCTGTCTTTTTCCTGTCTCTTTCCTTTCCTCTCTTTCTCCTGTCTCTCATTTCCTCTCCTTCTCATCTCTCTTTTCCTGTCTCTCTCCTTTCCACTCTTTTTTAGTCTCTTCTTTCCTCTCTTTTTCCCGTCTGTCTCCTTTCCTCTTTCCTGTCTTTCTCCTGTCTCTTTTTCCTCTCTTTTTTTCTCTCTCTCCTTTCCTTTTTCTCCTGTCTCTCTCCTTTCCACTCTTTTTTAGTCTCTTCTTTCCTCTCTTTTTCCCCGTCTGTCTCCTTTCCTCTTTCCCGTCTTTCTCTTTTCCTCTCTTTCTCCTGGCTCTCTCCTTTTCTCTCTATTTCTCCTCTCTCTCTTTTGCCCTCTCTGCAATCTCCTTCCAGTCTCGCTCTGTTCTCAGTCTCTGGTGTTTTTCTCTTCCCTCTGAAAGAACACTGCACCTGCATGATTTTCAGCCAAGTTCACTTACACTCGTCTGTTTTCACATTCTCTTCTTTCTCTATCTGTTCCTGCAGGTTCTCCTGTTTCAGAACAGCTCAGTACAAACTTACTGATGAGATGGGGGGGGGGGCTCAACCACAGGTCTTACCTTGTAAGAAAAACAGAAAAAAGAAAACTGCTCTCGGGCCAAACGGCTATTTTAATAAGCTCATTAAGTGTTTCTTATCAAACATCAACTAATACGTTTAGCAACTCGGGGAAAGTGCTGCATATGGAGAGAATTCGCTATAATCTCACAAACAATATTTTTTTTTTCCCTGAAAACATGGCAACCTGTGTTCAATAAATGAGCGTCATCTCAGGAGACAGTGTAGACTTACATTGATAACCCCCCGGATATTGAAATACAAGACTCTAAACCAGTTCAAATCTATAACAGAGCACAACATACACCATGTAGTCTGTCAAGATCTTGCTTTTTATTTATTTGTTTATTTATCTTTTCCTTTTATTTTATTTTTATTATTGTTTTTATTTACTTATTTATTTGTTTTTATCTGTTACTTTAATTTATTCTTTTTGCTATTTTTTATTTATTTATTGATTTATTATTTTATCTGTTCCTTTTTATTTATTCTTTTTGCTATTTTTATACATTTATTTATTTACTTTTGTTATCTGTTCTTTTTTATTCATTCTTCTGGCATTTTTATTTATTTATTTATTCTACTTTTTCCTTCTTTTTCTTGGATTCCAGCTGGGGCGATGATACATGTAATGGTTAAGGATGTGGATTCGGGTTTCTTGGGTTGGGGTGGGAGGTGTGGGTTCTGTTTCCACCTTGTTTAAAAAGGAAGACTCAATTTTGCTTCTGCTGTGCTTTCTAGTCCCTGTACCTGCTCTTCACAATAAAAAATAAAGTAAATAAATAAATAAATATATATATAAATAAGTTTACCAACTGGAACAGCATGAAAGAGATAATAATGTAAATTATGAAATATGGTTACGGTTCAGCACAGGTTTGATCTTTAACCACGCTGTGTTTCGCAATCACAACATGCATCATAGTAACAACAACTCTGACAGCTTTTCCAGAACGTACAGTCCCGCTCGGGACGTTCAGGCTGATGAAGACTTCTGAATGCAGACAAAGTGATCTGTACTCGCTCCAACAGGTGAGCACAGTGTGATGTACTGCAAGTGTGGCGTATGAAAGTGAGAGATCTCACCTGTCCTCCTGGGGGAGAGTCTCGGTGCTCCGCTCCTCTACGGCCTACAGAGTGGAGAAAAAACACACAGGTGTTATAATATAGCACAGGTATGAAGTGCACACCCCCTCAGTGTGAGACCTCTTACTGTGAAGGAGGAGCTGATACTGTTAACATGAGCAACAAGCTACACTTAAATAGAAACAGATGAAAAAGGAACTCTCTCTGTATTCTCTGCTGTTAAATCCAATCCAAACCCTCCACCCAACAAGACACTCGCTCCCTCGTTCCCTCGTTCCCTGGCTCCCTCGTTCCCTCGCTCCCTCTTTATATATATTTGTAGAGTGTGGTCAACCTTGTCTATGATGGTCAGCAGGTTACTGAATCAGGTAAACTTCTGCTCATCTGCAGACACACTGGCTCATTGTGGGAAAGACTGTAAACCCCTGACCTAAACCGTTACTGAGTATTTACAAGTACTGTGTTTAGTCCAGATGAACTAATATGGAAATGTATCTTTTAAAGGTGCTATACTGTACATTCCTCCTGTACTCTGTGGGGTTTACGCTCCAAAAACAATCAGAAATCATTTTTACAAGACAATTTTATACCTCACAGTTAAACAGGATGTTTTTGTTACTGTGTCTCTAAATAAAAATTCCACACATTTCCATAAACTCCTGCCCTATTAGGTTAAGGTGGTTAAGATGTCGAGTGATTCGGGGCGGTTTGGTGGGAAATGTTCTGTTCTAGAGATTCTTAGTCAAAACTGTTCACAGAGGTGGTGACAGGACACCAAACGCTGACCTCTACAAGCTCCTCCACAGAAAGTTATCACATGAACTGGTTAAGACACATGTGGGTCCACTGGTGGTTTTGGTTTTGTAAAGAAACCTGAGACATCTGAACCATGTGACATGACAAAACTTCATATCATCCTACTATCATAAGTTTCCACGATGCACGATTTGGCACAATGTCGAGTTTTTCTCACATCTAAGAAGCTGGAGTAAACCAAGTCTACATTATACCGTCTAAAACTATTATAAACAATGACTTGTATTCAACACCTCATATACTGTACAGCTTTAAATACAATCCAACAGTACAAATTACACTCTGTTTATAGTTAAGAATGGAAAGTGCTTCTAAGTACTGATGTTATCCATAACATACTCATTCACAGTAAGGACAAGTACGGTCATACGGTCCAGCCCTAATCTCAGCCAGTCTATCATTCAGACATTCTGATAAATGAGTAGAACTAAATTTAAAAAATCAATGGTTATTTGTATTTCCCTTACGTGGAAGCTTATATGATTATAGCTTTATAAAAACCAAACACTGCGTTTGGGATTACTGGGATGGTGAGAAGCAGAAAACACTAAACCAGCTGGTAAACAAATAACGTCTGCTTCTTTGATGAAGTTAATAAACATTAAACAAGTCTCACAGTGTGTATGTGAGAGTGATTACAGTAGTGTAGTTAACCAGTGTAAACAGTGTAAGACTTTGGTAGTGCAAATACACAGTTATACAGGCAGCAGTACTAATATACAATAAAGAGCATCAGCACTGTTTATATGTATAGACTGTAAACTTGATGTACAGTACAATAGACACAGTGTAATAATAACAGTACAGTCATTATTATATATATTTAACAGTATTGTTATATATAACATAGAGTTAAATATGAAATAAATATATATTATGACATAGTCTGATAACTGATGACTGAGGTTTGGAGTATAACAGTGTCTGATAGCTGATAGAGTGGTCCGGAGAATAGCAGTATCTGATTGCTATATATAAATATATATATATATATATATATATATATATATATATATATATATATATGCCAGCACCATATATATATATATATATATATATATATATATATATATATATATATATATATATATATATATATATATATATATATATATATATATATATGGTGCTGGCACTGTGCAGAGGGTGGTCAACATTGTCCATGATGGTCAGCAGTTTACTGAATCAGATGAACTTCTGCTCAATTAAAATGAAAACCAACATAAAACATAATCTGATGGCGGTTCAGACTGAAATTAAAATATTAAAATGATAAAATACCCCTAAGACTGCACAGCGCTATACATACATACATACATACATACATACATACATACATACATACATACATACATACATACATACATACATACATACATACATA
Source organism: Megaleporinus macrocephalus (assembly GCA_021613375.1). Classification (NCBI taxonomy): domain Eukaryota; kingdom Metazoa; phylum Chordata; class Actinopteri; order Characiformes; family Anostomidae; genus Megaleporinus; species Megaleporinus macrocephalus. The sequence continues at coordinate 35,755,549 of CM038724.1, forward strand.
CATACATACATACATACATACATACATACATACATACATACATACATACATACATACATACATACATACATACATACATACATATATACACACACACACAGATGGATACGACTAAAGGGCTCAACAAGCCATATTAGCCATTTGCCTGCACAGCAACCATAATAAACCAGAGCAACTTTATGGCGATCTCCATGGCAATGAACTGGGTTTCCACAGGAACGAAATAGCACTCCAGTGATTCGATGACTCCATACACAGCCCATAATAAACCACACAGCCTGCGTCAGGTCCCTGTATCTGTCTGTGTGTGTGTGTGTGTGTGTGTGTGTGTGTGTGTTTGCAGTGGGCACATTTGTTGGTTGCCAGATCAGGTGAGCTTAACACAAACTATCTAGCACAATATAAATGCCCCCCCACTCCCACTCCCAAGCCCCCCAAATGAATTACAGAGTTTATTAGCATAGAGTAAAGCAGCAGCAGCAACAGCACTGCAGTCAGGCTCGAACTGCTGAGAGCAAAACAGCAAGAGTGCTTAATCAACCCTGACACTCGCACCGGCTACAATTTAATCAGTGGCTATTTACAGCCCTGCCCACAGACCATCAGTCAATCTGATAACGCCAACCTGCCACAAAGACCACAAACGCTGAGATAACCGCAAAACACAGGGACTTTTTCTTTTCCCTTCGCTCAATCTAAAACATCTTACCTTAAAGACCGGAGCTGCCAGTTTCTCAAAGCTTTTGTATTAGCACAGAACAGGGCTGTGTATTGGCAAGAACCTGGTGATACAATACGTATCGTGATACAGCAGTTACAATTCAATATACGGTGATATACTGAGATACTGTAAGTAAAGTGATATACTATGATTATTCAAATCTTACTATTAAAACACACCACTGTATGAACAGGTTTGTCAATGCTTACAATAGCACTGTGCTCTTATGCTACTTGTTAATGTTGGAGTGGAGCTGAGAATGGATTACAACACTGCCATCTAGTGGTCAGAGGTTTAAACACAACACACAATGATTCAATGTCTGCCAGCAATCTGTGTACTGTTTAAATGCTGAACTGAATGAATTATTTCTAATAAATATGTAATAAATGTGAGCTACATTTAAAAAAACAATATCTTAAAGTGTTTATTTATAGAAACACTAAATAAAACCTACGTCTAATTGTTAACTCAGTTTTACATCTGGACCTGCTGGTTTGGAGCTGCCTGTGAGAAAAATAAACTTTAATAAACTTTCTCTGACTCGCTTTACTCTCCGACTGCTGCTTCTCGCTTCATACCTCGCCTGTGTGTGCGCCGCACTCCCGAGTCTGCACACCCCTGATTGGCTGAGGAGCCTTTAGTGATATTACAATGTACGTGATTGGTCTGTAAAGCCTGTATACTGTAGGTACGAGAAAAGCTCCACCTCTTAAAATAAACACTCTCAGAATTAAATCATTTTCAGTAGTTTATTAGTTTGGGTCCACATTGGACAACGTCTGGGTCATGGTCCACCTATCAGTGACCTCTGCTCTACACCAAAAAGATGAAAGAGTCTAGTATGTGAGAATATTTTATATATTTCTGCCCAGCTTAACAGGTACTGTAATGTGTTTTCTGACGTTGGCCAATCAGAGCGCAGAGCACTCTCTGGTGCACATACGTAAACAGTAAACAATAACACCTGGGAACATCTTTTGGGAACACGAAGCCTCCAGCATCACAGAGCATCGCTGTAGCCATGACTGACAGCTTCTTCTCCTCCTGACTGTCTAGAAACTTGCACAAGGACATGAACGATGGAGTGCTGCCAATCTCCCAAACAAGACACTGCAAGATTTTATAGCTCTATGATTAATGAGCTGACAAAGACATGAAAATCATGAAAGACAAACCGGTTGCGTAGTCCGATCCCAGCACTACAGCACTCCATCCATCATTTTAATACAAATACACTTCTGTCAGCACGTTTGGTTAACAAATCCAACTTTTAGTCCAAATGTTTCTTTTCCTTTTCGCTATATCTTAATTTTTAACAGCCCAAACTAATGCTCTTCAGAGTAGGGGTGTAATAAAATACTGAAATATTGAAATATCGATATATCACGATATTATGTTTAGTAATAATGTTTATTATTATAAACAGTTTACATGCAATGATTCCTGGCAGATATTGAATCATCGTGTGTTGTGCTGTGTTGTGTTTAAACCTCTGGCCACTAGATGGCAGAGTTGTAATCCATTTTCAGCTCCACTCCAACATTAACAAGCAGCACAAGGGTGTAGACATTGGCAAATGTCTTGTCACTGTTTATACAGTGGTGTGTTTTAATAGTAGGATATATTACTTATTGCAATGCATCGCAATATATTGAATCGTGACCGCTGTATCACATTACATATCATATCGCCAGGTACTTGCAAATACACAGCCCCACTTCAGACACTCAGACAAAGATATTTTGGCTCTATTTTTTTTTAAGACACCAAAAAGAGTTCTCTGGAGTGAAGCCATAGGTTAACCACTTTTGGTTCCCTTATAACCTGTTGCAGCGGATTGTTTTAAATGAACTGTTTTCATGTTTAAAGAACCTGGGCAGAGCGTAAAGTTTCTAAAAGGTTTACCTAGAACCATTCATCCAAACCAAGAAACGTTCAAGAACTTTTATTAACTGTGTAAACCTAAATTAACTTGAGGGACTGTTTAAAATCTATAAAAAAAGAGTAGTTTCGTTTCTGTAAATGTGGTTTGTGTCTGGAACTGTATACAGTTCCCTTTGTGGTCAGAAACCAGAAGAGAGCAGCTCTCTCGGCACTGTGAGGCTTTCTTTTAGCATCAAGCAGCAGCTCTTTATTATTATTATTATTATTATTATTAATGCTGCTACATGGTTCACTTTCGTAACTGCTAGTTTTCAGAATGCTGCCTTATTGGAAAGTCTGGAAAACACAAGTGTCACTCAGCGCTGATCAAAACATCCATCATCTTTCACTTTATCCCATTGGTCAGGGTCATAGGGTGGCTGGAGCCAATCCCAGCATCATTGGGCGAAGGCAGGGTACAGTCCATCGCATGGCCAACACACACTTACACCTACAGGCAGTTTAGAGTGAGGATCCTGACATGCATGTGTTTGGACTGTGGGAGGAAACCAGAGTACCCAGAGGAACCCCACCTAAGCAGGGGAGAACATGCAACTGTGAGGCTGTGAGGCCACCGCGCTGACCACTACACCACAGTCACTGCTCAAAACAGTGCAGCCCAATCTTTAGTCAGGTCACTCACCAGTATTTACATCATCATAGTTGAATAATCTAAGTTCAGCACATAGAACTGTTATACCATCAACTCCAAACACTGCTGCTCCTCCACTAAATACAAATCCTGTGTTTGTGTTACATAACAGGCCCGACTCCACCCAGTATTTACAGATACCAGCCCAAAGTCCAGCCCAGAAGAAACAACCACAACAAATCAACAACAATGGAGGACTACAAATGCAGTAATCTAGCTTTCCAGGCTGGACAGGTGACGCGTGGCATGGTTCATACCATTTTCAACAACTGCTAGAGGGAGCAGCTGATTAGGGCTTTATTATTTTGTTATGGATTTGTAACCAATGAATGAATTTGTGCATATATATGGCCATCCTAGAACACACAAGATCTACAAATGGTTATAAGTCTACGCCCTGGCTCGACTAACGACACGTAGCCATTATTTCAGGAGATGCGGCTATCTTTACGACACATCGACGAACAGTATGCTAATCAACGTAGTTTTAGAATCGTTTCCGCCGATGCATCGTCCCAGCCTTAGATGACACAAAGACCTGACCACTCAAACAGTACTCAGTGTTTGGAGAACAAGTGGAGTCTTCTCTTAAGTCTAGTGTGACTGAGGCACTTCTCTTTGCTAACAGAAGAATTCTTCTTGGGTGGAAAGCTTCCACGGCACCCTCACATGCTCTGTGGTGAAATTACTTTAGTTTCAATTTAGTTTGAGAGCTGTGGCAGACATGTTTCATTTGGTCTGGTATCCTTTCATTACATACTTTAAACAGGTGTTCAATTTAAGTGAATAGAAGCAGAACGGTAAATTTATTTATTTATTTTTGACACTGTATTTTATATTGTTTTTGTTATGCTTGTCGCTTACTAATCTACTAATGATTAAATTGTCTACATATTGATATCCAATATATATATATATATATATATTGATATGTTTCTTCTCTGTGCTCATCATGGAATCTCACTGTAAAGCAACAAGTCAGCTCATCTTATTATTTATGAACCATAAAAAGAGAAAACAGAGCCTTTCATTCTAGAACCAAATCATAGGGTGTGAACGGGCGTGTAAAACCACATCTGGGCCATTTTCACTCCGACCAAAGTCACATACCTCCTATGTAGACGATGAGGAACAACTTAAAACACTGAAAAACACTAATTAATATTGAGATATATGTAGAATATACTGTTGTACTGAAGTTTAAAATGCAAACAGAGCGACTACGGTGTTAGCCAATCCTGCCATCACTCCGTTTGTGCGTTCCTAACATATTCATTTAATTTAAAAAGCAAAAGGAACTGCAGACTGAAATCTGACACGGTGCATTACGGAGCTCCTGTCCCATCACTTCCTCCTCCTGACTGCCCGTTACACAAGGCTCCACATCAGCTACCGCTTCCTGCGCTTCACTACTCCATCTAAACACCATAAACCAGGAGATCATGTTTTTAACTCCTCTCCAATACCTGACTTAATACAGACTTCACACTTACACAGAGATTTACAGATGTACTGTAGAGCAACAGCTCAGGGCTCCACCACATTTGCATGGTTCCTTATAGGTTCTACCTGGAGCATATGGTTCCTTATAGGTTCTTCCTGGTCATACTGAGCCCAAAGCACTGCACTGTGTATATTATGACTAGAGGGCATGCTGGCCTGAAACCAGCCTTCTGTTTTTCATGACACATACAACTCTGAAGCACAGTAATGCCTCCCGGCAGCCTCACTGGTTTAAGAAATAAAACATTTTCTATGCATTTTGTGTTTTCATCCATCCCTACAGCATTCCAGTAACCCAACTACATTCACTGGAATTAGGAAATTTCAAGAACAGTCCAGTAAAACTATATATAAAAAACATACACACTCAATTTTTGGTCAAAATAATCTTTGCTGGGTTTAAACACTATATAAACACAAAAATATTTTGCTGCATTGTTTTTTAAATATTTTTTATAGCCCCACTTCCACTACTGGGCAAACAGTTCCTCCAGTTGCAGTGAAGTCTTCACAGTATTTGATTTTGTTTGCACAGCCCACGTTTTTATGTCTTAAATATACATTAAAAAGTATCAATGGGGAGAAGAACTTAACATCAACGCTACAGAGGAAGAGTGGGCTACACTACTACTAATTCAAGAATATGGAAAGAATTTAGATGAAAACTCTGACTTGGTATTTTATAACACCTGAAATAAAGAGTAAACAAACTGGGCCAACACCAACCATGTTGGAGACTCTGTACTCAAGTCTTATGGGAATGTGATAAACTACAGCAGAGGTCACTAACAGGTGGACTATGGTCCGGGTCAGGACCCAGACGTTGTCCAATGTGGACCCAAACTGATAATCTACTGAGAAGAATTTAATTCTGACCGTGTTTACTTTAAGTGATGGAGCTCTTGTCTCACATCTTGTGTAAGATCACCAAAGGCTCCTCAACCAATCAGATCTGTGCAGACTCGGGAGTGTGGAGAGCACACAGGTGAGGTAGTAAGCGAGAGGAAGCAGTCGGAGAATAAAGCGAGTCTGAAAGAATAACGTGCAACCAGGAATGGACTGAGACATATATGTTTATTAATGGAAGAAGGCTGCAGGTTTTATTTACTTTTTCTATAAATGTTGTCTTTATTGAGTAAAAACATTTATTAGAAGTTTATGAATTATTTATTCAGTTCAGCATTTAAACAGTAAATATACTGAAATATACTGAACGGTATGTGTGGTGTGTTGGTGTTTCAGTAGCTGATGGTATAAGGTGCTGATACTAGACTACTTCAGTAAACAGGATACACCACTGAATCAGAACACACGTTAGAAATGATGATGGTCCGGACCTTGGCCTGAGGAGATCTCCTCTAACTGGACCTTACTGAACTCTAATTAAACACCCCTGGACTACAGTCTTTCTGGGAGAAAATAAATGAGGGTATCAAGGAGATTTTGGGCTACCCAATTCCCAAAGAATGCAAAGTTATGTATCTTGGTGATATAAACAACTATAACTTAGACAGTGATAGGTATTCAACTTGACAGCAAGCCAAAAAAAAGCAATAACGTGAAATTGGGGCAAATCGGACCCCCACCCCACTTTTTCCCCATTAATGACACAAGTATCTTCAGTACTATGGATGCTATTATAATTATTATTTCTATCCGTTTATTTAATCCCCCTCTTAAAACGTTATTTGTGCATATTGTGGAAAAAAATCTAAATAAACACTTAAGTATAAAAATTATCAGCGGAAACTTCCATTATGCTTCATCGTGGTCATCCTCAAGCCACAAGACCGCTAACCCAACACTAGCCGCTAGATCCCCGTGCCCACTGCTTTATAAACAGCTGACCACAAAAACAGCACGTTCGCTAAGCTGCTACAAACGAGTGGAACGGTTCTTCAGCGGCCCCTTTTACTACGTGCCACCGGCCCCCGTCTTCAGAGACCGCACATGGAAATATCTGCGTCTTGTCACTGTGCCAGAAAGACCAACATTAGCAGCGCCGCTAATCCTCATATCCTCAGCGCTGCAGTGCATAATGAAAACAACATGTTTAGCATTCTTCATCTCCCTGGTCACTTCCTAAGATGCTGCACTCCTTACGCAACAGAGATCAGATTGTAGACGACAAACTCTCAGCAACATGAAGCCCACCGTCAGCCCAGCACCAGCCCACTGCACTCGGGACACATGCCGCATTAGCATTCTCACATTTCAAAAACAAAAAAAAAAACAGTTAGACGGTAGCATCTCTTTCTCTCTACAATGTTTTCACTCTCCACTCTTGTGCTAACATGTAGAAAAAGGTCTGATCAGTACATCATCTGTTCCAAAAAAAGGAGGGAAAAAACAACAAGCAATATTAGGGCTGTTAATATTACCAATATTAATTACCAATAGTCACCCAACATTAACATCAGTCACCCAACATTAATATTCACCCCAAATTAACAATATTTACTCAACATTACCAACATTCAACCAACATTTATAATATTTACCCAATATTAACATCCACCCAACATTAATATTCACCCCCAAATTAACAATATTTACTCAACATTACCAACATTCAACCAACATTTAAAATATTTACCCAATATTAACATCCACACAACATTAACAATGTTTACTCAAAATTAACAACCTTCACCCAACATTTATAATATTTAGCCAATATTAACATCCACCCAACATTAACAATATTTACTCAACATAAACAACATTCACCCAACATTACCAACATTCAACCAACATTTATAATATTTACCCAATATTAACAACATTCAACCAACATTTATAATATTCACCCAATATTAACATCCACCCAACATTCAACCAACATTTATAATATTTACCCAATATTAACAACATTCAACCAACATTTATAATATTCACCCAATATTAACATCCACCCAACATTAATATTCACCCCAAATTAACAATATTTACTCAACATAAACAACATTCACCCAACATTAACATCAGTCACCCAACATTAATATTCACCCCAAATTAACAATATTTACTCAGCATTACCAACATTCAACCAACATTACCAACATTTAAAATATTTACCCAATATTAACATCCACACAACATTAACAATGTTTACTCAAAATTAACAACCTTCACCCAACATTTATAATATTTACCCAATATTAACATCCACCCAACATTAACAATATTTACTCAACATAAACAACATTCACCCAACATTACCAACATTCAACCAACATTTATAATATTTACCCAATATTAACATCCACCCAACATTAACAATATTTACTCAACATAAACAACATTCACCCAACATTACCAACATTCAACCAACATTTATATTTACCCAATATTAACATCCACCCAACATTAACAATATTTACTCAACATAAACAACATTCACCCAACATTACCAACATTCAACCAACATTTATAATATTTACCCAATATTAACAACATTCAACCAACATTTATAATATTCACCCAATATTAACAACATCCACCCAACATTACCAACATTCAACCAACATTTATAATATTCACCCAATATTAATAACATCCACCCAATATTAACAATATCCACCCAACATATAATGGTTCACTCTTTTCTTCACAGTGGTGGTGTTGGAAAACGAAGGTTCTGATGTCTGCAGCACAAACACAGACACTTCACTTACTATCCAAAACCAGCAGCCAACCTACCTTTGTTTTTATATGATGATGGTAAAATGATGATAAATGTGAAAAAATAGGTTTTGTGGGAAACATTTTGTCTCACGTTGCCCCACATGTACCTCTCCATTAAAAACCTTCTCAAAGCCTGAACGACGTCTCAGACATCAGGCATCACGTTCCTCACCGTTTAATGTAATAACGTCCTATGAAAGAGTTATTACACCCCAAACCACCCAGAATCACTGCGTTTACATCTTAACCTTTTAATTATGCAGGAATAAAATAAAACATTCCCCTTTAAGGTTTCACTGATTAATCATCATGCAGTGAAAATCTGAGCAAAGAGGAAGTAGTTTTAAACTATTCACAGAACAGTCCCCATCTGTACTTCTGGCACAGGAGAAGTTACCAGCAGTCAGCCCTGTATGCAGATATCTTCAATATATCTCGACCACACCTAATATACACACACAGTACAGTGAACTGCAGACTATACACAAGTATATACAGGCAGATCAGGCCACTCACTGGACTGTTATTAATGTAAATGTACTGCTTTATGTGAGGCATGTTTGTGTACTGTTAGCAGAATTGTAATTGTTGGTAAGAAGTTGAAGGACAATAACATACATTTTATTTTTGTTGGACCATGTTACACAATATGACCTCACAATAATTTAATTCTGAATACTTAGGAAACAATTCAATGCATGATTATGTATTGGATTTACCTAACACTAGGGCTGTGTATTGGCAAGAACTTGGCGATACAATACGTATCGTGATACGGCGGTCACAATTCAATATATCGCGATATATGGCGATACACCACTATATGAACAGGTTTGCCAATGCTTACAATAACATTGTGCCCTTGTGCTACTTGTTAATGTTGGAGTGGAGCTGAAAATGGATTACAACACTGCCATCTAGTGGTCAGAGGTTTAAACACAACACACACTGATTCACTGTCTGCTAGAAATCTGTGTATAGATACTGTGTTTTTGAGAATCGATACAGTATCACCAAACATAATATCCCGATATTCGATATTTCAATATTTTCTAACACCCCTATTTAACATAGACATATAATTGGAGAAACTATTTACAACACAATATGCTGTGTTTTGAATTTTTGTGATACAGATATTTGATGTTATTCATCAATACACTAACATACCTGCATACTGCATTACAATCCCACACACTCAAGATATTCACAACTATCTTCTAACCAACAACAGCTACTCTGTGGACCAAAGTCATTCCTGCCAACCAAACAACTGTCCACGAATAGAAATTCAATTAAATTTAACAAAAATGATTTTTTTTAAAAAAGGGTTTTTTTGCATTTCTGCAACTGATGATCAGCCAAACCACATGTGTACCGTGGCTCTTTATAAAAAAAACATAAAAGCATACATGAAAACTAAACCCAGTGCGAATTTACTGCTCCTGTGTTGTCACGGACAACCAATCATTTAAATATATCCACCTCTTCTGCGGTTTAGCTCCGCCTGAATGGAGTGTTGCAGTGACTTCACTGACATACAGCAGCAATAAAGTCACAGTAAAATAAGACATGCATTAAATATACAACAAATAAGATCAGCTCTCCTGCTCCAGTGATATAAAAAGAACACAAATGAAAACTTTTCATAAACAATGTAAACGAAGGCAGAAGTAATATCTGTGACTATAGACAAGGGCCTCGACCTCTCAGCCACAATAACTCAATAACAGTGTCCAAGTTTAAACCACCTGAGCTCCTCACACTCCTCTCTGAGCGCGGAAACAAAGAGGAAGTACTTTTAAACTGCTCGCAGAATAGCCTCCAGTTCTGCGCTGTCAACCTCGTATGCAAATGTCTTCAACATCTCAACCACACCTATATGAAGTGCCTCCTATACAGACTAGAAGTTGAAACACTACAATAGACCAAAAACTTTACAGGAGACAGTCGTGCATTGTTTTAAACCTCTATACAGTCGTGCATTGATTACTGGCCAGCTGGCTTTTGAAACTATGTTATCAGCTGATGCTGATATACAAACAATCAAAACCTATAAAATATAGAAGCTGGTAGTCAATAGGCCTGGATGAGCTCTATACTATACAGAACTATTTATTTTCCATTAAAGGCATACGAATACTATGCAGATACCTTAATGCAGTAACCCAGTATAACCCAACAACTCTGCCCCCCCCCCCCCCCTTCAGCACAATAAACACATAAAATATCAATACATATCTGTCAAATCTACACATATCTATACAAGCTGGAGTGATTCTAAGAACTAATTTACTTATAAATACACTCATTCAGATGACTGTATATGTATACAACAGATCCTTAACTGGGAACTGACCACTGTGGTCCATGCACAGGTCCATAAGTGCATTTCTTCCCGCCTCCTTGTGTCCACCCCCCCACCACCACGCCATGCTGCCTTTATGCACATATGACTGCATCACCAGATCATCATTTCCCTTAAAATGCAATGCTAAGGACACAACCGGGGTCCATATTTGACATGTGAGTCTGACCTCTGTGCTGAAGGGCCCCTGTGAGTTAGTTCAGAGCTGAGCCTGCTGTGTGTGTGTGTGTGTGGTGCTGTGTTTACTGGACTGCTGCAGCTGTACGTACCTGCGACGGCACCAAGAAGTCCGCCTCTTCTGCCTGCCACACTTCCACCACGGTGGACATTTCGGTCAGAGCTTGTTTCAGCGAGGACAACCAGGAGGAAGAGACAGAAGGAGGAGAAAAGACAAAGAAACGCCATGTGAGCTCGGGCCTGAGTAAACCGGGGGCATGTGTGCAGGTCCGCACTAACGGTAGCAACAGCACAAAGGCAAAGCTACACACACAGCACAGAGACAAAACACACTAACTCTACGTTCAGAGACGCCCGTTTAACTTCATATTTGATTTAATTTATTAATATCAGCTGGGAGCCTGTACACGTTGAGCACTGGGGGGGGGCAGTGAAGTTTCCCTGTAGTGCTGCAGCACAGCAGCTTTGTTGCAGACTGACTGACTGACTGACAGGAAACGAAGCAAAACGGTTTGTTTTCTCACAAAAAAGCCCCTCCGAGCTCAACGCGAGGCGAAACCCAGCGTCTACACGACGACGTAAACACTTAATCCACATCCACACGGCTTTTAGATCCAATTCGAGGCGAATACGGGTGTAATTAGGCTTTAAAGAGTGATCCATAGCCGCCCCCTCCCTCTCTGTAGCTGTAGCTGTAGCTGTAGCAGTGAGAGGTTAGTCGGTTCCCTCCGACATTTTGTCAACATTTTTCGCGTTTCTGTGAAAAAAGAAGACCCGCTCGGACCTTGGAACTGAGCTCCTCCTCGCTGTATGAAAGGCAGGAATAGTTGTAGGATCCACAGAAATATATTAATCCACGTTTTTCTGTGCCAGTGGCCGATTTGACTCAAGTCCCTTTGGGTCGCCATGCTGGCGCGTCCTGCTCGATGCGCGTTCACGACGCCTTAATATTGTATTTCGTTTTCCGCCCGGATTGGGGAACGCCCGCCTCTCCCGCACGGCCATTGGCTGAAAGTTAGCCACGCCTGCGTCAGGATTGGCTGGTCGTTCATCCTCGCGTACGCTCACTATCTGTCCGCCTATCAAATACGCGTGTGAGTAGGAAATGTTAGCCAATACCAGCGGAGGAGGGGCTTGCCTCAAAACGGGTGGGGTGAATAGAATGACAAATATTACATAAATAATAAATAATAACATGACGCGCTTTGGCTCTGTCTTTCTTTTTCATCTTTCTTTCTATATATTATTACAAATAGAAAGAAATTATTATTATTGTTTTTTTATCTACCGCCCACGTTTTCTCTTCTCTCAAAATAGAACCGTTTTGGGAAACTTTTAACCCAAACAAAGTATTCAACGTCCAAAAACATTGAAAGTGGCTTTTAACTCTGTTATTAAACTGAGAGTGAAGCCCCTTTTTCACTGCTGCGCGTAAACATGTACACATACACATATTCAGTGGCCCCTAGATCATAAAAAAACTAATTTATGATGTCACAAAAACAGTATATTTACATATATTCACCTGTTCAGCCTACAGCACTTTCAGCACCACACTGCTGGATATAACTAAGCCACAGCCAATCAAAACAGAGCTCATTTACATATCAGTCTTAAAGGCACAGTAGCAGTTAGTTTAATTGTAAACGATGGAAATGGTCATAAAAAAATATTATGACTATGAATGCTCGATATATGGCTATAAATCCTGATATTTATAGTGTTCCACTTTTTGTATGTTGTTTTTTTTTTTATGTCTTATCCTGAATAAGATATAATAATCTTAAAAGAACACCATTTACTAATTAAGTTTCAGAGCTATGAAAAAATTAAAAATTGCCACAATGCACAAACACGTGCAGCCATTTAGTCAATAAGCTTCATGGTATTGGTGCTCTCCATTGCCGATACCGATACGGTATTAGTACTGGTGCAACACTAATATATATATATATTAATCCAAACCATTGTCTCGGACATCAGGTTGTGTATTTTAAACCATTTCGTGCAATGACTTTCTGTCAGGCTTCCCATCATCGCCACTGTAAACAATTCTGACTCGCTTAGTTGGTCTAGAACGACCCTCTTCACACCAAACACTCTAAACGACTTCTTACATCTCAACTGTTTAATTATGCATATGTTTTGAAACATTGGTGGTGTTCCCCTTTAATAGTTACTGAATACTGACTAAACATTTGGTGTGTTACTGCAAGAAAAGCACTAAACTCTGCAGTGCTGTGGCCTCCAGGAACTTCCCATTTCTGGTTTTTACTAAATGCAGAGAGAAAAAAAATGCATAAAAACAAACGAAATGAGTAAGAATGGTCGCAAAACTTTCCAAGCGCCGTTTTGTTTCTTGGTATTTGTACCCCATATTTAATCCGGCTAATGCCAGTGCTGACGCGTCTGGCTTCTTTAATAAGCTAAGACAGCACAAGAACCTGTTAACAGGCCCATGTATGACATTTTTCTTAAATTCAAAATTCAATAGAATCACCTGCAAGACCTGTCAGACCACCAGAACTGTCCCCCATCAGATAAACAGCACTGAAAACATCCTTCCACTGTGAGAAGACAAATCAACACTGTGAGTGTGACTGTCCATATATATATATATATATATATATATATATATATATATATATATATATATATATATATATATATATATATACTCTGAGCATGTATGAAAGTGTTACTACGCAGCAGTAAGAGTAACCTACATACAACACAACGCTGGCAGTCTAACATGCAAATAACATAAACAAGCTGAACCAGATTCCCTGCGGTGCTCAGTGCTCAGCAGATATTTCTCATATTTCAGATTCTGAGTGCTTCAGCGAATGTTCTTGGTTTGTTTGCAGCTGCCGTACTAGTTAAAACTAATGTTGAAACAGGCGTGATTTCAGGAACCTGTTTAGTGAGTGAAATATAGGACACACTCCTGTCACTCTTCTGCTGACGCTGCTTTTGTGCTGCTAAGTTAATAGATCCAGCAAATAGGTGAGATCACTCCGTAGGTCCTTATCAGTCCAATACATCCAGAGAAGACACTGTCTCCAGCTGTGTTCTGGAGATATTTAGCTTTCTTATTCATTTAAAGGGAGCATATTTGATATTTGTACTGGTAGTTCACCCCCCCGCCCCGCCCCCCAAAGTCTTCATATGTCTGCTTTTGTGTACCAAAGCATAATTCATGTGTACATGCCCATTATCCAACCTCTGCTTATCTCTTAGCTTTAAACAGCCTGCTTCATTTACTGTAGTACTGTACCTTTAAGACTGATATATGTAAACAAGCTCTGCCCTGATAGGCTACCTTTGTTCAAAAAGCATTCTGAGCTGAGACCCTTCTTATGAACTAAGCCTGAACTGGCTAAGTTTATAAGTCAGCTTTATTTGTTTGTTTTATTTTCAGTAGAAATTGTTTAGAGGTTTAAAACATATTGTTCGCTCTCCAGTCTGTACACGTCTTCGAAACTACTGTTTTATGATGTCACAAAAATAATTTAATTCCCATATATCTGCTGTTTAGCCTTTAGAGGGTCATGTCCGCCCATTTAAGTTACCGGGAGTATCTCAGTGTGGACTGCTTTCTTAAATGAGGATGTCCAATCAGAACAGAGCTCATTTACATATATCAGTCTTACAAGCACAGTGCCAAAAATCAACCTGTCTAATTCTCTTTTTCCAAGCAGTCCTCTAAAACCACATAGATAATATGCAGATGACTACAGGCCCATAGTCTTGACCTCTGTCGTCGTGAAGGTCTTTGAACGCCTGGTCCGAGCCCACCTGCAGGCCTCTACAACCCCTCTGCTGTATGAAGAGAGATTAGTCTCAAAACACCTGACAAATGTGTACTTCACCAGGTAATTCACCAACTGCACACACATCGCTAATGAGTTTCACTACTGACAAATAAATATCATTCATTCATATTTTGGATTTTTATAGATGAACACATTTGTCTAGATTTTCATTACATACATATATGTGTCGAGTCAGCATTTGTGGATCAAGTCACGCGCCTGTTTCCGTGACATATTATATTAATTTCTTTTCGGGTTTGTTTGCATTTTAAGACTTTAATTTGGCGTTTCTAAAGCCACTCCACACACAAACGCAGCTCTATTCAGCTCAACTAACGCAGTTTAACCAGTTTAAAAATAGTCACTTTAGTTTATTATTATTTAATATTTAAATGATTGTTTTAAATGAGTATTAGGATTTTACTTTTTATCTTATTTGTATTTATTTTATGTTTATGTTGTTTTATTTTATTTAATTTTATTACGATTTATTTATTTATTTATTTTTATCCTGATTGTTTTAATGAGTATATTTTTTATTAGTATTTGAACTTTTAATTATCTTATTTGTTGTATGTATTTTATGTTTATGTTATATTCTTTTATTAAATTTTTCTAAAAAATTTTACATTATATTTTCTGCATCTATATTAAACGTTTATTTAAAATTTGTATTTAACTTATTATTATTATTTTTGCTCATTTTGCTTTCAATCCCTTAAAATGTAAATGCTCGGCTGCATTGAAAATGAGGGTCACCCCTCAATGAATTTCCGAGATAAAATATAGGTTAACTGATTGATTGATTGATTGATTGATTGATTGATTGAAACTGGAATTGCTGCTTCATTATAGTGATGGTCAAGCTGCACTTCTTCTTCTTCTCTTGCATGTTTTGAGACCATCTCTCTCCATACTGCTGGACCCCCTGCAGTCTCGCCTACAGAGCTAACAGGTCTGTTGACAACATGTTCAACTTGGCATTGCACTGTACAGCATCTGGACAGTCCTGGAATATACTCCAGGGCTCTGTTTGTGGACTTCAGTGGCTTCTACTTTAGAGTGGACTTTAGAGTTGTCCCGACTGTCGGCGCCAGATTCCATGTGTCAGTGGTTTGTGGATTTCCTAGCAAACAGGAGACAGCAGGTGCGGTTGGGAAAACACACATCAGACCCCCGGACTCTCAGTACTGGAGTACCACAAGATTGTGTGCTCCCACCCCCCTCTTCAGCCTCCACACCAGTTACAGTCTCTTCAAGGAACCATCTGTGAAGATCCTCATAGACGACGGTGATGAGTCTGCCTACTGCAAGGAAACAGAGCAGCTGGTCTCCTGGTGCGGCAGCTACCACCTGCTGCTCAACACGCCAAAGACAGTTGAGATGGTAGTGGACTTCAGACACAACCCCCCACCCCCTCCATTGAACATTAATGGCTCTGTGGTTTCCTCTGTGGAGTCACTATCAAGGCCAGGGACCTAAACTGGGAGAGGAACACAGTCTCCATAGCCAAGAAAGCACAGGCAGAACGTTCCTCCTGTCACAGCTGAAGAAATTCAACCTTCTTGCAGTTCAACACAGCAATCAAATCCATCCTCACGTCATTCTTAACCATCTGGTTTGCTTCCTCCAGCTTACAAGAACAAGCCAAAGTCCAGCACATAATCAGGCCAGCAGAGCAGATCGTCGGATGCAACCTGCCAAAGCTTCAGGAGGTCTGCACCAGCATATTCACCAGCATATTCTGGATGACCAGTTATCGTTCTCAGCCCATATTACGAACCTGACTCGGTCATGCAGATATATTCTCTACAATATCAGACGCATCCGACTCTTTCAGGAGGCCTCCCAGGTGCTCGTCCAGTCTCTTGTCATTTCAAGGCTCGACTACTGCAACTCTCTCCTGGTTGGTCTTCCTCTGCAGACCATCAGGCCCTTCAACTGATCCAGAATGCAGCAGCACGGCTCGTCTTCAATCTTCCCAAGTTCACTCATGTCACTCCACTGCTGCGCTCCCTTCACTGGCTTCCTGTCGCTACTCGCATTCAGTTTAAAGTTCTGATGCCTACAAAGCCAAGAATGGACCAGCTCCTCCTGACCTTATAGCGATGGACAAAAGCCGTTCCACACCTCGAGCCCTTCGCTCTTCAAGTACGGCTCGGCTTGAACTGCCATCTCTCAAGATTCATGGAAGACACGCAACAAGACGCTTCTCTGTCCTGGAGCCCAGATGGTGGAACGAACCTTCACTGGCTGTCCGAACAGCAAACTCTCTCACGGTCTTCAAACACAGACTGAAGCACTTATAATCTACTGAAGCATTGGTAGAAACTGTAATTGCACTTGATCTTCTAGGAACTCTGGATAAGTACTGCACTTATAATGTATGTAGTCTTGTATTTATTCTCTTCTCTGTAGGTGTTTCAGTCTTGCTAGGTGTTGCTCTGTGTCTGATCTTATATTGTGTGGTCTTCTTTCTAGGTATCAGCACTGGCCTTGTGTTTATGGCAGTGTTTGAGCTCTAGAGTAGTTTGGACTTAAACCTGTTTGTACTAGATAGAGATACTCAAACTCTGACTGAACACATAGCATTTATGTAGTTTTCTTCTATTAGCGCTTTATTATTCATATCCTTTATTCGATCTGTTGCACCTTTATTCATAGTTAAATACTTTTCAACAGTCTGTAGGCCTATCTGGTTGGTTTACACGTGTGTGCTCACTAATACAAATGTATCGCATACTGTAACATACTTAATAAAAACCTTTACCACTTTGTCAATGGCCTACAATATATTCAGATCTTGATTTAAATCATGACAACAGTTAAAGAGAACGCAATTAAACAACACGAACAACTCATTAAACTCACTGATCCACCATCAAATGTCTTCGCTCTGCTTTCAGTAGCTGGTGTGATACTCTTGAGCAGGAATAACTTCAACTTCAGCTTCAAGCTGTTTTTATAACCATTGATCAGTCTTGTACATTGACTTGGACGACTCCAGTTCCAAGTGGACGTTGGCCCCGTCTTCTGTTCTGGTTGGCAAAACTTCTTGATGCAATCCAGAGTCCATAGCTTTAGCATCTTATGGCAACTGGTCCTATAGCAGCAAAACAGCTCCAAACTATGATACTGCCACCACCATATTTCACACCTGGGATGATGTTCTTGTGCTAGGATGCTAGGTTTTACCAAACATAACAGTTCATTGAAGCCATTAAGATCCATGTTTGTCTTTTTCTGCCCACATTATTATTATTACCATTATTTCAATGGGCTTTTGGAAACTTTAAACATTCAGAAATGTTCTCCAGGAAGAGAAGTGGCTTCATCTATGCTACTGCTAGGTAAGCATTATTCTTCTTGATTGGTTGCCTGATTGCAGGGTAGAGAGAGTACTGATATTAGCCAGTGTAAGAGAGGCCTGCAGAGCCCTAGACCTGTAGATCTCCCAGAATATTCTTTGGAATATTCTGGGATCTTGGAGTCATTTTTGTTGGATGACCACTCCAGAAATAAGTAATAATGGTAGCAAATCTCCAACATTTGTACACTGTCTGACCAAACCGAACTCATCAGGAACCTCTTCTGGCCTAACAAGCTCTGACAACTGGTTTTCTGGGGTCCTCAACAATTACATTTGACATAAGACATGGCATGCACTAACAAAAGTATGTGGTAAAGCCAAGACCTTTATGGGGGAGAGTTAAGTTGATGTTGTTGTTTTTTTTAAACCAAGTCACATTCGCCTAATTGTCATCCACGAACAATGATATGATTTGTAGTATTTGTTCTTTATCAGGTTCTCTGTATCTACTGCTATATCTTAAATGAAGAGCTGATTATATTATAGATCACATTTATCTAGAAAGCCAGAGGCTTTACAGCAGTGCTGTTTATACAACATAAAACTTAAATCAGAGGAAAATTGTGTCCAATGCATTCGTTATGTTCTCAAGTATTTCTAAACAACATGCTGCTGTTCATTGGTTTAGCAGTCGCATTATGTATGTGCTATGTTCTACAAACCTGAACTGAAGGTGCAGAACTGACTCAGACACGTTAAAACATGCTGCTGTTTGAAAGCTGCTCCAGGTGAGGACTGGTGTTCTGTGGGCTCCACACTCACTGGGTCATGTTTTAACACAGATCAGCGCAGATACAAACCAGCGTCCCTGTTTATTTTTAGACCAACATACCAAACATAATAAAAAGAAAGTGAAAGGGGAATCACGGGGGCTCTGTACAAGTAAGCTACACACAAACCAGTGCTTTAGTTAAGTTCTACTACACAGGCTGGAAGAACTCAGGCTTTTCTCCAGGTCTATAGAGTCTCAGTCTACAAAACGGACTGCAGAACAACGTCCAGCAGTAGACCTCCTGCTAAACACATACCTGATCCTCTCAGTGAAGCCAGAGGCTTAAAACAGAAACAGGTTCCACTGGCCCCACCCCACTTCTTCTTCTTCTAGGTTTCTGACGGCAGTTTGCGAAATTATTGACTTGGTGTCTAAAAATAATTACAATATAATCAAATAAAACTGTTTAATATTTTACTTAATAAACTCAATATTACTAAATTCTGACTTATTTTCTCAAAATATTGACTTGGTATCTCCAAACTCTGTATTTTCAAAGACTACCTCTCAAAATAGTGACACAGTATCTACAAATAATGACAAATAATCTACATTATTATCGAAAATACTGACTATGTCAATGTAATAACTCATTCTCTTGGGATTTCAAGAAAGCAAGTCGATATTTGGAGAAAGATACTGAGACAATATTATGAGAAGTATTTTGTGATACTACGTCGATCGTACGTTACTTCAGTGTACTGAGTCAACATATCGTTTAGATACATACAGTCATTGTTTTGCACTGCAGCCAGAACTAGACAAGCAAACTATACAAAAAGTGTTTTTCTCTGTATTAGATCCCTGTTTCTTATCTCAGCTCAAGAAGCTCCACCTGCACTGCACAGTTCGGTGTTTTCCCTGTACCTGAGTCACAGCTAATTGTTTATTTTCTTTAGAGCTGAACCAGGTGTGTTAGAACAGCACAACTATTAAACAGTGCAGCACAGTCTCTGCATGCTTTAGCATCTGCCCATTGACTTGTACTGTAAGCGTCTGTGCTAAAAGACTGTACACTACAGATGCACAAGGTTAGAACTTGGTTTAGGACCCCTTTAAGCCCCTTTGGCTCGTCACTGGACAGGCTTGAGTGAGCTGGCTGACTGAGGGAGTCTCGAAATGCCTCACAGTGTTAGTTTAGCATTGTTTAGCCTTTGATGTGGCCATTCACTTGGAATCCCACCGGCTTCAGATACGCACCCCGCTTCTGTCAGCGAGCAGACAGGCTTGGTTTACCCACCGACAGGTGTCCGAAAGGTTGACCTGGCCAACGGGGGGCGTATCGGAAAGCTCTGGAGCAGCCAGGACCTCACATGGCACCTTCTCCACTTACATACAAAAAGCATTTCCACTGCCGCAGCAGAGCGCACGCCCTTTCACCCTCATCTCACACACACACACACACGTTTTAAAACAATCTCTCATATGCGAAGGGGAACTCCACCCATTCTTCAAAATCTCTGCCTTAAGACGTGCACAAAGCAATTTATGCTTATTTAGCTTCGTCCTAGAGAAGTGGTGGAGAGAGGAGCTCCCACCACCTGCTGCTGTAAAGAAATCTAAGCCTCTACAATGAACCATTTCACGTCTAACCACTTTGTTGTGACTTGTTTACATCTCAACCACTGAACTGTGGACACCTATGGACGAGATTCCCCACCGATGTGATAGTTCAGCGAATAAAACAGCTCAAATGAAGCGGATCAGCCAAAGCATGTTTAGCATGTGAAATCTGCTTCTGTATTTAAAGCTCTGGACTCATGAGGCTAATGTAGGTGAGCAATGGAAGCTCAAAGTGGAAGCCAATGCAATTTGCATACTAGACTAAATAATCTTAATTCGTCTCAAACCATATCCTGGTAGTTGTTCTTTTCCTGGGGTCTTTTGCCGATGTCATGCAACAAGCATAATTCAATTCTACATGGCCACCTCTTCTAAAGCCTTATAATTAAATGGGCTGCCTTGGTTACTGTGCCTTTAAGGCAGATGCTTTTATGTAAATGAGCTCTGTGCTCATAACTTTAGCATGAAGGCGTGGGGCTAAAATGCTAGATGCTGGATAGACAAGACACATTATAACAATACATTCTAAACTGGCTAAGTATATGTGTGTTTGGCTTTGACCCTCCTAGCTCTCTCATGGCCTTTAGACCTTCAAATGCCTACTCTTACATTCTATCCAGTTATTTCTGACTTGTAGTTCATTGAAACGAGTGTTTAAAGGTGCAGACTCTAAACTACTGCACATACCACATGTGCTTTGGTAAGCAGAAGAGAAGATATTTTATTATATACAGCTTTATACATGTTATGCATATACAGTGTCAGAAAGAAGCAAGTCTGATTGAGATTTCACACCCTTAGGTGGGTTATAACCTTCCAGCGGAACACCAACACGAGCTGGCTGACCCGACTACATGGGAGAAACGGCCTAAATTAGATTTACGCCTGGCTATCACTTCAGTGGCTGTGCTATAAACGCACTAGTCTCGCCTAAAAGAGGCATGCATGTAATCTGTGGAGTCACGAATACAAACCAAATCAAAGCAAACATCAATGAAATCAAATGCATCTGTACACCAGTTGCCAAACAGAAATCAGAAAACTCGGTCAATCCATGTAGTCAAAGTCCTCTGGAATTCCAAAGGCTTTATCTAGCCGACTGTCCTCAAAGCCAAACTTCCTCTTGGCCCAGGATTTGATAGCAAACACATTATCTGCAAAAGAAGATGCAAATGTCTTCTGTAAAGAGCTTAACGTTATGTGAACCACTACTTTTCAAATGTAATGTTTCAATTGATTTCTTACATGTAAGGGTAATGCTCTTACAGCTGTTTCTCCACCAATTGTTTCATCAGTGTGGTTTAATGTACAGTGTCAGATGTCTTTACAGTGGTGGTGACACAAACCAGGGGTCGCCATGTCTACAACACAATTATAGCAGCTCTGTTTACAATCCAAAACCACCGGTGAGTCTACACGCGTCTGCTGAGCTTCTATATGTAATGTTGATGAAGGTAATAGTGGTAAATCTGTTTCATTCAGAGACTGTGTTGCCTCAAAGCACCCCAGATACACTACTCCATAAATGGCTTTAAAAATATGTTCAAAAAAATTTAATGTGGAACTTTCTGTGAGGGAGCCTTTAGAGGTGGATGTCTGGTTACCATCACCACCACTGTGAACAATTCGGACACTGCACGTTTCAAGAGAATGTAACATTTCACACCAGCTTTAAGAAACTGATTTAATTTAATTGCATACATATAATTCTTAATAACACAAAAACATTTTTACCTTAATTTGCTCTAATAACATTTATTCCAACTGAATTCCTGACATCAGGGACAAATAATAAATAATAAACAATGCATAAATTAATAATATTGTTATGTCAATGGATTAATCTATTAATGTGTGTGGAGACAGGTCCTGGACCAGTTGTGGTTGAAACATTTGATTCTGAGTCAAAGTGAAAGCGTGGAAATGGATGATATTTCTGTAACTGAAGCAGGACTTACCGGTCCACCTGGATACAGCTTCCTTAGCAGTAATGTTCTCCTTACCTACACAAAACACATCAGCACTTATTTTAGCAAAGCATTTCAAACTGTTTGGCAGATTAGATTTCCTGTCCATCACAAGCTAGCAGTTAAAAAAAAAAACAAACAAACACTGTCTCAGAAAAAGCTTTTCCAAATTAGCACATCCTGCAGGGGAAGAACAACATATTCACTTTTAATACAAGTTCATTCGTTAATTGTTAATGCATTCACTCATTCATCCTCTATGCCCCTTGTTCCCCCTATCCCAGCACTCCTGTACAGATTGCCAGTCCATCATAGAGCAGACACACATTCACATTCATATACATTCATTCATTCATTCTCACCTACATACATTCATTCATTCATTCTCACATTCATTCATTCATTCATTCATTCTCACATACATACATTCGTTCTCATATACATACATACATACATACATACACATATATATATTAATTCTCACATACATTCATTCTTTCTCACATACATGCATTCATTTATTCATTCATTCTCACATACATACATTCATTCATTCTCACATACATACATACGCACATTCATTCATTCTCACATACACACATTCATTCATTCTCACATACATTCATTCATTCTCACATACATACTTTCATACATTCATTCATTTATTCTCACATACATACTTTCATTCATTCTCATATACATACATACATAAATTAATTCTCACATACATTCATTCTCACATACATTCATTCATTATTTCTCACATATATACATACATTCATTCTCACTCACATACATACATACATTTATTCTCACTCACATACATACATACATACATACATTCATTCTTACATTTATTCATTCTCACATACATTCATTCATTAATTCTCACATACAAACATACATACATACATTCATTCATTCTCACTCACATACATACACACACACACACACGTGTCTAGGTCCAGTTTAGTATTTCCAATTTTCAAGTCTTTGACGGCAACCCACACTGAATAAAAGCCACTGTGATAAGAATGTATATTAACTATAATATATTTAGTTATTTAAGAGCATTTCTTTTGGTTCATTCATCACTTGCGCTTTCAAACAGCTCACAGAAACAAAGGGAGGTTTTGATCTGCCGGTGATGACATGCTTGTATCTACTAACTGCCATCGCACGGATTTCAGCACTTTGCATCCTTCTGACTCCCACACAGCCTAAAATTGTCTGGCAAGCCTGAATAGCCCAAATCTCCGAGGATGGCTGTACATCATAAGAGTAAATCCCCCACAGTTCACGGCGTCTGTAGAAGCTTCTATTCAGACAGTCAGCAGGGACCTGCTCGTGCCCGAGCTGTCAAACTGATAGCGCTGCTCCGGTCATCCATTACAGCTCTGGAACAAACCCACGCTGGAAAAACAGCAGATTAATGTGCCATCTCAGTGAAACTCAGCACCTCGCGCCCTGCCGCAGAGGTCCTGGCACGATCGCACGGATGGACAGTCCTAAGCCAAGACATTAACCCTTGCCCGTCTGCAAATATCACTGTTATATATGCTTTAGAAAGTTATTACATAACATTACAAAATAAACCCAGCTCTAAGGTTCTCTCCATTAACACATTACAGTCTACAGATAGCACTGGTGAAGTGTAGGGGTGGGTGATATGACCCTACAATATTATCACGATATTTAATGGTATTTTTGTGGTAACGATACTCTTGGCGATGACAAAACATTTAAGTAAAAAAAATATTTCAAGAATTCACTACTGCAACAAAATGAAATTTTTATTTTATTATTGCATACAATATGATATGGCACATCCCTAACTGAGATATTAAAAAATAGAAGAATTTTCATCAGACTGTAACAGAAGTTAATGATCCAGAATGTCACGATACTAAATAATGCACTCCGAATATCTCCATAAATCCAGGACTGAAGTAAAGTTAATGAATCTGGAGATAAAATCTGTCTCTAGTAGATATATAATGGGAAATGAGAAAAGTGTGAATTTTCTTTTTCTAAAAACAGTAAAAAGTAGTACCCTGGTGTGATAATTAGGGATGGGTGATATGGCACGATATTTCAGGGTATAATATAGTTCACAATATTCAAAAATGTGGGCGATATTATTGCGTACCATACAATATGACACACCCCTAGTGAAGTTAATAAGTTATTATACAATTACCTATCATATAATATATATATCAGAGGTCACTAACAGGCCAGACCTAAACGTTGTCCAATGCGGAACCAAACCATTCAATCCTTCATCAGAAGGATTCAATAGTGTTTAACAGTGTTTAAGCGGTGGAACTTTTCTAGTCTTTACGGTGCAGTAAACTCACAGAACAATCACGTGCATTGTAACATCGCCAATCAGATCTGCAGCAGTCAGAGAATAAAGCGAGTCAGTGAACAGAAAAGTGAGTCAGAGAAAGATTAACATGCTCTAAAAAAGAAAAGTCTACAGGAAGACTGTTTAAGCAGGAATGGACCAAGACGTAGATGTTTATTCTTCTCACAGGCAGCTCCAAACCAACAGGTCCGGATGTGAAACTGAGTTAACAAGAACACACACTTTATTTAGTGTTTCTATAAATAAACACTTGGAGATGCTCATTTTTCAAAGGCGTTCTCTTTTTTAAAGTAGAAATGAGGAAAAAAATATATTAGAAGTTTAAAAATAATTCATTCAGCATTTAAACAGTAAATATACTGAAATATACTGAATGGTATGTATGATGTGTTGGTGTTTCAGTAGCTGATGGTATAAGATGCTGATACTAGACTACTTCAGTAAACAGGATACACCACTGAATCAGAACACACGTTAGAGATGATGACGGTCCGGACCTTGGCCTAAACAAAATTTACCTCTGATATACGTGCTATAAGATTAACTCGCTGTGAGGCACTACATTGTCATATTAGCCAGTTAGTTATTTAATTTAATGCCATTTACATTTTGAATGAACAAGTTTGAGACTGAACTTTTGTTTGCTTCAGGTCAAATCAGGTCAAAAGTCTTCCTTTATATACAACAACAACAACAACAACAACAACAACAATAATAATAATAATGAGTCTGTATTAGCACTTTTTCGGGCTCTGGAGCTCAAAATCTATAGAAGTAATCAACAGTAATCAACAGAAGGGTCAGAAATAACACATTTATCAAATTACACAGCGCTAAACAGCAATGAAATACACCTGTTGTGTAGTTGTGTGTATGAACTTTAAAACTTTAAATCATATGCAAACATTTAAAAGTATTTGATATTAGAAAATGAATAGTAATGGTGCTAAAATCTGATTGGATGAGCCATGCATGCTAAAACAACCTTTATTTTTTAATTATAATTAATGTTATAAATAATGAATTACAGAAAAAGCGTTATATCATTCGGTATCTTGCGGCTGTTTTATGGCTTCAAAGTTAAATTAACCAGCTGATCCGATCTATTTCAGCCTCTACTCTCATTTTCATGGGTGACCATTATGCTCGCCGTGTTTGTTTTAGTAACTATGTTAACGTGAGTTATGTTCCAGTGCATAACTTCACAGCGTCATAACTTCTGCCGTGGTGAACGGAGGCAAGTTGAGACAAGCTGCAGCACTGGCCCATAAAACAGGTCAGAGGCAAGTGGGGCGTTGTTTTGGGCAGCCAGTAAAAACATGGAGCAATGGTGTTAATCCGTACATAAAAACTGTAGATGAGGGCTCCAATTGACCTCTAGCGCGGTTTATGGCCATTCCATGCCACACAGGGATCCAGCGGGGACAAACATTTACATGTGTTCATGCACATGGCTGCCCTTTACAATGTGCTGAATGAATGGAATATAAATGCAAGTGCACACACACACACACACACACACACACACACACACACATTTCAGACCTATTGGTAGAGTTGTTTTCTCACAGATGAAGCCATGTGGATTTTCCAGAAAATCAATAAGTGAAGTTAGATTTTCTCTTTTTCTACTGTTAAGTAGATAGTACTGGTCATCTACAGTACTTAGAAGTTTCATATTCTGCTGTAGGTTTGGAAACGCCTGTTCTTTTTCGTATTATAATCCCCTGCTTGTCTCCTTCTTCATGCTAGTGGGTTGTCTTATATGAGTAACTTGGCCTTAAAGGCTGGTTTGCCTGGAAATTAAAGTAATCAACACATCCCTGTATAGCTCATATAACCTAAACGTTCCCTCGAAATTGCAGATGGTGGGGTGGTGGGGCGCTGAAATCTCAAGGAGCCCTCATGTGTTTGTCACCTTCTGGCTCTGCCTGTTAGCTATGCTGTAATAGCCAGGCCTGCCGGATTCACTGCTGCACTCTGTTAACACCATGTACTGTTCTCAGCCACTCCTAACAGAACTCATCAACAACTGCCCATCCTGTGTGGTCCAATGCTGCTGCTTCTTCTTCTACCTTGACTGGTTGCCCCTGCTTGCCTACATTCTGGACCAGTTTACCCACCATGGAGCTTCCTGATTGGTGTATATTGACCATTAAGTGCACAATCACAGCACATACTCTGTATTGGCTCACAAGAGGATGCCTGGCTTTACAGATTAATAACCAAATTAATAACCAATAAAAATGTTTTGAAACATTTCATTCCTTCATTTAGAGTTAACGTGGCTTTAAAGCACTACTATATCAGGTTAGAATACATCATTAGCAGTAAAGGAAAGAAGGTAGACACAAAAACAACAACACTGGACTGAAGCATAACCCCAAAAGTGCTAAATCTCATTGTTATGTCTATCCAGGGTGCCCTCAGAATGACACCCTTGGAGGTTGGTTCAAAGACCCAGACAGCTGCTAGAAAGAATATTCCAGTACATTGGCCCGCAGGGAGGTGAAGTAATTAAAACAATGCGCGAGCCAGCTCAGAATTTGCTGAAAGAGTAGACAAAATAACTATTCTCGAGGGGCAGAGCACAATTAAAAGATTATTCAATGCATTTCAGCACAGACAATTAACGCTTGGCTCCGAAATTCGTACGGGAGATAATTATGCTGAAATGTCGACTCCACAGCTGCAGGGAGCTCCGTAGAGGGAACGAACAGCTGCAAGGACAGAAGGAAGCGAGGAGAGGTTACTGTCGTCATCCTATCACACAGACAAATTCACACTGCATGCAGCATGCAGACATAAGACATCTACAAGATCATCTCTACCCTTTACAACACAGTTACAGCTCAGCATGTATTTGGAAACAAGCAAATACAGTAGAGTGGATAAAGTCAGAGAGCAACCCCCATTAATTTCACCTCCAGTCAAAGCACTGAGCACGCACATCCATGCTCTGGAAATATTCCTGAGATGATTAGTTAAGACTGTTAAGGTAACCTACTTGTTTATGGAATCAGAAAGGCAAACGGGGATAAATAATAAAAAGGAAACTCTAGTTTCCAAACAAAATGATTAAAAGCTACAGAAGAATGGGACTCCTACCAAACACCTGCAAGACTTGGTAGACTGCCCCCTTTAGATAAACAGCGCTTAAAGCTTTTGTCTCTGAGAGAGAGAAAGAGAGAGGAGAACATCAAGCTCCATTCTTGCTACAGATATGAAAATACTCGCAGGTGTTTCAGTCCACGCTCTAGGTCTGAAAGGATGTGTAGCTGTCAAAAAGCTTGCACTGAGAAAAGGAAATGGACACATCAATCAAAGAGGCTGCTGCGGTTCTCAGAACAATGGACCGACCATGAAGTCAGGACCTCAACATCACTGAATGTGCTTGAAATGATCTGGATCGTGAGAACCTGTTTCTACGACTGAACAATATCACTGCAGGTTTCTTTGAAGAACCGAATGTGAGTGCCCTGAAAAGAATGGGAGCTGTAATAAAGATGCAGAGTGGACCCAATAAACGTAGTTGAGACTTCGGATAACTCTGGTTCACACATTTTCAATATAAAGCCATATAAATAGACTTCAAGGATTCAAGGAGACCTAATTGTCATTCACACATGTGGTACAAGAGATGGAACGACATTGAGTACCCAAATATCAGTATAAAATATAAAAGATATATACAATATATATAAAGGTATATAGTGTGGTGTAGGGCTGTGTGTTGGCAAGAAACTGCCAATACAACACGTATCATGATACAGCAGTCATGATTCAATATATCGTGATATATTGCGATTTTTCTAATCCTACTATTAAAACACACCACTGTATAAACAGTTTAGCCAATGCTTACAATAGCATTGTGCACTTGTGCTGCTTGTTAATGTTGGAGTGGAGCTGAAAATGGTTTACAACACTGCCATCTAGTGGTCAGAGGTTTAAACACAACACACAATGATTTACTGTCTGCCAGGAATCTGTGTATCGATACTGTGTTTTTGAGAATCAATACAGTATCCCGATATTTGATATTTTTGATATTTTCTTACACCCCTAGTGTGGTGGTAAGGATAGCAAAAAAATGTTATGTAAAATAAAAAAAAAAGTGTGATATTAAGATTTGGTGACATTTATAAAAGATACTGATTATGTAATCGTCAACATATTACATACTTAAAAATAAGCACTCTATAACGTTATTATAACCCATTCATTCTGACAGACTGCAATACACTACAGGAAGCATAGGGGCTGAAATGGCTTGTACTGTTTTATTTGTCCATAAAATGAACTGCGTGTAGCACAGATGGAATAATAGTTGGTAGATGAATCAATCATAGAAATCCATTTTTTTTTGTTACAGCCACACTACTAAACATCCAATGTTAAACTAAGGCACAGGTAAAAACAGGTGTGGGTGCTGACAGATTCATAAGCCATTAAAAATAAAAATTAATTATTGAGTAGACAAATAAGAGTAGAGCAAGACATGAGATAAACAGCTTGAGGATCGCTGCTTCAGGGAATTGATTAATTATATTTAAACATTAAGAGACACATGCGTTCAGTTTCCCTCTTTAACTGAAATGCCATAGTTCGATGCCTAGCAAGAATGTAATGTTTTCTTCACCGCTGATTGCGATTACCACCTGCCAATGATCTGACATCAAAACTAACTAGTAGGACCACAAGCGGGGTGGCTATTAGGTTCAAAACATTATCAGTAGACACTGCAGTAGACACACGAAACCGTTATCGCTGTTGGTCCACCCATTCTAAACTTATCTCGTGGAACGTCGATGTACTTTAGTCATTTAATTCTTATTGTCGATCTTTGCCCTGTTTATAGACTTTGTTCTAGCAGCGTACCATTAAGCCATGTGCCCTCTTCTCCCATGGACCGTTACAAGACTACTCTATCGTTTTTTTCAGCAGGTGCTGCTAATAAAGATAGATTGGCCATTAAAATGAAGAATTCTTTATTGAGTAAACAAATAATAGTAAAGCAAGGTATCAGACACAGAGCTCGCGGATCGCACTGCATCAGGGAACTGATTGATTATGTTTAAATATCAAGATACACGCTTTCAGTCTACTTCTTTAACTGAAATGCCGTGGTCCGGAGCGTAGGTTGCGAATAACACCAGCCAATGATTTCAACAGCTCCAGGTTTTAAGGCTACAATAATGTCCATATCTGTTTATTAAACAGATGGACTTTTACTTTACGTTTAGAGATAAAAAAAACATAAAAGGCAGATAGTGAGGGCCAGCTGATTTAGATTACAAGCGAAAGAGTGTGTGTGTGTGGGTTAGCCTGGAAAAAAGAACAACCCTCTGGTCCAGTATGAGCAGAGCCAGAGCTCCACAAGCTAGAGAGATAAACAGCATCCTCCACAAAAGACTTCCAGCACCAAAGAGAATCAAATCAGCGTCTGGCATGAAGAGAAACAACCACAGCTACGTTCAAAACGCCTCGAGCACATGTCGTACGCAGTGCTCGAAAAAAAAGACGACGCGGGGGCTTAAATGCCCACAGAACATTCTTGTACAAGGCCTGATGTGAATGTCAGTGTGAATGAACTTCTAAAAGTAATACAAGAACGTGAGTAAATAAAAGAACATATAAAATACAAATAAAATAGAATAAATCAACATGAATTAACCTTTAGACTCACAAGATCTGAAACTAAATGTAATCAAGCAATGTTAAAGAGGTTCTTAATCTCATAAAATATTTGGGGGAAAACTGTAAATGTAATATATCAATATTAACAAACTTAAAATCAAAAGATTTGGAAGCCACAACACCTTGTGCTCATTTTACATTTGTAGACATCTGAATATCTTTGCTCTAAATAGGTCTTAGTATGTGACATATTATAGTACAAACTAAAACATACAATACAGTAACAAGTCCAGTGTTTAAACTGGATTATCTGAACTGGGGCAGTTATTATCGGCTGTGTGCACGTAGTGAACTGCTGCTATAGAAGTCAGTGCTGCTTCTAAGGTAAACAATGATCATCGGAGTACATATTCAGACAAAAACGTATCTACATCAGTATCTATTTAGTATCTAATAACAGTATCAGGCTTTTAAATGAATAGCAGGACTTTTATGGTGGTGGTTTGACGTCTTGTGTCACAGGACGTTGGTAAAATGGTAGATGTAGTACGTCCGAGTTTGTGTGGCTACTAAAACTGGCCAACTGACACTACTCTACTAGTCTGCCGCTCAAGCAGTACGTACTGGCTCCAGTCTAGTGCCTACTGACTAGTAGGGGATTTCAGACGCAGCCCAAGATGAGTCTACGACTGTTAAACAGATTTTTCGGAATAAAGAAGCTAGTGAGTAGCCTCTCATTTTATTAAACAGCCATGAAAAACACTGGAACTCACAGCTATGTATAACATTGACAGAGCATTTCTGCACACCCAATGTGACAGAATCTCAAAAAAGCAGGCCTTAATTTAATTCGTGGACTAGAAAGAGGGTTAGATAAGTCCAGATTTACAGTATTCCAGAGTGACTGGTGCCCGGGGTAAGAAGGAAAGCACTTTAAGCCTTGGTCCCATCATGCACAGTGCCCGCTGTACAAGCCTCGGGAGGATCTGGACAAAGCTCAGCAACGTTGTGTGGCAATAAAATGAGATTAGCTGACTACCTGAATGTGCTGAATGACTAGGTCTTTCCTAAAGATATGGGCATATCCCAGGATGACCAGGTCTAAACACATGAAACGGCCACCAAGTCTTGAGTCCTGACCCCATTGAGAGTCTTTGGGATGTACTGGAGAAGACATTATGAAAACATGTCTTTAGCTATCAGTACAAGATGTTACATGTATGTAACAGGATGTTGAGAAATGTGCACCATAATCAAAGCTCAAGATGTTCCGACAAAGCAATACAGGCTTCAATCTTAGTCAGGCAGTGTAGAACTATTTCTAAATATAATACTAAATAATGGTCCAACGTAAGAAACATGCTCTTCTGCAGACAAAATGAACAGCAATGTTATACAAACAGAAAATCCACTTCAAAACGTATTACAAACGTACTGGATGGAGCTCTTTCACTCCGGAGAACGCAGGTTCACCTGCTCGGGTTATACCCCTTTTCTAGCCCACATCTGGCACTGGGCATGGTGACCATAGGCTCATATATGGCTGCTCTAGAGCATCCCATTCTACTGATCAATGCTTTTCAATGGCTATTATATCAGCTGTGTCAGCAACGAGTGGTCTTAAAGTAGTCAAATTCACTCCGTAGAAGAGCTGTCGATACTCTGGGACCCGAAGCACTGACAACTCAAGAAACCCGTAAGAGAAAGTGCTGTTGTGAAAGGTCTACTGGTTTTATTGTGCTGCTCTCGAGGATCATAAGGGTGTCATGAGGGAAGAGATGTGAAGAGAGTCTTGACGAAAAGAGATGCGATAAGTTTTTATGATGTTTCACCGCTTGAGGAAAGCATGCATGATCAGATTATTCATAAAGATACATTACAGTCAACATGGCTCCACATTACATCATCCGGAGGGAACCTCCCAACTCCACTGACATCTTTTTAGGTTTTTTTTTTTTAGTTTAAAGGGAACTAACAACAATTTCTTTAATATCTTGTATATAAAATCATGGGTTTGATTTTTATGGTTTATTACAGACACTTCAAATTCTTTGTAGTGGCACTGATAGGAACCAGGTGTTGAACTGAATATGCTAAAATAGTAATAAATAATAATAAAAAAAAAGGTTTTTTGTCTACTCTTCACCATGAATAATAATAATAAAAAAAAAAAAATAAAAAAAATAAAAAAAAAATATATATATATATATATATATATATATATATATATATATATATATATATATATATATATATATATATATATATATATGTGTGTGTGTGTGTGTGTGTGTGTGTGTGTGTGTGTGTGTGTGTGTGTGTGTGTGTGTGTGTGTGTGTGTTTTAAGCCAAATGTTTCTTCTTATTAACCCATTGAAACACAATTAAACAATTAGAATCACAATCTATGGTCATAAATAGTCAAATTTATTTCTGGTCAAATTATTTTTATGATTACCAGTGTGGAAATATTAAACACCTTTAATAATTTTATTATTAGAACTTTACTCATTTTATAAAGGTATCATAATGTTATGTAGTTGTGTGGTGTTTGCTTTCTGTGTTTGTTCTTCCCTCTGCTGATTAGGAGCCCTACCTACCGTGGATGTGATTGGCTGATTGGTTGACCCTGCATGCTGAACTACTTAATCCCCA
This sequence comes from Megaleporinus macrocephalus, assembly GCA_021613375.1. NCBI lineage: Eukaryota > Metazoa > Chordata > Actinopteri > Characiformes > Anostomidae > Megaleporinus > Megaleporinus macrocephalus. Next base: position 35,788,736 of record CM038724.1, read on the forward strand.
GGGCCGCTGTCTTCAGGGAGGCTTTCCTCCATGGTGGCTCGGGGCAAACATTTTGTTGTATTTGTAGCTTAAGATTGGTGTACTTTGTATTGTTATTTAGTGTAACTAGTTATTTATGTAACCATGTTTGTATCTAGCGATCTATCTATATTTTTTATTGTCTATCTCTAGTGCACATAATGCAGTACCTGAATTATCCAGTACAATTGTCATTCTCATCTAATTGGAGACCAGGGTGTAGGAGTGGGTGCCTTGGATTATCTGTTTTTCTTTTGTTTTGTGTTAGTTAGGGAGTTAGGGAAGGAGGTTGTACTTATTTTTCTTTACTTTGGGGGTAGGTAGGGTAACGTTTTGACCTCATTAGTTACTTTGGTTTTCTTTGTTTCTTTGGCATGGTCCACTCCGACGACTATCCGGAGTCCTGATTAATTGTGAATTTAAAAAAATACAATGTTGCTTGTTAATTTGTTTCTTCAATGATTAAAAACACTGGGCCTCATTCCCAAATATCTTCCTCATTTAGTTTTGAGAGACGTTCGCATCTTTGTGCTCTTGAGTGTGTGTGCGTAGACTTTTTTTCACCCAAGAATGAGTACGAACACGCTAGTGACTGTTCCTGAAAATGCATGAGTGGGTTTTGAGAAGGAATAACTTCTTAGGAAGTTCTGGTGACAGAGGCCTATGGATTCCAAACGTCTAACCGGTACTATACAGATCCACACCCACAGCTCATCTTCACAGCCCAGCATTTAAAGCACCGCAGGACGAATTAGTCACGTTGATTCAACAACCAGGGTGGGACCAAAACACCTGATCTGACATCATCTCTATGTTGTCTTTGGATTTACCTGTGATGGTTGAGGCAAAGACCTTCCCGTTGTAGTGTCCTCTAAACACACCTGCTTACTCGTCTGATGGGATGAGTCTAGTGCGTTGGAGCTGATGAGGGTGGAGTGATGTGAAACCTTCCTCTCATGACATCAGTGACTAAATGAACACCTTTTTTCCTTTACACCAGCACGTTATTGTACCCGTTTGTGACCGTAATCAGATTTACATCACAAAAATTAAGTTGTTTACTGAGATTTCACTGATTAGGAAACAGTTTTAGCAGCCTTGCTGGAGAGCAAACCTTTTTATAAATTCCATTCAGACCTAAAAGGGTCTGGCCCGTCCAATAAACATTTATATTTACCAATTTGTTTGTTTAAATTGCTATGCTATATAAATAGAATATCCACTATAGCTACTTAATAGTTTATTTTACAGTCATTCATCTTCTGTCACAGTTCATTAAAATAAAGTTGAATAATTGAGACAAACTGGCACAGGCTTTACAAATTCTTTAGAATTTCATCAGTTTGATCAAAATTTATCGCTCCAGCTTCTTACCCTGCATAGTCGGCTCTTCTCGTTTGTACTACGAAAACAGAACTGTGTGCTTTTCTAGTTTATTTCCTAACTGTGTACGTGTGAAGGAAGCAAGAAACAATGTGTGTTCATAAGAAACTAGTTTGTGAGAAACGCTGCACTAAATGTTACACAGAAATAAAATACATTACTCAATTCTGTCCTTGCATAGCCAAAACTGTGTTGGTGTATTAGTTTTATGATGAAATGACTTACACATTTGAATTAAACACAGCCTTTTCCAATGAACAGCTTTAGCACACTGCCACAAGCACAGGTGAGAGTGTTTTCTGACTCACTGACTTTCCTTCAGCTTGTTAATTACACTGATGAACAGAGTCAGGCCTGCTGGAGCTGTACTGACTCTTTAAGGAATAGATTAGGACAAGCATGGACAATCCAATCAAGTATTGGGGATTATTAGACAAATCCGCATACTGTGATGATATAGGCATGCAGTCAGCCCCGTATTTATGGGTGAGGTATAAGCTTTCATTGTGTGTTGGCTACACAAGCATCACGACCCCGGAACTAAAACTACAGACACCAAATAAGTCTCCACTGATTGATTACAGCTGAAGTAAAGAGAGAAACTGTAAACCTGACTTCATCCCAAACTAACACTTTAACTGCGCGGTGCTGAAGCCCTATAGGAGTGGGGTCATAGCTAAGAGCCCACAGCTAAGACTCCTTAGCTACTGTAAACACAAACCAAGCATGACACTTAAAGCAAACAACCGTAAATAAACAAGACTTTTCAGCATTAATTCTGTCTAACCCACTGAACTGCCTTTAAAAACACAAAGCTATTGTTGCTTGACTATGACTATAGGCCATAGACCAGATAGACTATAGCAAAGCAATAATAAAACTGTTAGGCCAATGGGAGGACTTTAAACTCTGCTTTTAACCCATCCACATCCACATACACTAGAGGGCAGTGAGCACTATCCATAGAAGCCTTAATGCAGTTGGAGTTGGTATTCAGGGGATCAAACCATCACTCTTTTGGTTACAAGGCTGCTTCCCTAAACTCCACTGTCCCTCAGAAAAGTGATGAAAGGTGATGAAATCCTCAGCCAACTGACTTGAGCTGATGTGTAGGGCTGTGTATTGGCATATACGAGGCAATACAAGACATATCGTGATACAGCGGACATAATAAAATATATTCTGATACTACTATTAAAACACACCACGGTATGAACAGGTTTATCAATTCTTACAATAGCACTGCACCCTTGTGCTGCTTGTTAACGTTGGAGTGGAGCTAAAAACGGATTACAACACTGCCATCTAGTGCTCAGAGGTTTAAACACCACACTCAGTGAATCACTGTCCGCCAGAATCTGTGTATGGATACTGTGTTTTTGAGAATCGATCCAGTATCACTAAACATAATATCTCTATAATCTATATTTCCATATTTTCTTGCACCCCTACTCATGTGTGGCTGTGGAATTTTTACAATGCAGGATTTCTCAGTTACTCTAATAACTTAAAGTGTTATAGCTTTAAAAAAGTTGACTCAAGGTGGGTGTGTTGTGTACTCACGCATCTCCTCCACCACTTCAGGATCGCATTCTTTGTACTTCTCCAGCTCAGCCTGCAGCTTCTCTCTCTGCTCCCTGAGGGACTGGAGCTCCTTCTGAAGAGCAGCTCGCTCCTTCTGCAATTTTATTTCGTTTTATTAACCGAAACCAATACACAGTGATGACAGCAGATGAGTGGTCTAAAGGAATCTTACTCCATGAACATCAAAATAACACTGATCCTGGAACAGGTCCTGGACTACTTGAAGAAAGTCACATTCACATGTGGTTTTATGGCTTGCGTAATAGCTCCTGGTTTAGTGCATTCACTTTTTAGCTTAAGGCTAGTGTGTTACACCGGGGCCCTATAAAGTATGTATAACCTTCTACCTCTCTAATATTGTTAAATGCTCTGAAAATGAAAATCACACAGATATGCTGAGCTAAGCCACTATGGTTTTGTATTTTTAATAAGATATGATCGTAAACTAGTAATAATTTGTAAGCCTGGGACACTTACAGTATCTTGCCGTCCTTTTCTGGCTTTCTCAACGGCTTCCTGAAGGGTCACTCTCCTCTGTTTCCCTTCCTCATGCTTCATCAGACAGAGAGAAAAGGAGAGGTTAGCCCTGTGCAATTAAGAGACAATGTGCAACTATTTGTAAATACAATCTCAAGAGTTCTTGACTTTTTTGGAAGTGGTTAACAAAATGCAATATATACACTACCGCTCAAAAGTTTGGGATCACAGTGAAATGTTCTTGTTTTCAATGGAGTATCTTCTTTCTTAACACAACAATGGACTGACGGGTCTCTAAAGAAAGTTGTTTCTTTCTGGTCATTGTGAGTCGGTCAGCAAGCCATCAACTGCTGATCTTCAGATACTAAACTAACCTAGAATGTTGTTCCCTTTTATACTCACTTATTAGTAGAATGTTTTTCAGCTGGGCATCACAATTGAGCAAGAGTGTCCTAACAACCAATTAGTCCAATAACATCCTTAACTTGGATTGGTGGTCGTACCAGGAGATTTAGACAGAGGACTGAGAATTGCTGATAATAGGACTATATGGAAAATAAGCCTCTATACAAAAATAGGCTTTAATACAAACAATTTTATTCTTTAAAAATCATCTGATACACTTACATTAATTGTGAATGAAAATGAAATTGCATGAAATGAAATTCTAAAGTGATCCTAAACTTTTGAGCGGTAGTGTATATCTACTATATCTGCATACGATACAAGGTGGATGCACTTTGCAGCAAAACAACAACATGGACATCTAGCCAGCTGATACTGTAGCCTAAATAATTCATATCAACCAGAATTAAATATTAGCAAAAAAACTGAAGCTTTGCTGACTTCAGCCATTGTGGACAGAAAGTCAGCATTAGCAGCTGACCTGCTTCTCTAGGTCCTCCAGCCTGCGCTTGCGGGCGTGCAGGGCTTTGCTGGGAAAAGCCCAGTAATAGTTAGAGGTGCCCACCCTCTCCGAATCCACCATGTTATCATCAACCAGACTCTGCAGCACCTCCTTCACTGACATGGGGGCTAAAGAGTGGAGGACAAGGACAAGAACAGCATCGGTTACAGATATCAATTTGGGTAGATTTATGAGGTAGTCGTAAATCACATCCAAGAAAAATGCTGCTGACACGCTACGCTTTAGACCCTTAAAGACAAAACCTCTTTTATTGATCAGATCTGAACTAGCACAAAATGTGATCTTTCAGCGAGGCTAAACTATTTCAATAAAAAGCCAATTTCTAGCAAAAAGAAAAAAGAAAACATATATATCTATCATGTAGACTCTCTAAACAGCACACAGTCTGGTGTTATGTATGCTGTTTAAACTACTCTTAAGGGACGTTTCACCACTTTCAGCATCTCAGAAGAGCAGCTCACACTATTAACGTTTGCTCACTGCATGATTTATACAGCCTCTATGTATATGGTGCAGTATTTTAGAATTATGTTGAAGAAATTCTGTATTGTTATGGGGGGGCAAAACAGTGCCCCTCTACCCCCTAACAAAAGCACCAGACATGACCAGCCTAAAAGTCTGTTTTTTGGAAAGGGCCATGCTCCCCCTGCTGGTATTTACTGATATCTAAATCTTGCAGGACTGTGTTACATGTTTGTCTGTGTCTAGAGATGTTTGGAGGTCTTTTTCTTCTACAGGCTGTAAACGTGCTGATATTTCAACCGTAATGTTTATCATTACAGTGTCTTATCTTACTCTGCAAAAACTCTAATTAAAAGCTCTATACAAATTATTATTATTATTATTATTATTATTATTATTATTATTATTATTATTATTATTATTATTAAGCAATGTTGTTTTTGTTATCTGAAAATCTGAAAGCAGCCACTTTAAATATATTTTTTCATGGTAACATAATGTGCAGTATTTTTCCATTAGCCCTGTGCAATTAAGAGACAATGTGCAACTATTTGTAAATACAATCTCAAGAGTTCTTGACTTTTAATTTTTTTAATTATATATACTGGACTGTTTATTTATCTATTGTTTGAGTGCCTTGCTGTCCCTTTGCTGCTGCTGTAATACAGTGAATTTCCCCCACTGTGTGACTAATAAAGGATTATCTTATCTTAAGCAGTGTTTTTTTAAGAAACTCAGTTTTGCAAGCTTGTTTGATTTGTACTAGTTAACCCTGATGTGTTGCTACTTACTGATTCCTTTGGATTTGGGGGCAATTTTTTCAATGTCCTTCAGCTGAAATACATCTTTCTGTAAGAAACAACAACACAGTTTTAATCACTGATGCCGTTATAAGGCTGAACCTGCAACAGAGAAAAAATTAAATATTAGGTTCCTTAGTTTGTGCTTTACTGTTACAAATCTATCTACTATCACAGAATATAATCACACTATACGTAATGTGTTTGGCACAAAACGTACAAAGCGTAACTTACTGTTTCAAAAAAGATTTCCATCATCCGACTTCTTTTCTCTTCCAAACTCAGTCCTTTCTTTTTTGACTGTGGAAGAGAAAGAGCAAAAGAAAAAACGACACTGTGAAGCACGATCTTCTAATAAAAACACTGCAAAAAAATAAATAAATAAATAATAATAATAATAATAACAACAACAACACATAAATATGCAGTCTACTTTCCTTTAGTTTTATTTTAGAGACTGGACTAAAAGGTTCCACTGCAAGGGTGTAGCGTAAATACAATGCTGTGGGACCAATGTCTTTTACTCATCTTTCATTTTGTCGCTGTCCACTTTCTTTGTCATTTTAACATGACCGCTATTCTTCACGTTGAGTAAAAATGTCATGATGAACGGACCAATAGACATCCCCCGAAATAGCTTCAAGCTCAACTTTGGTTCCTTTAACATACATTGGAAGTGATATTTTTGTGCTCTCCTATAAAGTTACCATTCTTTTTACTATTAATTATCACAAGGCATTCTTTCTTTATTTTTATGTTGTGTTTTATGCTAGTACACGTTTATGTCATATTTTATATATATATATATATATATATATATATATATATATATATATATATATATATATATATATATATATATATACACACACACACACACACACACACACATATGTACTTTACTATGCATTCTGTATTAGCCTATCAAATTAGAGTGGGCGGGGCTTACACCATAAACAACCACACATTCATACGAGCACTTTTTAAACTTACGAGCTTATAAACTTTAGTTTTACTATTTTGTTTACTGAGAGAAGATTTTGAGAACTATCGTATCCGTTTAAGAAAAAAATAACAAGCTTCGGAGAAAAGTGAAAAGACCTGTTCCCGCCCGGTTTCGAACCGAGGACCTTTCGCGTGTTAGGCGAACGTGATAACCACTACACTACGGGAACTGAGGTAGCAAACTCATCACACAAGTACGACTTTCAAAAGAATTAAACCACATACTGAACAAATTATACTTATATTGCTGTTTTAACATATTAATTCAGTCAAGTGTCTATTCGGAAGCAGAAGTCACCGCGAATACCGACCGCTAACCGGCTAAGCTGCCTTAAACAAGCGCGAGAGTGAATCATAACGAACACTAGACACTAATGTCAGTTATTTTACAAAACCTTGAGGTAAAATCCAACGACTTAGTTCAGATTATCTTTATTCAGAGTGTTCAAAGCGTTGCAGGCTTAAGACTCTGCTTGTAAAGCTTACAACAAATAAAATAACGTTAGCACTCGTTTCTCTAAAGCTAAAAACAAACGTACAGCATTCGCAGTGTTGAACAGCGTTAACTCTAAACTAACTCTAAACCAAGGCTTTTAAACTCGTTTGTTTATTTAGGACCCATCTTAACCCCAAACCAATGTTCTTATCACAGCTAGAAAGACTGCAGATCATAAACTCAGTGAAAGCTCCTACCATTCTGAAATCAACTTTAGCTCCTGTTACTGAAATACTGTGTGAACGCTGCTCTGTGTTCCCGCCACCTGAGTTTTCCAGACACCACCGCGCATGCGCAGTACTTTACTCCGCGTTATTTATTTTTCTATAAGATTAATTAATGAAAATATATGATGTTATAATATTCCACCGTTTAATAGTATTTAACAGTATTTATTTCAATGTGCTGGATTGTGTGTGAACTCCAAACTTTTTCACATATTTACTTTTATTCACAAATCAAATGTGGATGGTTTTGTGACAAAAAATGTAACATATAGGGATCACTTTTATATATATAGTACATATAACCTTCAGCAGATTGGTGCTCTGAGAGCGTGTGAACCACATTTGGACTTTTAATGTTTTACATCATGCATGTTAAATGAGTTCATGTTTGACTGCTCTCGCAGCGCCCTCTGCTGGAGGAGCAGGTACATTACCGCGTAGTAATACAGATTGGTCGCATGGGGGCGGCAGAGCTACACACATTTACCGACTATACTGATTACACCCAATACATGGGCTACATTACACGCTCTGTGTGGACAAAAGTATTGGGACACCCACAAATTACACATAGAGGACATCACTCTCTAAATCCACAGGTATTGGAGTGTGACTGTGATCATTCAACCAGAAGAGCATTAGTGAGGTCAGACACTGATGTTCTTGTTAAAAGGTGTTCAGGTGTTGAGGTCAGGACTATGTGGGCCAGTCAAGATATTCCACACCAGACTTACCCAACTAGCCGTTATGGAGCTGCTTTGTGCACTGGGATGTAGTCATGCTGGAACCGAACAGGATCCTCCCCAAACTGTTCCCACAAAGTTGGAAGCAAAAACTGTCCAAAATGTCCTGGTATGGTGAAACATTAAGATTTCCCTTTCCCACTGGAACAAAGTGTTCTAGACCAATCCCCGAATAAGCATTAACCCCCCTTCTTTCACCAAACTGTACAGACAGCACAATGCAGTCAGGCGTTCTCCTGCTATATGCCCGACTCAGACTCCTCCATCAGACTGCCAGATAGAGAACTGAGATCCATCACTTCACAGAACTTCTTTCCACTGATCTAGAGTCCAGTTGTGGCACGTTACACCACTCCATCCAACGCTTGGCATTGTGCTCGGTGATGTAAGGCTTGTATGCAGCCAGGAACCTTCCGGAGCACAGTTTTTGTGCTGATGATAATATCCGAGGAGGTTTGAAACTCTGCAGTTAATCGATTAGCAGTGAATGAGTGCTGCCAACTTTTACATACTTGTGCTCCTCAGTGGCTGAGTTGCTGTGGTTCTTAAATGCTTCCACTGGTCAGTGATACCCCTCACAGTTAATCCTGGAATATCTGGGAGGAACGAAATTGTACAAACTGGCTTGTTGCAAGGGTGGCATCTTATTACAGACTCTTTAGAACAACCCAGTCTTTTGTGCAGAGCTAGATGCTTCATTTTGTACACCTGCAGCAATGGGACTGAATGAAACACCTGAATTAAATCATTCAGAGGTGTGTCCCAATACATTTGTCCATACAGTGTACATTAGCACATAAGCGTTTATGCCTAGAGTTCAAAATGCTATTCAGTATATTTCAGTATATTTACTGTTTAAATGCTGAACTGAATGAATTATTTATAAATTCTAATAAATGTTTTTTCCTCTCTTCAAGTAAAAACAAGATCTACAGAATGCTGTTGAAAAAAAGAGCCTCTTAAAGTGTTTATTTATAGAAACAGTAAATAAATCAGCCTCTTCTCCTTAACTCAGTTTCACATCTGGACCTGTTGTTTTGGAGCTGCCTGTGAGAAGAATAAACATCTACGTCCATTTCTCAGTCTGTTTACGCCGACCACTTTTCTTTTTTAGAGCACGTTAATCCTTCTCCGACTCGCTTTACTCTCCGCCTCGCTTTACTCTCCGCCTCGCTTTACTCTCTGACTCGCTTTACTCTCCGACTCGCTTTACTCTCCGCCTCGCTTTACTCTCTGACTCGCTTTACTCTCCGACTCGCTTTACTCTCCGACTCGCTTTACTCTCCGCCTCGCTTTACTCTCCGACTCGCTTTACTCTCCGACTCGCTTTACTTTCCAACTCGCTTTATTCTCCGCCTCGCTTTACTCTCTGACTCGCTTTACTCTCTGACTCGCTTTATTCTCCGACTCGCTTTATTCTCCGACTCGCTTTACTCTCCGACTCGCTTTATTCTCCGCCTCGCTTTACTCTCCGCCTCGCTTTACTCTCTGACTCGCTTTATTCTCCGCCTCGCTTTACTCTCCGCCTCGCTTTACTCTCCGCCTCGCTTTATTCTCCGACTCGCTTTACTCTCCGCCTCGCTTTACTCTCCGCCTCGCTTTACTCTCTGACTCGCTTTATTCTCCGACTCGCTTACTCTCCGACTCGCTTACTCTCCGACTCGCTTTTATTCTCTGACTCGCTTTACTCTCCGACTCGCTTTACTCTCCGACTCGCTTTACTCTCTGACTCGCTTTACTCTCCGCCTCGCTTTACTCTCCGCCTCGCTTTATTCTCCGACTCGCTTTATTCTCTGACTCGCTTTACTCTCCGACTCGCTTTACTCTCTGCCTCGCTTTACTCTCTGACTCACTTTACTCTCCGACTCGCTTTACTTTCCAACTCGCTTTATTCTCCGCCTCGCTTTACTCTCCGCCTCGCTTTACTCTCCGACTCGCTTTACTCTCCGCCTCGCTTTACTCTCTGACTCGCTTTACTCTCTGACTCGCTTTACTCTCCGACTCGCTTTACTCTCTGACTCGCTTTACTCTCCGACTCGCTTTACTCTCCGACTCGCTTTACTTTCCAACTCGCTTTATTCTCCGCCTCGCTTTACTCTCCGACTCGCTTTACTCTCTGACTCGCTTTATTCTCCGACTCGCTTACTCTCCGACTCGCTTTTATTCTCTGACTCGCTTTATTCTCCGACTCGCTTTACTCTCCGACTCGCTTTACTCTCCGCCTCGCTTTACTCTCTGACTCGCTTTACTCTCCGCCTCGCTTTACTCTCCGCCTCGCTTTACTCTCCGCCTCGCTTTCCTCTCCGACTCGCTTTACTCTCTGACTCACTTTACTCTCCGCCTCGCTTTACTCTCTGACTCGCTTTACTCTCCGACTCGCTTTACTTTCCAACTCGCTTTATTCTCCGCCTCGCTTTACTCTCCAACTCGCTTTACTCTCCGACTCGCTTTACTCTCCGCCTCGCTTTACTCTCTGACTCGCTTTACTCTCCGACTCGCTTTATTCTCCGCCTCGCTTTACTCTCCGCCTCGCTTTACTCTCCGACTCGCTTTACTCTCCGCCTCGCTTTACTCTCTGACTCGCTTTACTCTCTGACTCGCTTTATTCTCCGCCTCGCTTTACTCTCCGACTCGCTTTACTCTCCGACTCGCTTTACTCTCTGACTCGCTTTATTCTCCGCCTCGCTTTACTCTCCGACTCGCTTTACTCTCTGACTCGCTTTACTCTCCGACTCGCTTACTCTCCGACTCGCTTTTATTCTCTGACTCGCTTTATTCTCCGACTCGCTTTACTCTCCGACTCGCTTTACTCTCTGACTCGCTTTATCTCTGACTCGCTTTACTCTCTGACTCGCTTTATCTCTGACTCGCTTTATTCTCCGACTCGCTTTATCTCTGACTCGCTTTATTCTCCGACTCGCTTTATTCTCCGACTCGCTTTATTCTCCGACTCGCTTTACTCTCTGACTCGCTTTATTCTCTGACTCGCTTTACTCTCTGACTCGCTTTATTCTCCGACTCGCTTTATCTCTGACTCGCTTTACTCTCTGACTCGCTTTATTCTCCGACTCGCTTTACTCTCCGCCTCGCTTTATTCTCCGCCTCGCTTTATTCTCCGACTCGCTTTATTCTCCGACTCGCTTTACTCTCTGACTCGCTTTATTCTCCGACTCGCTTTATCTCTGACTCGCTTTACTCTCTGACTCGCTTTATTCTCTGACGCGCTTTATTCTCTGACTCGCTTTATTCTCCGACTCGCTTTACTCTCTGACTCGCTTTATTCTCTGACTCGCTTTACTCTCTGACTCGCTTTATTCTCCGACTCGCTTTATCTCTGACTCGCTTTATTCTCCGACTCGCTTTATTCTCCGACTCGCTTTATTCTCCGACTCGCTTTACTCTCTGACTCGCTTTATTCTCTGACTCGCTTTACTCTCTGACTCGCTTTATTCTCCGCCTCGCTTTATTCTCCGACTCGCTTTATTCTCCGACTCGCTTTATTCTCCGACTCGCTTTATTCTCCGACTCGCTTTATCTCTGACTCGCTTTACTCTCTGACTCGCTTTATTCTCTGACTCGCTTTATTCTCTGACTCGCTTTATTCTCCGACTCGCTTTACTCTCTGACTCGCTTTATTCTCTGACTCGCTTTACTCTCTGACTCGCTTTATTCTCCGACTCGCTTTATTTCTGACTCGCTTTACTCTCTGACTCGCTTTATTCTCCGACTCGCTTTACTCTCCGCCTCGCTTTATTCTCCGCCTCGCTTTATTCTCCGACTCGCTTTATTCTCCGACTCGCTTTACTCTCTGACTCGCTTTATTCTCCGACTCGCTTTATCTCTGACTCGCTTTACTCTCTGACTCGCTTTATTCTCTGACTCGCTTTATTCTCCGACTCGCTTTACTCTCTGACTCGCTTTATTCTCTGACTTGCTTTACTCTCTGACTCGCTTTATTCTCCGCCTCGCTTTATCTCTGACTCGCTTTACTCTCTGACTCGCTTTATTCTCCGCCTCGCTTTACTCTCCGCCTCGCTTTATTCTCCGCCTCGCTTTATTCTCCGACTCGCTTTATTCTCCGACTCGCTTTATTCTCCGACTCGCTTTACTCTCCGACTCGCTTTATTCTCCGACTCGCTTTATCTCTGACTCGCTTTACTCTCTGACTCGCTTTATTCTCTGACTCGCTTTATTCTCTGACTCGCTTTATTCTCCGACTCGCTTTACTCTCTGACTCGCTTTACTCTCTGACTCGCTTTATTCTCCGACTCGCTTTATCTCTGACTCGCTTTATTCTCCGACTCGCTTTATCTCTGACTCGCTTTATTCTCCGACTCGCTTTATCTCTGACTCGCTTTACTCTCTGACTCGCTTTATTCTCTGACTCGCTTTATTCTCTGACTCGCTTTATCTCTGACTCGCTTTACTCTCCGACTCGCTTTACTCTCCGACTCGCTTTATTCTCCGACTCGCTTTACTCTCCGACTCGCTTTATTCTCCGACTCGCTTTATTCTCTGACTCGCTTTACTTTCCTACTCGCTTTATTCTCTGACTCGCTTTTCTCTCCTACTTGTTTTATTCTCTGACTCGCTTTACTCTCCTACTTGTTTTATTCTCTGACTCGCTTTACTCTCCTACTTGTTTTATTCTCTGACTCACTTTACTCTCCGACTCGCTTTATTTTCCGACTCGCTTTACTCTCCTACTCGCTTTATTCTCTGACTCGCTTTATTCTCCTACTTGTTTTATTCTCTGACTCGCTTTACTCTCCTACTTGTTTTATTCTCTGACTCACTTTATTCTCAGACTTGCTTTACTCTCCTACTCGCTTTATTCTCCGACTCGCTTTACTCTCCTACTCGCTTTATTCTCCGACTCGCTTTACTCTCCTACTCGCTTTATTCTCCGACTCGCTTTATTCTCAGACTTGTTTTATTCACCGACTTGCTTTTCTCTCCTACTTGTTTTATTCTCAGACTCGCTTTTCTCTCCTACTTGTTTTATTCTCTGACTTGCTTTTCTCTCCTACTTGTTTTATTCTCTGACTTGTTTTATTCTCTGACTTGCTTTACTCTCCTACTTGTTTTATTCTCAGACTTGTTTTATTCTCTGACTTGCTTTTCTCTCCTACTTGTTTTATTCTCTGACTTGTTTTATTCTCTGACTTGCTTTTCTCTCCTACTTGTTTTATTCTCTGACTTGTTTTATTCTCTGACTTGCTTTTCTCTCCTACTTGTTTTATTCTCTGACTCGCTTTTCTCTCCTACTTGTTTTATTCTCTGACTCGCTTTATTCTCCGACTCGCTTTACTCTCTGACTCGCTTTATTCTCTGACTTGCTTTACTCTCTGACTCGCTTTATTCTCCGACTCGCTTTATCTCTGACTCGCTTTACTCTCTGACTCGCTTTATTCTCCGCCTCGCTTTACTCTCCGCCTCGCTTTATTCTCCGCCTCGCTTTATTCTCCGACTCGCTTTATTCTCCGACTCGCTTTATTCTCCGACTCGCTTTACTCTCCGACTCGCTTTATTCTCCGACTCGCTTTATCTCTGACTCGCTTTACTCTCTGACTCGCTTTATTCTCTGACTCGCTTTATTCTCTGACTCGCTTTATTCTCCGACTCGCTTTACTCTCTGACTCGCTTTACTCTCTGACTCGCTTTATTCTCCGACTCGCTTTATCTCTGACTCGCTTTATTCTCCGACTCGCTTTATCTCTGACTCGCTTTATTCTCCGACTCGCTTTATCTCTGACTCGCTTTACTCTCTGACTCGCTTTATTCTCTGACTCGCTTTATTCTCTGACTCGCTTTATCTCTGACTCGCTTTACTCTCCGACTCGCTTTACTCTCCGACTCGCTTTATTCTCCGACTCGCTTTACTCTCCGACTCGCTTTATTCTCCGACTCGCTTTATTCTCTGACTCGCTTTACTTTCCTACTCGCTTTATTCTCTGACTCGCTTTTCTCTCCTACTTGTTTTATTCTCTGACTCGCTTTACTCTCCTACTTGTTTTATTCTCTGACTCGCTTTACTCTCCTACTTGTTTTATTCTCTGACTCACTTTACTCTCCGACTCGCTTTATTTTCCGACTCGCTTTACTCTCCTACTCGCTTTATTCTCTGACTCGCTTTATTCTCCTACTTGTTTTATTCTCTGACTCGCTTTACTCTCCTACTTGTTTTATTCTCTGACTCACTTTATTCTCAGACTTGCTTTACTCTCCTACTCGCTTTATTCTCCGACTCGCTTTACTCTCCTACTCGCTTTATTCTCCGACTCGCTTTACTCTCCTACTCGCTTTATTCTCCGACTCGCTTTATTCTCAGACTTGTTTTATTCACCGACTTGCTTTTCTCTCCTACTTGTTTTATTCTCAGACTCGCTTTTCTCTCCTACTTGTTTTATTCTCTGACTTGCTTTTCTCTCCTACTTGTTTTATTCTCTGACTTGTTTTATTCTCTGACTTGCTTTTCTCTCCTACTTGTTTTATTCTCAGACTTGTTTTATTCTCTGACTTGCTTTTCTCTCCTACTTGTTTTATTCTCTGACTTGTTTTATTCTCTGACTTGCTTTTCTCTCCTACTTGTTTTATTCTCTGACTTGTTTTATTCTCTGACTTGCTTTTCTCTCCTACTTGTTTTATTCTCTGACTCGCTTTTCTCTCCTACTTGTTTTATTCTCTGACTCGCTTTTCTCTCCTACTTGTTTTATTCTCTGACTTGTTTTATTCTCTGACTTGCTTTTCTCTCCTACTTGTTTTATTCTCTGACTTGCTTTTCTCTCCTACTTGTTTTATTCTCTGACTCGCTTTTCTCTCCTACTTGTTTTATTCTCTGACTCGCTTTTCTCTCCTACTTGTTTTATTCTCTGACTCGCTTTTCTCTCCTACTTGTTTTATTCTCTGACTCGCTTTTCTCTCCTACTTGTTTTATTCTCAGACTTGTTTTATTCTCTGACTTGCTTTTCTCTCCTACTTGTTTTATTCTCTGACTCGCTTTACTCTCCTACTTGTTTTATTCTCTGACTCGCTTTTCTCTCCTACTTGTTTTATTCTCTGACTCGCTTTTCTCTCCTACTTGTTTTATTTTCCGACTCGCTTTTCTCTCCTACTTGTTTTATTCTCCGACTCGCTTTACTCTCTGACTCGCTTTACTCTCTGACATGCGCCCGTGGTGCGTCTGTTAGTGGCCTCTGTCTTATAAGCAATATCATGGCCTTCACAGCACACAGTGCACGTGTACTAGAGCAGAATACTCTACATTTCCTCCTTTCAAGTAATCCTTCCCATTTATTCCAGCTCCAGGACCTGAAAACCAATCAAACACCACCAGCTTTACTGAGGAATTTTATAGACTTTAAAAATTGTAATAAAAAAAGTTGGGACAGTGAGTACAATGTCAATAACAACAAAAAGCAGTGGTTAGAAAATTCTGTTTGATCTGTATTAAACTGAAAACAGTACAAACCGGTACAACATATCTTATTTTCTACCTGTTTGACTGTCGTTTTGTTGTGTGCTCAGTCCAAATTCCAACATGTCCCAGCAAAGTTCAACCAGGAGCACATTCACCACTGAGTCCCATCACCTTTTCCTTTTAACAAGACTTCTCTGGGCTCTCACCTGCACTCTCTGATCACTCAGTCATGTCAAAGTGAGCGTATCCCGGCAGACTCTGTAACTTTATGCTGGTAACATTGCTAAACAGTCTAAAAGGCTGACTCACCAGACCACAAACACATGCTTTACTGATCAGCACTCCATTTCAGATGACATGCGACCTCCACGGTGCACAGTACGAGTCTTAACTTGTTTGTTGATTTCGTGATAGTGTCTGTTCACGAGTGTTTCTAAGTCTGTGTGATGGTATTCATCACGGAAACAGTTCTGTGTTCTGGTCTTTCTTTTTATACACAGAGAGATTTCTTTGAGCTGATTCTCTGATTCTATTGATAATATCTTACTATCCATCATGTATGGAGTGAAATACCTAGAAATCCTTGCAGACGCTGAACGAGGAATGCTATTCCTTTTTTGGCAAAGTAGCGAGCTTTGGCCCCTCCTTAGTCATATAGGCCTGTTTGTTTTAACCTCAAGCATGTTCTAGCTTTAAATAGCCTTTATCTCAGTTCTTTCATTGTTTTGCAGACATCAATTTCAGAATGAGCATATATTAATTTATTAATATTCATAAAAAAGATAAAACAATAAGATAACACATCTTGTTATTGTACTACTTTCTTTTAAATACATGAGTGAATTTAGCAATCACTGCTTTCCACTGGGACAAACTGACCCATCTTTTTTGGAATTGGAGCTATAGTGTAGATGTAAGTCATTCAGAGTGGTTTGGTGTAAAATATGTTGTATCAGGACTGTCAGACGTCCACCTCTTAAAGCTGCCTCACAGAAAGTTTCATATGAAATGGTTATGAATGCCTGAGGCACTGTTTTACGATCATATAGAGAAGATTTTGGGCAGTCCAACACTCATCAACAGGCAGGTGTCAACAGAGAGAGATCCATAACCTGGTTCTGGACTGCTTTGCTTGGGGTGGAGGGGGTAAAATGTAATGCGTGGGCATGCGTTATATTTTTAAAGCCAGAAATATACTGAGGGCTTGATTTGTGCATGATTGGTGACAGCAGATCTAATGATACTGGCTTAAATTCATATATGAGGTAAAGAAATAAAAATGGTGCAAACTTAAACCTAAAACCCTAATGACTGAAGAGTACACTTTACTAATTTTAATAAAAAAATAGAATCTAATTGTGATTAATTTTAATACCCCCCCTTAAACAATTCAGCATTACACTGATAGAACAACTCTGTTCCGTGAAAAGCTTTTGTACAACTTTAAATCAAAGCTGACAAAAGTAAATAGACACAGGCTGAGACTATAATACTCAGAAGTGGAAATAAGTGAGAATACTAATATGATCAGAAAATTACTATATAAGCCAATCAGAAATAAGCAAGGACATATCTTCACACTGCACAGCAAAATGCCTATTTGTGATTGGTTCAGAGATGAGGAGACAAAGTCAAAATCTGGGGGGGAAATGCCCCCCTCAGCCCCGCCTAGTGCCGGCCCTGTCCATAACCAAAAACCATGATGCATGAAACCATGAAAAAAAAGAAAAAGGCAAAGAAAAAACATCGAGGCAAACACTCTTAAGCCCTATTTGAGTGGGATTAGTTTTACCTGGTCACGTGGTGTAATGTGAGTGTTGAGTGTATACGACCTCCCTGATGCTGATCCAGTATGAATCTGCCAGGTCAGTGATAGATCTAGTAGTAGTGAACTACCTCCTGTACTGTAATAACAGTCCTGCTCACAGCGACGTCTCTGTAAAGCAATAACAATGCCGGGCTGTAGAAAACAGACGAGGCTGAGGGTTGGCCTCCTATTTGATAAGTTCTCGCTATAATTTCCTCAATCCACCTTAAATGGTGCAGCAGCTTAAATGGTAGGCTTAAGGTTTTATAACACCTGTTGCACCATTGCTGCAAGTTCTTGACTTGTTATTATTTATATTGTATATACTGGACTGTTTATTTATCTATTGTTTGTACTGAATGCATTGCTATCTCCTTGTAACTCTGAATTTCCTCACTGTATGATTAATAAAGTCTTATCTTATATTATCTTATCTTAAGGTGGAACAGAAACATTCAAACAAGTAACTAGAGATCAAAAAGCTCCAGATTTGTAGAAAACAGTGCCTCCCTTTATTGTATTATCTTATCTATCAGCTGAAATGGAGCTTGATTTCCCAGCAAACACACAACTGTCTTGCAATGTTGCTACAACGTTGACGAAAGGTGGCGTTTTTAATTTTGTATAAACAAGTCTCCCACTATTGAATAATGTTATTTTTTATCTATTCCAGGCAAACACATTTACGTTGTGACAACAGGCCGTTTTGGTGCCCACAATGTTGTCATGACAATAAAATGTAATTCCTGGGAAAGTTGTGACAACGTTGTAGTGGTAACGTTAACCTCCTAGAATTCTTCATATGTTTCATTGTATCTGCATGGAAGTGCATAACAATGTAAAAAGCAACACCTTTTGACAACCTTGTAGCAACACTGCAAAAAAGTTGTGTGTTTGCTGGGTTATGACTACTTACTGGTATCTTGACAAAATTCCCTGGTGTTTCATGCTTAAACACCCCTAAATTGAGTCCCAGCACCCCTAAAGATTATAGTAAAAAAAAACTATTTTATTTCTTTGAACGTTAATTTGTCTCTGACAAGCTGGAAATGTTAAAACCATAGAGAGTATATGCTCAAACCAATTATTTTAACAACAAAAATACAGCAATAAGTCAGCTATAGATATTTGATTCTTATATTTGAGTAAGGCCAACCTGATCTTGAACATGCCCTGAATTTCTCTCATTTTCATCTGGTCACCCTAGCCCACAGAAGCTCAATATTCAATGAGAAAAATGTGTGTATAAAATATAATAAAGTATAAACTAAAAAAGGATAATATATATATATATATATATATATATATATATATATATATATATATATATATATATATATATATATATCCTTTTATTTTTTATATCCTTTATCCTATATTTTACTTTTAATAAAATGTTTCAAGATTTGTTGGTGTCTTTCCAGTCAAAGTGCTTCCCCAACACTGATTTTGGATTGGTAGTCCGAAATGAATAAAATAAAATGCAAATATAATGTAATGTAATGTAATAAAAAAATGCAAATATAATGTAACGTATGAAAAATTCTAGGAGGTTCTGACAGTGTTCAGTGGCATGTTGTCATAATGTTGTTAGATAATGTCACAACTTTCTGAGGAATTGCATTTCAGTGTTGTGGGCAGCAACGATAGGGTGTCACCGCGTAACTGTGTTTGCAGGGTTACGTTGTGAAAATGTTGTGACAACCTATTGTTTTGGTACCTACAACATGGTTACAACATTGAAAAGTAATTTTTCAGAAAGTTGTGAGAATGTAATGTCAAAGATTAAGATTTTGGCTTGACCTGCTGCTCAGATATTGCTCCTGAGAAAGGAGCCCAAGTCTCACGTGTCCTCGTCACAAACTGTGCTCAGATTTGAAGATAGTAATGCTCGTGTTTTACCTGCAACTAACTCTCCCATCTGTTCGGTATCTACTGTTAAGAGAGTTTAGGAGAATCACCATTAAGTCTCTTGAGCCACCGTAGAGCAACAACTGAGCAATGAATTTTTCTCTGGGGACTTTGGACTGTTGTACGTGAACATACAGAACAATAGAGCTCAGGAATGTCATGACGCAATGTCTGGATAAGCTAGGCTGATTCAGAAGAGCTGAATGAATCTTTCTTTACTACCTGCTTTCCTGACTGGTCTGAAGCTTATGGACTCACTACTGACTGGCATGCTGTACAAAGACCAGAGCACAATCAGGGAAAATAGACAGAGGAGGAAGCTAAATTCAACTGTTCGGACAGTATAATTTACTGGCTTTATCACATCAGCTGACTAACTTTTCACAAACTAGCTGTTTTCCAGATAAAACATACAGGGCGTGGTAAAGTTATTGAATAGGCTAGTAACATTAGCTGAGGTAATGTAATAATTAGCATTTGTCTGTTTATCTTTAAAAAGTTTAGATTCAGACTGACTGCCACATGAATGTAAACATATAAACTTTTGTGGTGTCTAACAGCCTCATTCGATAACTAGCTAGACTAGCAGTGTTATCTAAAAGGCTACCTGTAGTGGAATAAGCCATTAACTAAGTAATAAAATGAACCAAGTGAAATATTTCAGAGACTGTAATGTGCCAGTAGACGTCTTTAAAGAGTTTAGATTTAGATTGACTGCCACATGAGTGTAAACATATAAACTTTTGTGGTGTCTAACAGCATAATTCACTAACTAGCTAGACTAGCAGTGTTATCTAAAAGGCTACCTGCAGTTGAATAAGCCATTAACTGAGTAAGAAATTAAATTAACCAGGTGAAATATTTAAAAGCCTAAGTGTAATGTGCCAGTAGATGTCTTTAAAGAGTTTAGATTCAGACTGACTGCCACATGAATGTAAACATATAAACTTTTGTGGTGTCTAACAGCCTCATTCGATAACTAGCTAGAATAGCAGTGTTATCTAAAAGGCTACCTGTAGTGGAATAAGCCGTTAACTAAGTAATAAAATTAACCAAGTGAAATATTTCAGAGACTGTAATGTGCCAGTAGACGTCTTTAAAGAGTTTAGATTTAGATTGACTGCCACATGAGTGTAAACATATAAACTTTTGATTAACTGAGTAAGCAATAAAATAAACCAGGTGAAATATTTCAGAGACTAAGTGTAATGTGCCAGTAAACGTTTTTAAGGAATTTAGATTCAGACTGACTGCCACATGAGTGTAAACATATAAACTTTTGTGGTGTCTAACAGCATCATTTGCTAACTAGCTAGACTAGCAGTGTTATCTAAAAGGCTACCTGTAGTGGAATAAGCCGTTAAGTAAGTAATAAAATTAACTAAGTGAAATATTTCAGAGACTGTAATGTGCCAGTAGACATCTTTAAAGAGTTTAGATTTAGATTGACTGCCACATGAGTGTAAACATATAAACTTTTGTGGTGTCTAACAGCCTCATTCAATAACTAGCTAGACTAGCAGTGTTATCTAAAAGGCTACCTGTAGTGGAATAAGCCATTAACTGAGCAAGCAGTGTCACTAACCAATTGAAATATTTCAGAGACTGTAATGTGCCAGTAAACATCTTTAAATAATTTAGATTTATATTGACTGCCACATGAGTGTAAACATATAAACTTTTGTGGTGTCTAACAGCATCATTTGCTAACTAGCTAGCCTAGCAGTGTTATCTAAAAGGCTACCTGCAGTGGAATAAGCCATTAACTGAGTAAGAAATTAAATTAACCAAGAAAAATATTTCACAGACTAAGTGTAATGTGATAGGAAACATCTTTAAAGAGTTTAGATTTAGATGGACTGTCACATGGGTGTAAACATATGAACAGCATAATTTGCTAACTAGCAATAAACAAGTGTATTTCTTTCAAGTATTTCTAATATTTCTAAGTGTAATGTGCCAGTAAACATGCCAGTGGCTGAATTTAATATCTATTTATAAACTGCACTTGGGCTTCAAATGATAGAACAGCTGCTAGAGAAGTCAGCATCGCCAGTAAAACCAGCATCTGTTGTGTTTTGGCTGTGCTGGGGCGACCAGATCACCCAGCTTATTTCTTTCAGTGGGGAAATTCTAAATGACAAAAAAGTAGGCACTTAAACCGCACTCCATTAAGGAAAATGTTTGAGAATAAATGAGGTGGTAAAGCACATTCAGCATCATTACTCCACTCTGTCTGGGAATTGTTATGTCGCCAAGAAGTCAGAAGACTAGTCTGCAGTTTTGGGGTGGATAGGTCTGGTTCTAAATTCTGCCTGGATGAGTTGCTCGCAGTTGTTGTGAAAGAATTTTGTTTAGACTAAGAGTCACAAGTACAACAGATCAGCACATCCAGGAGCTTTGGCTTGAAACACGACCCAGCCCCCTTTTTGGGGGAAAACTAATGACACTTGCCATTGACTGTAATATAAATTAGCAGCACAAAACAAAAACAACTGAGAACTGCCAAAACTGGATTAGTATCTTAGCATCATTTATAAACTATGTCGGGTGAATATTTCTCCACTCGATACATCGATAAGATACATACATCGGAAAGATGCATTTCCTCCATTTTTTAGTCCTTTCAGTCGCCCAGGATCAGTCTGGTGCAATAATCCTACTGAATGGTCAGAGATTTTCTAACTGGACTGTTTTTATCTTATTGAGTCTCCAGGTCACCAAATTACCAGTGAAATACTTTTTACATTAAAAATATACTTTATTTTTTTGTTACCGCCAACCACCCCCTCTTAGGAGGACTATTAGGACTATATTATTTATGTTTGTAAAAAAATCAATGACAATCAATCAACAATCAATAGTGAAACGAATCAAAAAGCAAAAACAAACAAACAAAAAAACAATGGCAATGGAGGGAGAGGGAGAACAGAAGAGGAAAAAAATATATAAAAACTAAAACAAAACAAGACTAATGTACACCATATTCCATTTAGCACAGCTTAATCAATAACAATGTCCTTTATATGAAATGTTTTACTTTGCAGCTCAATAAGTGACTGAGCTATGTTAGTCCAATCGTCTAGCCTGAGCCCCAACCAGGAGACGGCACGGGATCAAATCTTAAATCCGTATTTTAAAAATTACTGTTAGTAACACCAACCACACAACAACACTTCAGCACAGTGTTTTTAATTCATGAATTTATAGCAGTTAGTCCAACGTACAAACTTTTTCTGTGTTGTCCTTCATGTGGTATAGGAAGTTGTTTTCCGCCACAAACGGGCGTGTTGATGAGAGTCTGAACTGATATATAGTCAGATTGTAAGTATGTCAGTACATGGTAGTGTTTAATCCCAAAACTATTAAGTCTAATCTAATAAGAAGTCTGTATTTATTAATTCACACCTGTGCAGCAATGCTATTTTCCAAAAGCGCCCTAACAGGATTCACAGTTGTACAACAGTTTCTTGCATGTTGTTATGTGGATACATCTTAGCTTTAAAACCTAAAAACATTAAAACATACCAGATAAAACAGCCAGCGAGTGCAGGTACAATACAGTGTTTTACCAAAGTCCCTATGGGACAGTCTGTTGACTCTGTGGCCGTCTTTGCTACCTCCCCCCCGGGGCAGTTATTTCCAGTCGTAAAAGACCAGACCCTTGGCTCTTTGAATGGGGAGAGACCTAAATAGTCATAACTGGTGGTCAGAGTAATGATCATATGAAATCACAAATGTGACAAAAATTGTGGCACTTGGCTCAGTAACAGTTCAACCTGGCCATCAACCTTCCTGCCTCACACATAACCTTCAAGCTGATTGACTCTTTTCTTTGAAGGGTGAAAATTTCTCTTTCAACAGACTCTATGTTGACAACGTTCTCCACTGATATTTTGACCAGTGACCGGCTTCCTTATTTAAAACTTACCCAATAAACTCTGTATGATGGTAAAATAATGGAAAATCTAAACCTTTACCTTCTTTCAACCTCTTTCCTTTGAGGGCGTAAAAAATTCACTGGCAGGGTGAGTTCACCTGAGTTCTCCCCCCATAATAAACAGTCTATTGAATTGACTGAGTGTCTTTGCGTCTGTCCTGTAATGGACTGGCAGCCGGTACAAGGTGTTTCCAGTCCAGTTAGCAGATAACCCAGAAGGTTAAAGGGTGTAGCTTGTGAATAAATAAATATCATATACCATCATATTGTTATAAGTCCTGTTGCACCTGTGGTTAAGGTGTAGGATCACAGGGGGGTTAGTAAATAAAAACCACACCTGTGAAGAAATCGGTCAGCTTCTCTAGAACATAGTATTTAATGTTAGACCACTCTGAATGACTTTGTTTACATCTCAACCATTTAACTACTTAGAAATTTAAAAAATGAGTGGAATTCCCCCTTAAGGTTCAGATTTGAGCAGACTTCAGCAGGTCTATGATTGGACTGGATCAGTCAAACAGACCCTTCCTGTGATTGTGGGCCACAATGAGTGACGGCAGACTCTCTGCAGGCAGACTTATGATCATATCCGTACATAATATAATTAAAATAATCATTTAAATGTATTGTTTTATTGGATAAGCTATAACAGTCTGTGTGTGTGTGTGTGTGTGAACTGTTGTATTGAGCTGCTAGCGAGCAATGCGGGGTGAAAGTGAAGGGTAAACAATAAAACTGACCGAAAGTCAAACGTCCTGCTGAGTGGCCGCAGTTCTGCTGTGTCTGTAATCTGCTGCACCACGGCCTGCAGCCCAACACTCACTCAGCAGCTTCTGTTTAATGCCTTTACCACTCCTCGTTTGCTCTCCCCTTTCTTTTTCCCTCCTTCCTCCTCTCTCCCTCTCCCTGTCTGTCTGTCTCTCTCCCTCGCTCTGCATACCTCGTCCACTGGAATTTGTTTTCTCAGCTAACAGGGAAGCAGCTTGACTTGTAGCAACAAGTTCACTACTGATTGCATCACATCCGTAAGCGAGAGAGAGAGAGAGAAAGAGAGAGAGAGAGAGTTTTAATTTCCTCATGTAGGTGAGTAAATGCTGAAAGAGAGAGAGAGAGAGAGAGAGAGAGAGAGGGAGAAGGAAGTGAGAGAAAGAAAAGTAATAGAAATAAAAGTAAGAGAGAGAGAGAGAGAGAGAGAGAGAGAGAGAGGGAGATGGGAGGGTTTTATTTCCTCCTGTAGGTGAGTAAGTACTGAGAGAGAGATAGAGTGAGAGAGAGAGAGAGTGTGAAGGAGTGAAGGAAGAGGATGTAGTGAGGGGTTTAGAGGTGTATTTGGGTCGGAGTGATTCTCTGCCCGCAGTAACGGTCACCACAGCCGCAGCCACCAAGGATTCTGGGAAATGACCCCCAAACTACTGCTTCTGATTCTGGCACTAACTGCCAGCCTGATCGCCCCAAAGGGTAAGACCTACCAAACGGTTCATTCTCTCTCTCTCTTTGTCTTTCTTTCTTTTCTCACTCTGTTTATCTCTCTTTCTCTCTGTTTTCTAATGTTCTATCTTTATTTGCTTTTTTACTCTTTTTCACTTTTTACTCTTCTTTCTCGTTTTTACTCTCTCTCTCTTTCTCTCTCTGTCCATCGCTTCTGTTTCCTTTCTTTTACTACCTTTCTCTCTCTCAGTCTCTCTTTATTTCAGTCTTTCAGCATTTATTCATCTCCTCACTTATTCCCTCTCTCTCTCACTCTCTCTCTCAGTTTCAGTACTGTGAATGAAAGAAGTGAAGTATGACTGGATCAGAACCAGGAGCTTTTAAAGGTTTAATCTTTCGCCTCCTACGTTCTTCTGAAGCTCTTCCAGCTCTGTTGTGGACGGGTCTCAGGCAAGACGACACATGCAGCTGACTCATGTGAAGCGGCTGATGAGGCATATTTAAAACAAAAGAAAAATATTAGGGACTTCACACAAGAGCACAAAAGACTGGACTTGAACAGTAACGGACAGTAATAAACAGAACCAGAGCGTTTATGATGGTGATGTTTTCTAGTTACCGTTGGCCTTCCTCTATGCAAATCCACCTTCCCCCCGGCTGACTGTACAGACCTGCTGCATCGTCAGGCAGAGTTTCAGTATTAACAAACACGTTTTCGAGTCTGTCATCTGATCACTTCTGTTTAAGGGATGGAAGGAGAGAAGTTAGAAATGAAGCTCCACTGAGACTGGTTTACAGTGGTGCGGATAGGAACCAGGCGTCCACCTCCATAAGCTGGAACGGTGAAATACACTGTCTGACAATGTTGTTTTAGGATAGTTTTGTATATAATATACAAAAAAAAACAAACCACTGGTTCCCATCATCACCACAAGTAATAGAAGAGTCTAACCTATATATATATATATATATATATATATATATATATATATATATATATATATATATATAGAGAGAGAGAGAGAGAGAGAGAGAGAGAGAGAGAGAGAGAATAGGAATAGGAATTTAGGAACTTGGGGAAGCTATTTTTTTCAGATAGGAAGCTTTTATTTGCTCATCTTAGTGCAAACAACCCAGTATTATTTACCCATACAATATATTATGTATATATTAATATAATATAATATATTAAATTATTTATCCATACAATATCAGGGGCATCCAGGAGAAATCTGGAACTACACTTACTTCTTCAAACTGGCACACTAGATATTTTCTACTACCTATAAAATAAATATTCAAGCTACTTTGTGTTCTATTTATATATATACATCTGTTCTAATGATATCTGCTGTTATTACTGTTGACAATACACTTAATGCTAAGATAAGCAATAAGCTTAGGTACCTAATATGTATATCATTGTTAGACATTGTTATATATGTGGTAAAGACATCTGAATCATTGAATGCGGCTAATAAATGAACAGTGTTTTTTTAATAACAGTATAAAGACTGCTAGCTAAATCTCACTCAGCACAGTTGTTTTTTTATTCAAATGAGATTAGTTTCAGAGTGTGAGAGGTCGGTGGGGGTTCTTCAGATAACATCTTTCTTCTGAACAGAAACAAGCCTTGACTGATCCTCAGCCTCATTGCTGCAGTCAACCTGATACAAAACAAATCCTCCATGATCATCTCATGCTTTTCTGTGCAGTTCACTGCGAGAAGGATGACGGTTCTGGAGACGCTGAAACAGAAACACACAACACTGAAGACATTACCTGTGAGTGATCACCAATTACCCACAATGCAACAGTACTCACCCTGTTTAGAATAGAACTCTGAGAAGGTCAGAAGGCCATGTCACCAAGTGTGTAGTGTAAGCTATACATACATATTTAATTTTTTAATTTTTATGTATATATACATATAATGATATTCAGAGATTTATATTTATTTTTATTTATTTATTTATTTATTTTTTATAAATGTTGACTCGCTCGCTTGACCTCAAAGTTCAAAAATATTTCCACTGAAACATATTACTTCAACGTGGGTTCACAAGATGTATAGTTTACCTGAGGAACCTCCAAAACGTGCAGACCCTGCCCTTCATGACTACTGTTAATGTAGAAGTGATAAACAATAGCAATATGTATATTTCAGTGTGATACTTTTTCTATTTCAATTTGGTATATATTATATTCTATTTATTTTATGTTCTATCTTTATTTATTGATGTAAAAAAAGTATCTATCTATCTGTATGCAAACTGAAACTGTAGGATATTGAGCTGGCATTGTAGAACTGGAAACTGTACCAAAATAAACCAGCAGGTTATTTACTGGAGGTAGTATATACTTGTAGGTTTAGGCTTACTTTTTACTTTTGTGTTAATTACATGTGCAGAACTGCAAGGGGGTTGTATCATGTATATATCGTTATTCCCCACTTGAAAAAACACAGCACAAACCATTTTATGCTGGCTTTGCTGCTGACCAGCCATGCTGGTATTCGCTTGTTCTTCTAGCAGAGTTAGCTACTTGGGCTACTGAACATATCTAAGAGGAAGCTGTGATAAAACATATCAGGTTTGGAACATTTTTGTTTAACACTGTGGCATATAGTGATATTTATATATGGCATCACAAAAACGCGGAGTGAAAGATATAAACCTGCATGTTTTAACATTTCGCACACGTACATTTTTCACTTGTGAGCGTAAATGTGAAACTCATGAGCACAGAAAAAAAAACTGCACGTGCAATTTTCATAAACACATGCTCAAATTGTGTTTTTTTTCATCTATTAATGTTTTTTAGTCTCGCAATTTGATATTTTCCACGCACGCTTATGTGACTGACTGCTCACTACATCCTCTCATACTACACTCACATGGTGGACCAAGAGGAGCCGACTGATAACATTAGATAACATTAACCTTTAAGTATATGGTTTGTTGGACTTCAAATGGACCTGATTTTTAATTAATGTTTAGTACAATGCAAAACTCAGAGACCGCCTTTTTCAGCCTTAGGAAGCATGAAAAGCCAATGAAAAACAAGAATCTCCAAAATTGCAACTTTGCAGGAGAGACCAAAAACATTCTTTACTTTTCAGTGTAAGTCAATGGAACCAGAATTTTTTTCAAGCTGTTTTGGAGCACAATTTTCACACAACGTGAACGACCATTGGCGTGTTCAAATGATGTAGAAAACTCAAAATCAACAAAAATAGACATGTTTTTCATTAGACAGTGATGATATATAATATTTATAATAAGCTAAATATGTAATAAGCTACACAGCCTTTCAGTCCCACAGAGTTGAGGTGTTTTCTCACAGTAGAAAGTGATTTTTCTCAGTAGAAAGTGATTTTTCACAGTAGAAGTGATTTTTCTTCTTTCTTTCAAAGATTAAGCCTTTAGTGTTGTTTATCTGATGGGGGCAGTTTTCGTGGTCTCCCAGGTCTTGGGGGTGGTTGGTGGAAGCCACATTATCTCCACAGCTTTTAATAAGTGTTTTTATTTTTCATTTATTTATTATTCATTATTTGGCTTTCTCTTTCATTACACACATGGGCAATGTAGTAGCCAATCCCCTTAAAATATAAAAATAAACACCTGGCGTGTGTCTCAAAACCTGGTGAGCTGTGTAAGTAGGCACTGTCTCCTCATAAAACAGATTACTGAGACGCTCTAGTTAGAGAGAGACTGCGTCACGGCTTGTTCCCGCCCACTGCAGCACACGACTCGTGGTTTACCTGGTTGCTAAGCTACCGGCCAGCATCCAAAACAATAGCCCGAGGCTTAAAAATCCGCTAGCATAAATGCTAATGTCTGGAGTATAAAGTGTAAATGGTGAAGGACTCGTTACAGAGTTGATGATAAAATACTGTTTTGTGTGATTATATGACCAGAAACACATTAAAACTCCAGAGAGAATCAAAATAACTCACATTTTAAAACCACTTCACTGCTCGTAGATTAGCCTGTGTTGCTTCATGGGATTATCTTAGTGGCTGAGGAAGAGTTCGATGCTTCCTTAAAATCAGGTGTAAATAAGGTTCCTCAGTAGACAGCATGTTTAAGGTATGTAAGAATTGGGACAGTCTACATGTCGGGAGCGC
>CM038724.1:35819993-35894993 GCA_021613375.1 Megaleporinus macrocephalus
TTCTATCCTTTACAACACCAGAGCAGCAGTACAGAAGTACTTCCACTTTCACTAATGGTTTTCTGGCGTCCATGGTACACTGCTAACGACTTACCACAAATTCTTCCCACAGATTTTCTCCCTCGGATACTTTAGCAACCACTTAGCAACACCTTAGAAACCACCTAACAGTACCCTAGCCACAGCATAGCAACAACCTTACAACAATCTTAAATATCACAACATCTATTCTCGGACGCCCTGGAAATAACCGGCGATCAGCTGAGTGATCGCTCGCGCCTTCTTCTGCAAATGCACTTTATTAGGTTTAAATATTATTATGTTTTTATGGTTTTTTTTTTGTTTTTTATTTAAGAATTGGGGAAAAAATCATTCATTTTATTTTAAATACTGGTTTATAGTATAATAAAATAATAGTGTTTTATTAATGTTTCCTGATGGAAGTAAGTTTATTGAGTTTACTGTTCTTCCATAAGTTTGAGGAAATGTGTTTATATGCTTTGCTAAACGGCCACAGGCTAAAGATTCAGCCAGTATAAATTAGGATATTAGATCAGCTACAAAGGCTATATAAACAGAGTTTATATAATATGTACACCACATGATAAAAAAAATATGCAGGCGTCTACTAATTATTGGGTTCAAATGTTGTAGCCACACCCATTTCTAAAGGGTATAAAAAATCAAGCACATGACCATGCAGAATTAAAAATCACAACCTAGCCCTAGCATTACTCACTACAGAGACCCAACCTGCATCAGAAGCTCTATGAAATGAGTCTTTATGGCTAAAGCAGCCTATTCTAGAGCAGTGGAGTATCGTTCTCTGCGGTGATTAATCATGCTTCACTATCTGGCAGTCTAATCTGGGTTTGGCGGATGCCAGGAGAACAGCCAGAATGCATAGTGGCTTGGATTTGGTTTCAGTGAAAAGATATTAATGCTACAGTATACAAAGACATTTTAGACCTTTGTCCTTGTACCAGTATGACTGCCTCCCTGTGAACAAAGCACGCTCAATAGAGACATGGTTTGACCAGTATGGTGGGGCCCATGCAGAGTCCTGACCTCAAAATACTTTGAGAGGAAAACTGACAGTCGTTCATGAGCCAGGCCTTCTCCTCCAGCATCAGAGCCTGACCCCACCATTAAACTGAACAGCAATCAGTTTCCACAGACAAACATCCAAAAATTGTGATATTCCTAAATAGCTAGTGTCGCAGCACTGATCTGCCTCAGGGTGGCGCCGTAGCACACTGCTCCATCTAGTTGGTCTCTCGTGGCCTAACAGCTGTAACCGTGCCCTCCCAAAAAACAAACAATAAGCTGCAGCATGTTTACACTTGCCCAGTTTCCCAAGAATTTGGTGGAAGGAGTGAATTTCTTAAACTAAAGAGGAAAAAGAGGAGATGAGTAGGATCTTATTAGCTCATCAAAAGAGGAATTGTTATTCGAAACATTTGTTCGTCACTCAAGATAACATCAGTGCCACTGTGGTGAGGTAGCAGCCAGCCAACATGGAAACCCCCCCAAATATCCAGGGGTATTTCATACACTGCATAATGAAACTGCGTGTTACCTACACTGCCACATATGATATCTGAGCAACTACTACATTTTAAATCTAGTCTGTAGATGTCATGTTTCTCATAGGTTTGCTGTAAAATATTCTTATTCATTATCATATTCTTTTAAATCATTTTTTCTTATGAAAGAGTCTCATTTCATCAGGTAATTAGGATCCAATCACATAGTGCAGGGACCCTATTGTAATTGTCTAGGTTTTCATTTACTTGAAATATTACGCAAGCAGACTGGCGACCTGTCCATGGTGTACCAAAGACACTGGGGTTGGCTCCACCCCCATCCGACTAGCGGGATAAAGTGGAAGATGATGGATGGATGGGCGGATGGATATTATGCAAACAGACTGGCAACCTGTCCATAGTGTATACCAATGACGCTGGACGCTGGCGTTGGCTAACGGAATGATCTAATGGCCAATGAAATATTCAACTTGACAAATGGAATGATGTACAGGAATAGGTTTAACTGTCTCGTAATAGTCTCACAATAATCTGAGTGTATAATCGGAGTTATTTGCAGTGTAGTTTATAAGGAGAGCGGTGAATCTTACTACAGTGAAATACACTGCATGTTTGTTTCAGTGTTATTCATTTAGAGCAGTCTGGTTATCTTCTCTCATTTCACCCACAATAATTCCACAGCACGTCAGGGTTTGTACTTCTCTCCTAGCTGGTATAATATCTAGTATCTAATATTATCTAATGATATCTAATATCTAGTATTTAAGGGACTATAAAAGAAAGCATCAGTGTAACTCATTTGGAATTTTAAAATGTTTTTTAATGGAGAGTCCTGTTGTTTTACAGTATTGCCGCCAGAGTCCACCACATTAGCAGACCAGAGCGAACAGCCTGATGACCTCAGCATCACCGTGGTGGCCCTGGTGCTGGCGCTGGTACTGATCCTCGCCATTTTGGCAGCTGCAGTGCTGATTTGCCGCAGGAGGAGAGAGAAAACAGCAGGTGAGACTTTGTGCATTAGAGGAACGTATGTTCCTTATTTGACTGTTTTCTACATTTTAGAATGATAGTGTGTAAGGGGTCAGTCAGTTCCCGCAACGGCCACCAGAGGGCACCGTAAGCCAGCCAAGGTGCCTAGACGGTCTCAAAGGTGCCGCCAATGAGGCCTCGTCAAGTTGCCGCCTTGCCACCTTGTTTGGCTTACAGCGCCCTCTGGTGGCCGTTGCAGTAACTGACTTACCCCTCACATTGTGACGATGATAGAAATATAAAATAACACATACAGTGAACTAAAAAGAGTCCATATCTTACATTTTCCTTATATTTTATTTTTTTATTTTTCATCTTGTTACCACCCTACGAGTCTAGGGGTCTAATGGTGGCAACATAAATGAAAACAGACCAGCAAGACAAAGTTCATTAAAAAAAAAAAAAAATTGAATTCATGATTCAAGCAAATACAAAACATACCATGGCAGTCATTTCTGAAATACTGAACAGTTAAATAAAGAATATAAACAAACAAAAATAAATAGCTAAAGGGGAAAGGGCACTCTATAACTTAGAGGCCAAGGCCAAAAATAACAAACCAAAATAACGAATTAACCTGTGCCGACTCACCTATAGTCAAAAGAAAATGAAAAAAAAGACAACAAAACGTACCTACCTTCCTACAGAAATCAGTCTTACTTTCTGCTGTGTCTAAAAAAGGCCTCGCCTATATTTTTAAAGTCTTTGACTGTGCTCCAAACTGATAAACGTCAGAGAATAGTAATATATGTAACTGTATAATATAATATATAACATATAGTATAGTGTAATATATAACAATATAACTGTAGTATATTGTTTTAGACATGTGTGTTGACAATGACATGTAAACATGGAACAATCTAAATAGTTTCAATTAATTAAAAATAATTTAAAAAAAGGTGTTTAAAAATGGAATTATTAAAAAAAGTATTATTTTACAGGTGTAAATTAAAAGGTTAGGGTTTGGGACAGACTCCTCCTAATAGAAAGTTGATGATTTTGTGTATATTTATGTTATTGCTATTTTTCTATATGAGTGAATATTTATTTTGGCTTAGTTGTATATATGAATATATTTTATTTATAGAATAAACTTTAATTCGCTAGCATGGTCAGTGTAATACGAAGATTCTGAAAGAGTGTTTCTGCTCTGTTTTCAGCTCTGAAAGAAGATCCGTATCTGGATGCTGAAGGAAAAGAGAAGGTGCCGATGTAAGTCTCACTTTAACACCAGAACATAAGCTGTCTGCTGTCTTTCTGAACGATAAACACGATATGATTATGTGGTTTAGGCACTGTTTGACACACTGTTTGACAGGCTGTTATCTAAAAACACTGACAGAAGAAAAATCTGACTGGGCTGCTGCTGTTTTTAGCTATGCCAACGTACTTTAGACCATATTTATAGATAATATATCAAACTTCCCGTAGAACTTAATCAACACAGCAGCATAACAGCACCTGTTTACCTGTTGTTCTTATGTTAGCAGATTATATGAAACATATAAATGTTTTTCTTTAGATAGCGAAGAGTCATCATGTGCTGTAACCCTATTTGAAAGGCCTCTTCTTCCATTTGTTTGAGTTGTGTCTAATTCACAGCTTGCTGAATCGTAATTAATTATATAGAGCTTGTAATACACATGGCAGTTGTGTTTATAGGTAGAAGAGATCATGTATTCAAATTCAACTGTGATGTGAAGTTAAAGTCTGTCATCACCCTTGTTGTGTTTAATAACATTTATATTATTCCAATATTAATTTTATATTATTTACTGTGTGTGTCTAAGGGTACAACGGTTTTGGCAAACGTTTCAGTGAGCATGTTTTGAAATGTTGAAGAGCAGCAGGAAGCGTTACACTTCCTACAGAGCAAGTGCTGTAAACTCATCAAACTTAGTCTAAAACAGGAAGCGCTCCAGCTACAGCCTGGACACACAAGTGTTGACAGAGTCTTATGTTTTGCATACATGTGGGAGCAAAGCTTTCCACAACTTTCTCACAGCATTTCAGACACACAAACACATCGTTTCATTTTAAACAGTTAACTTCACCGGTAGATCACAAGACTAGATAATGTTCCCTCCCTCAGACTTTATCAGAAACCAGAATCTCGCTGGTATACAGTTAGACACTGTAAGCCTATGGTTTCAACCCCCTTGTGGGCTGTGGTTGTATTGCTAGGGAAACAATGTGGGTAATAAAGTGGCCAGTGAGTGGAAGTACAAGGTAGGTGTTTCTAATAAAGTGGCCAGTGAGTGGAAGTACAAGGTAGGTGTTTCTAATAAAGTGGCCAGGGAGTGGAAGTACAAGGTAGGTGTTTCTAATAAAGTGGCCAGTGAGTGGAAGTACAAGGTAGGTGTTTCTAATAAAGTGGCCAGTGAGTGGAAGTACAAGGTAGGTGTTTCTAATAAAGTGGCCAGGGAGTGGAAGTACAAAGTAGGCGTTTCTAATGAACTGGCCAGTGAGTGGAAGTACAAGGTAGGTGTTTCTAATAAAGTGGCCAGGGAGTGGAAGTACAAGGTAGGCGTTTCTAATAAACTGGCCAGTGAGTGGAAGTACAAGGTAGGTGTTTCTAATAAAGTGGCCAGGGAGTGGAAGTACAAGGTAGGTGTTTTTAATAAAGTGGCCAGTGAGTGGAAGTAGAAGGTAGTTGTTTCTAATAAAGTGGCCAGTGAGTGGAAGTAGAAGGTAGTTGTTTCTAATAAAGTGGCCAGTGAGTGGAAGTAGAAGGTAGTTGTTTCTAATAAAGTGGCCAGTGAGTGGAAGTAGAAGGTAGTTGTTTCTAATAAAGTGGCCAGTGAGTGGAAGTAGAAGGTAGTTGTTTCTAATAAAGTGGCCAGTGAGTGGAAGTAGAAGGTAGTTGTTTCTAATAAAGTGGCCAGTGAGTGGAAGTAGAAGGTAGTTGTTTCTAATAAAGTGGCCAGTGAGTGGAAGTAGAATGTAGTTGTTTCTAATAAAGTGGCCAGTGAGTGGAAGTAGAAGGTAGTTGTTTCTAATAAAGTGGCCAGTGAGTGGAAGTAGAAGGTAGTTGTTTCTAATAAAGTGGCCAGTGAGTGGAAGTAGAAGGTAGTTGTTTCTAATAAAGTGGCCAGTGAGTGGAAGTAGAAGGTAGTTGTTTCTAATAAAGTGGCCAGTGAGTGGAAGTAGAATGTAGTTGTTTCTAATAAAGTGGCCAGTGAGTGGAAGTAGAAGGTAGTTGTTTCTAATAAAGTGGCCAGTGAGTGGAAGTAGAAGGTAGTTGTTTCTAATAAAGTGGCCAGTGAGTGGAAGTAGAAGGTAGTTGTTTCTAATAAAGTGGCCAGTGAGTGGAAGTAGAAGGTAGTTGTTTCTAATAAAGTGGCCAGTGAGTGGAAGTAGAAGGTAGTTGTTTCTAATAAAGTGGCCAGTGAGTGGAAGTAGAAGGTAGTTGTTTCTAATAAAGTGGCCAGTGAGTGGAAGTAGAAGGTAGTTGTTTCTAATAAAGTGGCCAGTGAGTGGAAGTAGAAGGTAGTTGTTTCTAATAAAGTGGCCAGTGAGTGGAAGTAGAAGGTAGTTGTTTCTAATAAAGTGGCCAGTGAGTGGAAGTAGAAGGTAGTTGTTTCTAATAAAGTGGCCAGTGAGTGGAAGTAGAAGGTAGTTGTTTCTAATAAAGTGGCCAGTGAGTGGAAGTAGAAGGTAGTTGTTTCTAATAAAGTGGCCAGTGAGTGGAAGTAGAAGGTAGTTGTTTCTAATAAAGTGGCCAGTGAGTGGAAGTAGAAGGTAGTTGTTTCTAATAAAGTGGCCAGTGAGTGGAAGTAGAAGGTAGTTGTTTCTAATAAAGTGGCCAGTGAGTGGAAGTAGAAGGTCAGGTTTCTAATAAGTAATAAGTGTACTGAGGGGATGTTTTTGGCTGAATCATCTCCCTGTGGTTTCCTGTAATGGTGAGTTTAACAGGAACTTGCTTGTGACTGTTTATAAATATATCTTCTGCATTTTGACGTTCCTTCTTATTTACTTGTAAATAAAAAAGTGGTACATCTAGAACCTTTAGAATCTGTCCTGCAGGGTAGCTGGTTAACATTCTCCCCCACATTGCTCAGTGAAATGAATGAGTATGTGGAATTGGAGCTGTTATGAACTGTTGTGTTTCCTATTTCAATGTAATAGAAGCTCCGTGCTGCCTTTATTGTTAGATACACATAGTTTTGGAGCACAACCTGGAGAGCATGCAGATGTGAGTCAGCTTTGGCTAACATTTGGCACAGCTGGGCCCTGCTTGGCACTGGCAAACTGGCCCACATATTAAAAATGCTCTTATGGCCCACATGTCTTAAAACAAGGTCCTGGGCACTTAAAGATGTTTTAAACATGCATTGAGAGGACGGTGAGGGTGCATAGTTCAAACAGTGTGGTCAGCATTTTGCACATGTAAACAGGAGAACCAGCGTGGTGTAATAGCTGGCAGTTGTAGAGAGGGATGCACATGTTAACCTCAACTCTCTGAGCCTGGTGGCACATACAGCAGGGGAAGTCCCACCCAACAGAGAAGCGGTTGCTATTTTTAATAGCGGTAGGATCAGTTCTGGCAGGGGTGGTTTAAATTTGGCCCTCTAATCACAGTAAATAGGATGAGTTTTGGCAACCACATCTGGCTTCTCCTGTGCCATCATTCCACGCGGTATGTGGACCAACTAAAGTAAGTGGCCGAGGGCTCTCAAATTTGCTATCTGGGATTTCACATCTATGGAAATAACTATTATTGATCTGTTTCATCAGAATTTCTAGAAACAGCCACTGAATCGTGAAGTGTGCAGTAAAAGTTGAAGTAATTAATGCAATTTTTCCAGTGTTTATTTACAGGACTCAGGTTGTATGATCACTGTAGATCTAATGCACAGCACATATGCACTCTAATGTGCACCTGCAGCTGTCTAAGTACGCAATGTGTGAAGATACAGGCAAACTCCACAAAATCTATCTACTGTTTATGAATCACTCATTATATCAGTTCTTGTACACAAGTCAGAGACCAGCCTTCTGAGAACAGCATCAGCTTTCTTGTTTAACATGTCTATCACCTTTGCTCAGTGAGGAGCTTCAGCTACACATCCTTTTAGCATTCAGCAGTCTTCTCGAAGCAGAAGGATGGACAGAAACATCTGTGGATGTTTTTAGATCTGAAGCAAGTGTAGAGCTAGGTGTTCTGCTCTCTCTCAATGCTGGACAGTTTTGGTGGTCTACCAGGTCTGGTGGGAGGCTGTTAGGAGTCCCACTTTTGAACTCCAGTTCTATAAAGAGCTTAAGTTTGACTGGAACTGTAATCAAGGAAAGGTGGTCTCTAGCACAGCGCTGGACATCCCAGTCTTGCTTGTTTTACACACACATAACGATAATCTCTGTGTCTCGTCTGTGTGTGTGTGTGTTGTCAGGCCGATGTTTGAAGACGACGTGCCCTCTGTAATGGAGCTGGAGATGGAGGACCTGGAGAAGTGGATGTTTAAAGGAGGTGTGCTGTGACCTTAATCTGACCCTATTACTCACTTCTTCCTGCGTCTGGAGCTCTGCATAACAGACACGCCACTCCTCTTCACTTCTTAATCACCTTATGACACTCATGTCTGCTTACTCTGTGGAGGGGATGACTGTCTATGAGGGGGATTACACAGTATCAGCCCCTATTTTTAACTTTCATTGAATCACAGTTGAGGAATCTGGCAATCATGCTGGTGTTAGAGGAAGAGGGTCCTGTCCAGAATGACAGAAGACAATAGGCCAGCAGTAGTAATGTCAGTGGGGCAGATGATCACTTCTGGAATAGTATGTAATAGTACAAGAGCCAGAAGAGTTCAAAGCAGAGATGGGCACTCGAGTGGGCACTTTTCTCCTAGAAAAAGACCTTAGACTTGACTTAAACTCGACTCAAACTCATCCAAAATAACTTGTGAACAATAAGAGTCAGTCCGTTATCAAGATACTGTGTACGAAAGTTAAAAAGAAAAATACTTTTGTTGACGTACTTTTGTTTCTGTGATTTGGGACACAGCCCCTTTTCTCGTGACGTATCACAACATCTAATCGTGAGTGGGAAATCGGAGAGAAGCATCAAACGTAAACAAACAAGGGTGGCATAGCCCTATGGCGTCACAACGATGTCAAAACTCGAGCTCGCAAAAACGCGAGGTGAAAGATATAAAGTTTCAACATTTCAACATTTAGTGCACATAAAAGTTCCACTCGTGAGAGTAAATGTGTAACTCGTGAGCACAGAAAGAGGAACGGCACGCGCAATTTTCATAAACACACTCAAACTGTCCAAAAAAAATTTTTCCTCGCGTGCAAAGTGCAATACCGTCGGCTGCTCTCTGCACGAGAGACAAATTTTTGCGCTCATGTTTTCAGAGGGGGCGGTTTAAACAGTTTAGGGGGCGGGACATGGGCCGAACTACAGCGGTCGAGAAGACCCAACGCGCTGCCAACAGATGACACTTTCATCCAAACGGCAACATGTGCACTACCTTTAACAAAAACACGAACATGCTGCAAAACCATCCACAACGGATAAGTTAGCAAATATAGCCAAACTTGGATAGTCTGGATAGTTAGCAAATATAGCCAAACTTGGATAGTCTGGATAGTTAGCAAATATAGCCAAACTTGGATAGTCTGGATAGTTAGCAAATATAGCCAAACTTGGATAGTCTGGATAGTTAGCAAATATAGCCAAACTTGGATAGTCTGGATAGTTAACAAATATAGCCAAACTTGGATAGTCTGGATAGTTAGCAAATATAGCCAAACCTCTCATTAGACGCTTCCGCGGCTCCGCAAAGTTCTGTTTATGTTTGGTGTGTCTGAAATCGTCTACTAGTCAGTAGGTACTGGATTAGAGTGAGTACGTACTGCTTGAGCGGCAGACTAGTAGGTAATTTCAGTAGGAGAGTTTTAGTAGCCACACAATCTCAGACGTACTACGTCCACCATATTACCAACGTCCTGTGACGCAAGACGTCAGACCACCACCGTAAAAGTCCTGCTCTTCATTTAAAAGCTTGTTTACTGACAGATTTAGACTTTTAGTGACTCTGAATTCATCCGTGGCTCCAGGTGAATCATGGGATAGCGCAGTGTGCTGTGTTCGCCTACATAAAAATGGCTGCCAATTCAGGAGGTCATCCGGGTACCGTTTACCCACTACTCAATACCTACTGAGTATTCAGACATACTAGCCACGCTCACCTACTGATTTACTACTGAGTATTCAGACATACTAGCCGCGCTCGCCTACTGATTTACTACTGAGTATTCAGACATACTAGCCGCGCTCGCCTACTGATTTACTACTGAGTATTCAGACATACTAGCCACGCTCACCTACTGATTTCACTACTGAGTATTAGACATACTAGCCGCGCTCGCCTACTGATTTACTACTGAGTATTCAGACATACTAGCCACGCTCACCTACTGATTTACTACTGAGTATTCAGACATACTAGCCGCGCTCACCTACTGATTTACTACTGAGTATTCAGACATACTAGCCGCGCTCACCTACTGACTTACTACTGAGTATTCAGACATACTAGCCACGCTCACCTACTGATTTACTACTGAGTATTCAGAAATACTAGCCACGCTCACCTACTGATTCACTACTGAGTATTCAGACATACTAGCCACGCTCACCTACTGATTTCACTACTGAGTATTAGACATACTAGCCGCGCTCGCCTACTGATTTCACTACTGAGTATTCAGACATACTAGCCGCGCTCACCTACTGATTTCACTACTGAGTATTAGACATACTAGCCACACTCGCCTACTGATTTCACTACTGAGTATTCAGACATACTAGCCGCGCTCACCTACTGATTTCACTACTGAGTATTCAGACATACTAGCCGCACTCGCCTACTGATTCACTACTGAGTATTCAGACATACTAGCCGCGCTCACCTACTGATTTACTACTGAGTATTCAGACATACTATCCGCGCTCACCTACTGATTTCACTACTGAGTATTAGACATACTAGCCACACTCGCCTACTGATTCACTACTGAGTATTCAGACATACTAGCCGTGCTCACCTACTGATTTACTACTGAGTATTCAGACATACTAGCCGCGCTCGCCTACTGATTCACTACTGAGTATTCAGACATACTAGCCACGCTCGCCTACTGATTCACTACTGAGTATTCAGACATACTAGCCACGCTCACCTACTGATTCACTACTGAGTATTCAGACATACTAGCCACGCTCGCCTACTGATTCACAACTGAGTATTCAGACATACTAGCCACGCTCACCTACTGATTTACTACTGAGTATTCAGACATACTAGCCGCGCTCACCTACTGATTTCACTACTGAGTATTAGACATACTAGCCGCACTCGCCTACTGATTCACTACTGAGTATTCAGACATACTAGCCACACTCGCCTACTGATTTCACTACTGAGTATTAGACATACTAGCCGCGCTCGCCTACTGATTTACTACTGAGTATTCAGACATACTAGCCACGCTCACCTACTGATTTACTACTGAGTATTCAGACATACTAGCCGCGCTCACCTACTGATTTCACTACTGAGTATTAGACATACTAGCCGCACTCGCCTACTGATTCACTACTGAGTATTCAGACATACTAGCCGCGCTCGCCTACTGATTCACTACTGAGTATTCAGACATACTAGCCACACTCGCCTACTGATTTCACTACTGAGTATTAGACATACTAGTCACGCTCACCTACTGATTTACTACTGAGTATTCAGACATACTAGCCACGCTCACCTACTGATTTCACTACTGAGTATTCAGACATACTAGCCGCGCTCACCTACTGATTTACTACTGAGTATTCAGACATACTAGCCGCGCTCACCTACTGATTCACTACTGAGTATTCAGACATACTAGCCACGCTCACCTACTGATTTACTACTGAATATTCAAACATACTAGCCGCGCTCACCTACTGATTCACTACTGAGTATTCAGACATACTAGCCGCGCTCACCTACTGATTCACTACTGAGTATTCAGACATACTAGTCGCACTCGCCTACTGATTTACTACTGAGTATTCAGACATACTAGCCGCGCTCACCTACTGATTTACTACTGAGTATTTAGACATACTAGCCACGCTCACCTACTGATTTACTACTGAGTATTCAGACATACTAGCCGCGCTCACCTACTGATTCACTACTGAGTATTTAGACATACTAGCCACGCTCACCTACTGATTTACTACTGAGTATTCAGACATACTAGCCGCGCTCACCTACTGATTCACTACTGAGTATTCAGACATACTAGCCACGCTCACCTACTGATTCACTACTGAGTATTCAGACATACTAGCCACGCTCACCTACTGATTTACTACTGAATATTCAAACATACTAGCCGCGCTCACCTACTGATTCACTACTGAGTATTCAGACATACTAGCCGCGCTCACCTACTGATTCACTACTGAGTATTA
Source organism: Megaleporinus macrocephalus (assembly GCA_021613375.1). Classification (NCBI taxonomy): domain Eukaryota; kingdom Metazoa; phylum Chordata; class Actinopteri; order Characiformes; family Anostomidae; genus Megaleporinus; species Megaleporinus macrocephalus. Next base: position 35,832,048 of record CM038724.1, read on the forward strand.
GACATACTAGCCGCACTCGCCTACTGATTTACTACTGAGTATTCAGACATACTAGCCGCGCTCGCCTACTGATTCACTACTGAGTATTCAGACATACTAGCCACGCTCGCCTACTGATTTACTACTGAGTATTCAGACATACTAGCCACGCTCGCCTACTGATTCACTACTGAGTATTCAGACATACTAGCCACGCTCACCTACTGATTTACTACTGAGTATTCAGACATACTAGCCGCGCTCACCTACTGATTTCACTACTGAGTATTAGACATACTAGCCGCACTCGCCTACTGATTCACTACTGAGTATTCCGACATACTAGCCACACTCGCCTACTGATTTCACTACTGAGTATTAGACATACTAGCCGCGCTCGCCTACTGATTTACTACTGAGTATTCAGACATACTAGCCACGCTCACCTACTGATTTACTACTGAGTATTCAGACATACTAGCCACACTCGCCTACTGATTTCACTACTGAGTATTAGACATACTAGCCGCGCTCGCCTACTGATTCACTACTGAGTATTCAGACATACTAGCCGCGCTCGCCTACTGATTCACTACTGAGTATTCAGACATGCTAGCCACACTCGCCTACTGATTTCACTACTGAGTATTAGACATACTAGCCACGCTCACTTACTGATTTACTACTGAGTATTCAGGCATACTAGCCGCGCTCGCCTACTGATTTACTACTGAGTATTGAGACATACTAGCCGCGCTCACCTACTGACTTACTACTGAGTATTCAGACATACTAGCCACGCTCACCTACTGATTTACTACTGAGTATTCAGACATACTAGCCGCGCTCGCCTACTGATTTACTACTGAGTATTCAGACATACTAGCCGCGCTCACCTACTGATTTCACTACTGAGTAATAGGCAAGTAGGCGATTTCGGGTGCACCTAGTGTTTACATTGCATCTCCGTATATGGTCCCACGTCCTTTAAGTGTCCTCCGGAAACACTTCTCTTTGTTAAATGTAGTGCCCATGTTGCCGTTTCGATGAAAGTGTTTTCTGTTTGCAGCACAGTCAGTCTTCTCGGCCACTGTACCCGAACGCTATTCGCTGATGGCTTCTGGTTTCGTGATTGACTGCTAACTTTGAAACACCTCTTAAACTACAACTAACATGGTGGACGCAGAAGAACCGACAGAATAGATAGATAAATAAAACTCTGGTTTATCTCATTTCCAATAATGATTTAATAGTCTTATCACTTCTTATCAGCACATATTCACTCGTTCCCAGTTAGGCTCATATATTCGGCAGATATTCGCGTTTCGCTGTTCCTGCAGCTCACAATCTAACAAACAGCCTCCTAAATCTCTGAAACGACATTTTGTAAGTGGTGGTGAAGCAGATAACAAAGTACGATCACTACATTTCCCCATGCCTCCCCATCTCTCCATTCCCCCAGTAGTTCCTATCTAAATTAGGTCAAAGCAATGCTGAAGATACTAAGGGACCGTCTACAAAGTGCGACGCCATACATAGCTTCGGCTGGAGTACTGTACGTGGTACCCTTTGGCTACAGGTAGTACAGGAAGTCCTCGTACATAACTGAAGGGTAGCAACGTGTAAAGAACCTGGGGAACAAATTAAAAACAGTGGAACTGGAACCACATCAAACTTAATAAATTATCTGAATGATCTATCCCCATTATGTGTCCTCATCGGGCCAGACGCAGTGAAAAAAACCCACCCACATTTGAGCTTCTTAAAATGTTATAGCAGTGCCATGTTAACATTTAGGACACACCTACTGAGCCTACTGACTCCCCTACTTCATTCTAAGTTGTAAAGCAAGTTATATTATACTGTACCCAGCAGTTGTTGTTCACTATACAAAACAAAAATGATATCACTTCTTGTTTGCTCTATATATAAAAATGTTTACAAGAGCTCAAGAACAAAGAGTAAGTAAAAAAAGTCAAAACTGCATAGAATTTAAACAAAGGAAAGGAAGGCTAGGAGGGAGCTAGTCATCTAAATGTATGGAATGAAATAATAGCACGTGGAAGACAACATTTTAGCAGGTAAAGTATTTAAAATTAACTGTAAATAGTAGTATAGATACTAATAGTATAAATGTATAGAAACCACTGTGTAGGAAGTAGGAAGATGGAGGTCAACAGCATAGAGGACAATAGTATGTAAGCTAATAGCCTGAATGTTAATAGCTTAAAAACAGGGGTACGGAGCTTAATAAGTCTGTAAGTCGATATTACAGAAACTGATAGCATGAACGTCAACAGTATAGAGGACACCAGCAGTCAACAGCATGAAAGGTAATAGTATAGAAGTCAATAATAGAGGACAAAAGTGTGGAAGTTAATAGCAAGAAAAACAATAGTGGAAAGAACAATAGTATTAAAGTGAATAGCATAAAAGTATTAGCCTCTTCTGCACTAACTAAGAATCTTGTTGTTTAAATAGATCTAGAGTCTAAAACCTTTTTCAATTATCCTTCTAGGTCTTTCCTTGTGGTTGCAATAAGAAAAAGGTGAATTACAATTCTTAAACGAATGAAGGAAAACAAAGTTTGGTGCCACTTGGCTTTAATGTTAGCTAACTAGCTAACATTAGCACCCACTGGCCAGACTCTGGGTTTTAAAAGGTGTTTCTTGTTGTCAGGCTTGTCAGTCAGAGAAGTGTTGACAAAAATATCTTAGCTATCTTCGCCTTAGATGGGCAAAATAGCCAAAAGCACTATATAACCCACAGTCTATATCAAGGAGATCTTCGAAATGGTCATTTTGGCTTTAGCCTGTGGGCAACTACGTAACCAAGGTAATCTAGGTAACATTTTTCTTCTTTGGTTTAAGAATTATACCTTATTTACTGCAGCCATTTTCCCATTTCCCCTCTTTTTGATCACAAGGAATGCCCTAAAATGACAATTAAGTAGTTTTTTTTTTTTTTACTGTAATTGTCTATAAAGCTGAGTATAAAAATATAAATAGTCTATAACTGATAGTACAGAAACTGACACTAGTATGAAAACTAATAGGATAAAAGTCAACATTACAGAAGACATTGATATGGAAGCATGAAAGCTAATAGCATAGAAGTTAATAGCAAGGAAATATAGAAAACAATAATAGAGAAGCCAGTAACTCAATTATGGAGGTTAGTGTGTAATAGTAAAGACCATAGAACAGCTGAAGTTTTTTAAGATCACTCCTTTGTTCAGTGTTTTGTGCTCCACTTCCACTGATTCACCTGCTGATTAACCAGAAGAACCCGACCATTACTAATGATGAGTAATAATGGAAACTCACACGCTTGTGCAGACACAGTACTAAACTTGATGCTTTGGTGCTGGAAGCTATTCACTTCAGTACTGTGCGGATGGACACGACTTACAGTAATAGCTGCAACCAGCAGATGGCACCATTGTGTTACAGATAAATGTGTTACAGCAAAACAGATACAGTCATAAGTGTTTCCATTCATGACTTGCCATGAAATGCAGTGAGGTGAAGACCAGGTTAAGCACAGTATCTGAGATGTCAGTCCACTGTTTTGCTGTAATTTATTTAATATTGAATTTAACTTCATGTGATTTAAATAACAGTAGATCTTTTGTTTTGGTTTCTGATTGGATTTATTTTTCCGTCTGCAGATGGAGGGATCAGCATGGACGCTAAACAAAAGCAGTTTTTCTGAACACAGCTTTTCTGTGAGTATATAGGGAACTCTCACTTCATTTATATACAGTATGTCTGTGACTGTAGACAGCAATACCTTAAAGTGTTTACACACCATTTAAATCTATTCTAATGTATTTTGGAAGACATTAGCTGCATTCCTTTTAACAGGGCTCCTTATGTTCCCCACGCACTAAGCAGGGATGCAGGTTGAAGGATCTATTAACTCAATTCCTGTATGGAGCTCTGAAGTCGTGTCGTCATTCTGCAGTCTGCATCATACTCACATAAGGAACTCTTGGTGTGAACAGTTTTTCTCATTAGCCTTTTTAAATATCTTAGAGTTGCACTTCAAAGCTGAAAGCTATTGCGTACACTTAAAAAGTTATTTAGCAGTCAGAGTGTGAATAATGCTGCAGACAGGCTGCAAGCAAGCTGAAATGACGTTCCATTAAAAGTAAGTCTACTATTAAACTTTAACACTGTTATATACCAACACCAGCTACTTAGCCCACATCATAAAGTGACCAAAGACTTTAAACTACCACACTGGAACCAGCTCGCTGATGTGTGTGAGGTATTTTGGTGAGGTCAGTCAAGTTCAGAATTCATATTCTGACCCTGTAATTCAGATCCACTTCCCATAGAGTAAACCAGCATCACACCTGGCGCTCCTAATATGGGCATAACACCAACTATAGGGTTTTGTTGTTTGTCTGCATGGTGATACAGTTACTCACAACCCCTGTACAGTTCAAAGTTCCCACATTTTCACTCCACAGAGTTTAGAATCTCCCTAAAGTCACACATTAGACTATAAAAATGTCCAGTGATAAATAGCTTTAATAAATATGCTATAACACTCATTCAGAATGTGAAGATTTATGAATGCCCAAGTCGCGATCTTATCATTTACACATTTTAGAATATTGGATCACGGTAGGTTAAATTATTTATTTATTTATTTTTCATTTGCGCTGAAAAAAGCCTGTATTTTCAGAGGAAAAACGTCATCTTTGCACAATAGAGCTCTGAAGAGCTGCTCTAATTCTGTAGTCATCCATAATATTCCCATATTAGGAGTAAAACCAGATTTAGACCAGACCCAAAGCTGACATTTGGTTTGTCTTACAAAGTAACACAGTTACTCAGCAGTAATAACACAGAGACTGCTACATACACAGTAAAGGTGAGCTAATTCCTACCTTTAATACAATCATATGAAGTCTACTATTAAACTTAACACTATTATATAGCAACAGCAGCTACTGATTAAACCTCTGACCTACCACAGTGGACAAAGCTTGCTGGTTTATTTGGGCTGATCCAATGAGAACCACAGGCGGCTATGGCAATGATTTTCTCAGCTTCAGAATGTGCAGCAGTTTCAGTTTGGTGCTGATGTTCAACTTCTTGTTCGAATGCTGGGGAATCACAGAACCTTATATAAACACAGTGACTGTTTGTGACCATTGATTCTGATTTGGCGCATCATTGCTGTAGAAAAGTGGATTAGAGATGCATTAGACGCATTGGACTTTCTAAAAATCAGCCCGCATACAAGCTGTTCCTCTAAGTTTCAAAAAGCAACTTCCCAGGTGAGGTAGTTTTGGAATCTGCCTTCTGGTAGATCTTATTCAGGTAGTTCATTTCCCTCGTCATTCCCAAGTTTCTGTAGACGAAGCGCAAGGCGTACAAGACGAGACAGGAATGTGTGCATGCGTCACGCCCTCTAATGTAATGTGTGTGATGTGATTTCCAGGAACGCTTGTATAGCAGAATTGTGTCTTTGTTGTGCTTTTAGAGCGAAAGCTGCTCTCTGTGCCAATAAGCCCCAATGTCCATGAACCGAGGGACATAGTTCTGATGGGTGGAGTCAGAAATCAGATTAAAACTGTATTTCTATTATCATGGAAAAGGGTTTGTGCAGGTACACTAGGCTGCTGTCTAAAAGCCTGGAATTATTTGCCATATTAAATTTTTTTAGGTATTTAAAGATGTTAAATTCAAATGGTCTATTATAACATAACGATAACTATAAAAACAGACTGACTGCTCAGTTTAAGCAGTTCCAAGTGGTTGCTAAGGTTTTGCCCCATGGTTACAGTGGTATATCTTGTGATTTCTATAGCATAATATCTTAAATAAAGCTACTTAAAGGACAAATGTATAGAAATCATATAACATTCTCACAACAATCTCACAAGAAAAAGAAGAAGAAGAAGAAGAATTTACACTATTTGCCACTTGTGTTTGCTCATATCCTCCCCATTTAACCCATCTGTGCAGTGAAACACCCACATATATACATACACTAGTGAACATACACACTAGGGGGCAGTGAAACACCCACATATATACACACACTAGTGAACATACACACTAGGGGGCAGTGAAACACCCACATATATACACACACTAGTGAACATACACACTAGGGGGCAGTGAAACACCCACATATATACACACATTAGTGAACATACACACTAGGGGGCAGTGAAACACCCACATATATACACACACTAGTGAACATACACACTAGGGGGCAGTGAAACACCCACATATATACACACACTAGTGAACATACACACTAGGGGGCAGTGAAACACCCACATATATACACACACTAGTGAACATACACACTAGGGGGCAGTGAAACACCCACATATATACACACACTAGTGAACATACACACTAGGGGGCAGTGAAACACCCACATATACACACGCTAGTGAACATACACACTAGGGGGGCAGTGAAACACTCACATATACACACACTAGTAAACATACACACTAGGGGGCAGGGAAACACCCTCATATACACACACAAGTGAACATACACACTAGGGGAGAGTGAAACACCCACATATATACACACACTAGTGAACATACTCACTAGGGGGCAGAGAAACAGCCACATATACACACACACACTAGTGAACATACACACTAGGGGGCTGTGAAACACCCACATATACATACTAGGGGGCAGTGAGCACGCTTACCCAGAGTGGTGGGCAGCCCTATCTTCAGCACCTAGGGAGCAGTTGGAAGTTAGGTGTCTCGCTCAAGGGCACTTCAGTCCTGTCAGTCCACTTCAAGACCTGATCCCTAACATTCAGCCCACAGCTCCCCCAGAACACCTGTTCCCACCAGTTTTTGAACCGAGGACCTTTGGCATGCTAGGTGAGCGTGATAACCACTACACTACGGGAACTGAGAAGAAAAGATAGATATAATACAATTTGACTAGATTTTCAGGTAAACTTGCAAGCTGTTCATTCATTTTGTTCAACTGTGTTTGAGGTGCAGAGTAAAGGCCTTCCTCTCTCACTGTTCCTGCATCTGTTCCTCTCTCGCTCTGCAGGGTATCACTGCGGATGGAGGCGTTCTTCTGCTGCGCTGTCTACTGAGAACACTGGAACTGCTGCCTACAACAAACCAAAGCCTGACTTGTAGTCATCCTTTATTAGAAGGACTGCAGATGAATCCGTATTAGAGGTGTTGTGATGTCTGGACAAGCGAGTCCTCTTGAACCGAGTCGATGTATTTAATATTTCTTATTGTGAAAGTATTATACAGTAAATTAACTTATTTCTAGACATCTTTGCTTGTTTTAAGACATACAGTTCCCTGACTCACTATATTGTCCGATGATTTCATTAGTCGAGATCATTTTCCATAGTGTTGCACTGCCAAAGAAAAATCTTAGCCAGAGCATTGCTCTTATTTCTAGGCAAACATTTTTTTTCTCTAATAAAATTACTTACAAATCACTCCTACAATGCAGTGAGAACAAGATTGTTTGGTTAAGTTTAATAACCGCTATCAGTCTTGCTCATCAGGTTAACATGATTATTACTGTTTTTTAAACATTGAGACACTTTACTTGAGTAACAATAGATATGCAGCTCTCTTTATAGGATTTCTAGAAATTAGATATTTGCCATTTTTAACATAAATGATTATATCTTAGCTATTTACATAAAAGTCTTTAAAATAAGTGTAAATTAGGTCGAATGAGGTCAATAATTTCATAATTGTCCTACAGCCATCTCAAAGTAATTCATAACAGTTGTACACAGACTGAATGTAGATACAAGATACCTTTTTTGCAGTGCATATCCTACATTCTATCCTTTATCTCTTTTTTCTCCACTTGTTCTTATGTACTAAAAATTCGTCATTCATTTCTAAATGAGCATTCCCCAACCTCTCTTCATCTCTTATCATTAAACAAGCTGTTTTTCTTACTGTATCTTTAAGACCAGCCTAAATACTCTGTATAGCTTCAGCATCAGTGTGCGGTGCTACACCACTGTAGGCTAAATAGGCAGATTAACTGTGTCTGTTTTTGAGGTTTCATAGAAAACCACTGTTTACCTTTTTAGGAAAATTCAGTTTAACAATAATCCAGGTATTTAAGGCCACTACACAGGTTCTAACTAGCTTGGCTAACTGTTGTCTAGCTAACGCTAAAAGCTCAGGCTGTAGGGTTTGGACAGACAGTTAACACGTCATGGATACAGATACAGATATTATTTGGGTTCCATAATTTTTTATTTTTTTAAAAGATAAGCATTGTAGCATTGCTAAGTTTATATCGGATCTTCTTGAGACTTTGAATACAGTCATGTTCACATTTCCTGACGGTTTATACATTTCTGTTATACTGTTGCAATACAGTGACCCTTATTCATCAAAGTTACGTAAATTAAAAGCATAGTTAACTGCCTTACATGACAAAGCACTATTCTTCCAGGACCTCTATTACGCATCATTTATATAAAGCACCCTCTAATTCAAGCCGGTGGTAGACAGCCAATGAAACGGCAGCATTTAGCAGTGGCTTGCAGAGTTGGAGTGCAGTGTTCCGCCTACTCACCAAACTTTTTGGTGGGTAAAATGACTGGAAAGAAGAAATTGTGAAGTTTGAGGCAGTAGAATGATGTGACTGTGTAGTACGGTAATATATCAAGTCTGTTTTATTGCAGTGTATGAGCTGCTTCTGCACTAGTTGTGTTTTGTATTGTTTATTTTGTGGGCGGTATCAGCGATATTAATCAGTTATACAGTGGGATGTCTTGAAATGGTACAGGGAGCATTGCGTAGAGCATTGTGTACATGTAAAATATGTACATGCATACATTTGTATTGGACAGCCATGTGCAGACATTGTTAGTATTTTGGTATAGATGATATTGAGTGTGTTTTCATGCACTTAATAATCTGATAACTGCTGATAATCTGATTTCTGCCTTGCAACCAGAATAAGACGATACGTAAACATGATCCAAAACTTGAATAAAGAGTCACTTTAGCTAAAATATTAATTTACATCATCTATAATATAGAATAAAGAGGAATATTTATTGTTACATTTACAGCATTTAGCAGACGCTCTTATCCAGAGTGACTTACAGAAGTGCTATGTGTTCAGTCAGAGTATGTATCTCTATCTAGTACAAACACGTTTAAGTCCAAACTACTCTTGAGCTCAAACACTGCCATAAACAAGAGCCAGTGCTGATACCTAGAAAGAAGACCACACAATATAGGATTAGACACAGAGCAATACCTAGCAAGACTAGAACACCTACAGAGAAGAGAATAAATACAAGACTACATACAGTATCAGTGCAGTGCTTATCCAGGGTTCCTAGAAGATCAAGTGCAATTATGGTTTATACCAATTTATTAAAACCCTTATGTCTGTCAAGCAAGCAACTGGTGTTAGCTTCACTCCAAAAGTGTTTTGTTGCCATCTTGCTGTTCCAGTACGGCATGTTTACATATGCACAGGCTAGGAAAAATGAGAGAAATCAGAGTAAGGTCTAAGAAGTCAGAGTTTGCTGTTTACATGACCACTTGAGTAATCAAATAATTGCAGAAATCTGTGTATCCGTTTATATCCGCTCAGTGGTAATAGTAGTGTTTAGTTCAGTCAAGCCTTTTTTTCAGATTGTTAAACTGTTACACTCTCAATTATACACACTTATATCAGAAGCCAAACATGAGGCTGGAGCTGCAAAACTGGTGGTGAAAATGATCCGCGTGTATTTTATGATCAGACTTGACCGTACGTAACTTTTATGAATAAAGGCCAATGTGTTTCTCGAGCTTTTATCCTTTCCCTAAGTGTTTACAATGCTTTTCAATAATGAACGTGTTCTGAAACAGGGTGAGATTATGATTTATTGCAGGGTAAATGTAGTAATAACATTATAGATTATAGAAATAGATTGGAGACATCACTGCCCTTTGTAAATATAGAGTAAATATTTTGAAATAGATTTATATGTTTTATAATGCTTGTACTTTTTCAATGGTCGTCATTGCTGTTGGTTTCTAGGGATGATTATAGAGTTTTAATGAGTAATGAATTTAAAATGACTATGTTTGTATTAAATATGACAATGAAAACGTTGTGTACAGCTGTGTGTTGATGTGCTTGTGTTGTGGATGTTGCTGTTGCACTGTTTTATTTACATGAACACAGTAAATAAACTGAGTAAAGTCACTGGCTTGTTGTGATGTACAGTAGTTTGGTAAGGGCTTCTGTTTGATACTCTTTGCACTCATTTCGTAGGTAATTTGCACACTTTCAGAAAGTTTACGGATATGTTTGATTTTGCCGCAATGTTTGATTTCCTCGGCCGCTAAGACAATCCCATGATGCAGCGCAGGCTAATCTACGAGCAGTGAAGTGGTTTTAAAATGTGTTCCAGAGGGTGCTGTTTGGGACGCAGCCTTACTGTCTAACATTAATGTTAGTCTTGTCTAGTCAGGAAACCTCATCTCACACAAGTTCTACAGTTTCTCGTTAGGTTGAATGTATAACTCTAAATGTAGGTATTGTGATATAAACTGATCTACAGTTTCTCATTAGGTTGAATGTATAAATCTAAATGTAGGTATTGTGATATAAACTGAGATCTACAGTTTATCATTAGGTTGAATGTATAACTCTAAATGTAGGTATTGTGATATAAACTGATCTACAGTTTCTCATTAGGTTGAATGTATAACTCTAAATGTAGGTATTGTGATATAAACTGAGATCTACAGTTTCTCATTAGGTTGAATGTATAACTCACTCTAAATGTAGGTATTGTGATATAAACTGAGATCTACAGTTTCTCATTAGGTTGAATGTATAACTCTAAATGTAGGTATTGTGATATAAACTGAGATCTACAGTTTCTCATTAGGTTGAATGTATTACTCACTCTAAATGTTGGTATTGTGATATAAACTGAGATCTACAGTTTCTCATTAGGTTGAATGTATAACTCTAAATGTAGGTATTGTGATATAGACTGAGATCTACAGTTTCTCAATAGGTTGAATGTATAACTCTAAATGTAGGTATTGTGATATAAACTGAGATCTACAGTTTCTCGTTAGGTTGAATGTATAACTCTAAATGTAGGTATTGTGATATAAACTGAGATCTACAGTTTCTCATTAGGTTGGATGTATTACTCACTCTAAATGTAGGTATTGTGATATAAACTGAGATCTACAGTTTCTCATTAGGTTGAATGTATAACTCTAAATGTAGGTATTGTGATATAAACTGAGATCTACAGTTTCTCATTAGGTTGAATGTATAACTCTAAATGTAGGTATTGTGATATAAACTGAGATCTACAGTTTCTCATTAGGTTGAATGTATAACTCTAAATGTAGGTACTGTGATATAAACTGAGATCTACAGTTTCTCATTAGGTTGAATGTATAACTCTAAATGTAGGTATTGTGATATAAACTGAGATCTACAGTTTCTCATTAGGTTGAATGTATAACTCTAAATGTAGGTACTGTGATATAAACTGAGATCTACAGTTTCTCATTAGGTTGAATGTATAACTCTAAATGTAGGTATTGTGATATAAACTGAGATCTACAGTTTCTCATTAGGTTGAATGTATAACTCTAAATGTAGGTATTGTGATATAAACTGAGATCTACAGTTTCTCATTAGGTTGAATGTATAACTCTAAATGTAGGTAGTGTGATATAAACTGAGATCTACAGTTTCTCATTAGGTTGAATGTATAACTCTAAATGTAGGTATTGTGATATAAACTGAGATCTACAGTTTCTCATTAGGTTGAATGTATATCTCTAAATGTAGGTATTGTGATATAAACTGAGATCTACAGTTTCTCATTAGGTTGAATGTATAACTCTAAATGTAGGTATTGTGATATAAACTGAGATCTACAGTTTCTCATTAGGTTGAATGTATAACTCTAAATGTAGGTATTGTGATATAAACTGAGATCTACAGTTTCTCATTAGGTTGAATGTATAGCTCTAAATGTAGGTATTGTGATATAAACTGAGATCTACAGTTTATCATTAGGTTGAATGTATAACTCTAAATGTAGGTATTGTGATATAAACTGAGATCTACAGTTTCTCATTAGGTTGAATGTATAACTCTAAATGTAGGTATTGTGATATAAACTGAGATCTACAGTTTCTCATTAGGTTGAATGTATAACTCTAAATGTAGGTACAGTTTCTCATTAGATTGAATGTATAACTCACTCTAAATGTAGGTATTGTGATATACACTGACATAGAATGGATAGGATAACATGATAAATTATTTAAATTATTCTTTTTTGGCTGCTGCCGCTCTGTCCATGACATCACAGCCTTGCTCTGGACTCCCTGGAAGTGTCTGGAAAAGACAGGCACAATGTTTACTTGCAGACGGAACACAGTGGAGTTACACTGCGAGCCATTAGGACAACAGTGGAGTTTCTGAGTAATTCCCTTTTTCTAGTGCTCTGTGTTGTGATAGAGGGAAAAACAGCACCAGATGGAACTCGTTTGTTATATTCTCCTCTCCGAGACGCGTCTCGACTGTCTGGCATTCACCCCCTGGTAAACTGAGCCTGCACTGTGTGCATATTACTACAGAATGCATCTCCAACGTGATAATGTCATCTTCATTCAGTGCTCTATCATGATCTTGTTAGAAGCAATGAATATTGATATACACACGTTTAAAGGGGAATTCCACCCATGTTTCAAGTTCTGTATAATGAAATGACTAAGATGCAAACATAATCATTCAGAGAGGTTTAGTGTGAAGTGTCAGAACTGCTGTGGAGGGATAAACTGAGATCTACAGTTTCTCATTAAGTTGAATGTATATCTCACTCTAAATGTAGGTATATATATATATATATATATATATATATATATATATATATATATATATATATATATATATATATATATATATATATATATATATATATGGTGGAGGTGATGGTGCCAAAGAGAAATGATAACCTGTACTGTGGAAGAAGACGAAGACTCTACAGTATCAGTAAGCATGTACGTCTCACCAGCTAAACTGACAGAGAAATATTCCGCATCACTGAATGTTGTGGAATTATCTTACTTTATACATTTTCTGTTGGCCTGTGCTGAAAACCTCTTTCTCCTTTTGGCCACAGGCCTCCTCTTCAGCTTGGCTTGGCAGGAGGCCAGTGTCAATTCCACGCTTCTCAGAAACACATTCTTTGGTGCTTCAGCCTGTTTCTGGTAGATTAAGATACTGAACATGGGAATTAACACGAGGACACAATGCCAAAGAGGAGAGAAAGAGAGAGAGAGAGAAACATCCGATCAGCACAGTCCTTTAAAAAAAAAACAACTCCTGTCATTAACACTTTACTACATTTACAAAAGTTGATCCTATTGTTTGTGTACTAATACAGACTGGGTTGTGCATACAGAAAGAAAAGAATTAGGTAAAAAATAACATTATAAATAAGCTGATGGTCATCTCAGGTTTCCAAAAAAAAAATTAAAAAAAAAAAAATCAGTTCTTACGTCATAGCTGAGCGACTGCTTGGTGGGCGGAGGGAGGGGGCGTGGTTGTTGGAGTCTCGCAGACGTCATCACTGCGAGCCTGGAGCGTGTGGAGTGACGTGAGTCTCAAATCAGTTTATTGAACCGATTCCCACCAACGTTGTGATTCAATGAATCGAGCATGTATTTAAATAGATTCGTTTCGGTTCCAGTTATCAGTTCGAGTTAAAGATCAAGTTAAAAACAAGCGATCAAACAAATAAATCAATACTTTGTATGGACTGAATCTTTATTAAACTCAAGGATGTAATAATAATAAAAAAATTACACAACAACGAACAAAGCACTGCACAGACTTAAGTCAATGACAAAAAAATCATGGACGTTATTTATGTTTATTTTTTTTTTTACTTTTTTTAATTTACGTATTGGTATTTAGATAAAATATTGTATTGAATTAACTGAAACGAGGCGCAGACGCTGATCGGTTCGAATGATTCAGCGAAAGGAACTGAATCAAAAGAGCCGGTTGAAAAGAACCGATTCGTGAATGATTCATTTATCGCTACAGCGGGTCGCGCGCTGGCGGCTGTGTGTTGCGGGAAGAGTCGCGAGCGGAGGCTGCGGGATTGTAGTGCACGCGGCGGGTTTACCGAGAGGAGCTCAGAGGAGAGACGGATAAATCAAAGTCTTCGCGAGACGCTCGAGCGCGGGACGCGGAGCGGGAGCGCGCGGAGGGCAAACGCGCGTAGCCGATTTAGCCAGCACGCACCGCTTCGGCTAGCGAGCGTTGCCTAGCTACGAGACCCGGGGAGCGAGCGCGGGGGACCGCGAGCTCAGCGCGAGAACCACTGCTGCTGTTGCCGCCGCGACGAGCCGCTCAGGAAACCCCGGGACGCGGAGGACAGTACGGAGCCGCCGGCATCCCCGTAGAGCGGCTGTCTGAGGTAAAACACGCGCCGCGGCTGCTTCGTGTTGGTTGGTATTTGTCCGCTGTCGGCGAGAAGACGGTAAATAGCTGCGCTGCGAGCGGTACGGGCGACACAAGCTAATGCTAACGAATAAAGGCAGCCTGCGAGGATGTAGCTAGCGTTAGCTTCGTGGCTAATGCTAAACCATAAAGGACGGTTCTGTACCCGAGTTAGCGTTAGCGTTAGCGTTAGCCGCAGAGCTACTGCTAACGGATAAAGGGCAGCGTATGACATTTTTTTGTAGCTAGCAGCGGCTAACTGACATAGCTGTGGCCGGTAAAGCAACTCTCTGGCTGCTGAGCTGGAGTTCATGTGGACGTGTTTGTATCGCTGCTGCTTGTTTTAGACTTTAGGCTGTACACAGATGTGTGAAGTAAGTTTGGATGGTGCGTTGAAGTGGGAGGATCGGAGGGTTTATCAGCTCCAGGTAACAGAAGAGTGGAATTAGCTAGCTGTCTGTCCTGCTAACTGACTTGATGCACTTGATCTTAATGTTTTTTATTTCTGTGCAGTGAATGCTCTGGGCTGAGTTATCTCACGAGAGTGCGCGCTTTGAGATTGTTTCACGTTTAGCTGAAGTAAACAAGTCTTTAACCGGACATACATTCATATGACCTGCTAGCAGCTAGCTGGAACTTAGCTGGCGCTCCGGCTTTGCCCGATAAGCGTGGACTGGCCGGCTTGGAGCTAAAAAGTTAGGAGCTGGTTTTAACTTACTCTCTCCAAACTTTACGTTACGACTTATCTCACTGGATTCACGCTGCATGCTGGGCTGTAGGCCAGCAGGCAGTGCATCGAGCATGCTAACTTAGTTGAAACTTTTTTTTCTTTTCTGAGTTTTGTGGTTGCTTTGTTTACCACTGATCTCGCTTTCTGGCTTAATAGTCGTTGCGGCGACTATAACTTGCATCTTAATGTCGTATTAGACTGCATTTCTAAAATTAGGACGACTTGCTTTTTATTATGATCCAGCAGCCCTGAGTGGTTTAGCTGTGTTGCAGCTATGCTGCCTGCCTGCCTGCTAAGACTCTTCACTTCAGCTATTCTTGTTCAAGTGTCTGTTCTTTGGCTCCTGTGATAAATAGCTACGTGTGGGTGTTTTGCTAGTGTGCTTTAATAGTAATCAGGGCTGTGAGGAGAGTAGTTGAAGTTGGGCTGATGGAGTTGGTGAAGTGCCCACCCCCATCCCCCAGGCCTTAAGCAGCATGCAGGGAGCCGTGGCCTAGCACATGGACCCTCTGAGCACTTTTAACTGAATTACCCCGAATGGTTAAGCTTCCCTGAAAGCGAGTAAGTGTTTAATGAGTTATAAAGTTCAGAATCAAGTGCAAGCTTGGGTGTTACGATATGTTGTACCCAACTGGTCATGTTGCAATTTGGGTTGTTTTGAAATGGTCATTGCCTTTTGCCTACATGTGTTCATTATGTAATTACTCTTGTTAAAGCCACTGTGGTAGTTCCTGCCAGAGGCTTTTGTCGTTCCAAAAGCCTCAGGTGTCTATTAGCGCCTTTCAGCTGGCCACTATGGTGCTTTGCATTAGTACGGTTGGTAATCTGTGATCATCCATAGCCAGGTGACCTGTACTGTGCCGGAATACCTGTTCTGAATTTAGTTGCCCCTCCTACCAAGTGTGATAGTGAACTAATGCGGACCACCAGTCAGTCAGATGCATCTATTACGATATTGTTACATACTGTCGATGTACTGATGCTAACGGTGCATCTTAACCTTATACCAAAGGCAGAGTCAAAGGTAGATAAGAACTGGAGCTCCTCCACTGTTGCTTCTGCTGTTTATGTTTACTGTTACTACTAGAATCGCGTGGGAAGTCATGTGATCAAACAAGGTCTCCATTGGATTAGCTGTAGTGCTTGCATTAGTAACCCTACTGTACTGAACTGGGCTGTCTAGCGGAAAGGGCTGTTTGGCTTATTTGCTCATAGATACACTCAGTTCCTTATTTTTATAGCCGCATAAGAGTTTGGTAATGATTTAATGAGCTCTGTAATGGTTATTGCGTTGCTGTAAATCTGCAGCAGATATAGTTAACAAATGATGCCTTTAATGGAAAATCCCACAGAATTATTTAAAAAGTAAAAACACTCCAGAATTGAATCATTGCATTTAAAACAGTAATTCAGTGGGGTTTCATGTGTAATGATACATTCTAGTGAGTTTAATGCCTCTCAAAGCTTTCTCATAGTGAGTCTTACACTAAAAGGGTAATGAATATGATTCTTAAAGCCTGAGGCATTGCTTTATGATTGTTTCAAATAAGATTTTGTTCTTTTTAATACACTCCTGGCAGAGAGGTACAAGCAGTAAATAAAGAATATTTCAGGTTTGTCAGTTCTTTACCGAAGAGGTGAAAGCGTACTGTTGTTAAGAATATAGAGCTGTAGTTTCTCCATGTCTTGGGATGGGCTGTGTCTTCTAATGGCCGTGTGTTTAATTGTGCAGAATTGATCAGCTTAAGTGTCTAAAACTGGGTTCACAGAGGAAGTTGTTAGCCATTTTTGTGGAAGGAGTTTAACATGTTGAGCTGGCTTCATGAGATCCCAGGACGTGGAATTAAACCTTTAGTATTCCGAGCGTGTGGTGGTGAAATCCGCAGTGTTTCGTTAATATGAGAAACCTCTTGCACTTCGGCATGTGGAAATGAGTGAGTAAGTCTATGATGGCCTATTAATATAAACTTTATAGCTGATGTGTCCCAGCGTATCTCATTTACAGTCTTTAACTGAAGTCACTGTCAGTGAGCAAAACTTGAGCAGTGTTGGTGGGGCTTATGATATGGACATACTTGCTCATGAATAACTGGGGTTTTTCTGAAAAGCTTAACTATTTTTTGTTTGAGAACTTATTTGAGCCAAATCCACCATCGCGGATCACATTTGTAGAGTGTATTCTCAAAAAAATATAGACGTGCCTCTTTCTGGCGTAGGGCTCATGGTTTAAATTAAAATGTTAATTAAATTTAGGTGTGTGGTATAATTATTTTTTTTTACCCACCTTTAAATTCTTTTAAATTTGTGTTCGCACTTTAAGACTTGGTTTGCTTGTGAGTAAAATCTGCAGTTACATGGAGATTATTTTGAACTTTTGAGTGGTTGAAGCAAAAATGTTCCTCAGACTGACATTTACTTGAATGGGTCTTCTAAGAACCATAAAGTGAAATATTCTTTAGGGAACCTAAAGTGGTTTTAATGTGGCAGAGGTTTTCAAATCTGAACTTGTAATCTAATTTCCGTTCTTGGATTTGGTAAAAGCTGGAAAGTACTGCAGTAGGTGGCCCAGCCGTTGCATCAACTTTTCAATTAACTATGAGTGATTACAAAACCAAACACTGGAAACTGGATTCAAGGTCTGGATTTGAAGACATTTGTTATACTGTATGTAATATTTGTGTGGAAATGAGTAGTGTGATTGTTGTTGCCCATCCAAGGATGTAGATTACAGAATTTAACTTACAGAAGTCTGTGTCCGTTCAGGTCCCTGGGATTGTTGTTGATTTTTACACCCCAACCCCCAAAATGCAGGGCAGAGCGTCTTTTCTGTCTTTTGAAGCAGCTGTTTCCAATCACCTGTCCTGGAGATGAGTGTTGTCGTTGTTCGTTTCACCTGGTCTATTTCTGCTTCTCCTCATGTCTGAAAGCATGCATCAGGCTTAGTTGTTGTGATCTGACCATGGTTGGCTGTTGATAAGTTGATTGATTAATTAACTAATTGTATTGTAGCGTTGTGTAAGAATGAAGAGTAAGAAGATGCAGGACAAAATATCAGCTTTAAAGCGACTGCACAACTGAACAGCTGGAATAGCAGGCAGATCATCAACAGCCACACATTCCACAATGATTGTAGGCAGTAGTACTGCATCACTACCACAGCAAACAGCTCCACAGCCCCACAAGCACAGCTTTAGGGTATTAATCACAACTATTTACATGATGTGTGTACATACTGTGTGTCTGGCATTGCCCATAGTTTTTGTGCATTTTGCTAACCCTGTCCACAGCTGTATGAGCTGGTAGCGGGATGCTACAGTATTTATTTTTTTAATTCTGTACAACTTAATTCTGTGCCAAACTAAGTATTAAAGTATATAGTGACCAGATTAGCTGATTAACCATCTTGCTTTCCAGCTGTCGATGAACTTCATATGTCATTGATGTTGAATGTATTTACTGTATCTGTATTTAATTGCATCTGCTCAGCACACCCAATGTATGTTTTGCTTATTGCGGCATAATATGTTTGTGAAATCTAATGGCTGTGAAATACAATTGTGGTCAGTTTGAGTCATCTCCATCATCTCATCATTTTGATTAGGTCATTTTAAAGTACATTTTAAGTACCGGAGGAGAGAGAGAGAGAGAGAGAGAGAGAGAGAAATCGTGCCGTCCTACCATCAGAGAGAGAGAGAGAGAGAGCGCGAGAGAGAGAGTGGGAGAGAGCGGGAGAGCGAGAGAGCGCTGTCCTACCGAGAGAGAGAGAGAGCGAGAGCGCGAGAGAGACCCAGACCCGGACCCAGAGAGAGCGAGACCCAGAGAAACCGAGAGAGAGAGACCCAGAGAGAGAGATCCAGACGAGTTGTGCTCTCTTGGAATCTCTGACCATGGATGGCTGTGGCACCACAGGGTATCAAGCTTGCCATCTCCGAATGATGAGGTTAACATTTGCTATCAGTCCCTATCAGACACAACGCAGTAGATCAGATCAGAAACGTGGAAATGGGCTATGAGACTTTCTTCTTTTTCATGTTCACGATTATGTCCCTCCCTATGTAATATTAACAAAACTGACCTAGAAACAGCTCTCTGACTGAGATGTTTATTTCTGTTCTTACCACTACTGTCCTGTTTCGCTTCAGTCTTTCATTACATCTTTTAGCTTGGTTGCATCTTTGTCTATCTAGTGTCAAAAGTACTTGGGTAAAACTTAGTTTGGGTAAAACAATAAAAAATAATTAATAAAGTATAAATTAATAAAAAATAAAGTAGATTACTCAATTATTAGTGTAATTGATAGACAGCCCTAATTCCACTTTATGTACCCAGAGCCCCTCGAATTTGCTCCCCTGTTGGCCCCCTTTGTTGCAGTGTCATGGAAACGGTCCGCGTGTGTCGGCTGGTTGAAGCTCAGAGCTGTGTGAATTATTTAGAGCTCCGACACGCGCCGCGCATACACACTTCAGTCCCTTTTTCATCTGGACAGCTGGTGTTGGGTGATGCCTTTCTCTTTTTTTTCTTTTTGTGTTTCTGTGCTCTGTGTGACCTGCAGGTGTTGCGGTGGTTTTACCGGTGATCACTGTAACTTTCGGGGAGAGTTGTCTTTATTGATTTTAAAGCATTCTTTTAAAAAGATGCCAAAATGCGTGCATCGTTTGTAAACTGTGATATGATCCTGTGCTTGGCCTTTGACTGCAATATGTGAATTAGTTTTTTTTTAACCTATTTAAGTGTTCGTTACTGTGGACTGTGATCATCCTGGCCAATTACACCTCCTGATGAGTGTCTGTGGCTGTTTTGATGAATCAGAATATGAGTCAATTCATATAGTTTAACAAATAAGAATAAAGAATAATTTATTTAAGCTGAAATTCTGCATACCTTCTTTTTGCATTATTATTAGTTTCTTATATGTCATGAATCATTCAGTCGCTGCTATGAATCATTTGCTATGAAGTGTTTGGTATCTGCTACAAATCATTTAAGTGCTATGATTTGTTTGATATTTGTTAATCATTCAGTATCTGCTGTAAATTGCTTGGTGTTTGCTATCAATTCTTCAGTAACTGATATGAATTGTTCAGTGTCTGCTGTGAATTGTTTAGTAACTGCTATGAATCAGTGAGCCGTTTACTTGTTCTGAATCATCTGATATCTAAAAAATTGTCATTAATATGAATTATTACATCTTCTAGGCCACAAATCCTTCTGTTACCGCTGTTAATTATAATTAAGGATGGTTTATACCCAGTGAGAACGCCGTACTGAGCGCACGTACTGACATAGGTTGTGCACCACCAATCCTGGCAACTGTGTACTTTGACGCCAGAGCTGGGGTGGCACCGTGCTGCTCAGAGATGCCCATTCCAGCACAATACTTACAAGGAACAATGTAAACAAACACCAGCGTAAACACACACTGAACTCTGGCCAATGAGCTGTCTGCTTTGAATTTTTAACTTACTCTGCTACAAATTATTCTGTGTGTGCTATGAAACATGCTGTGTCAACTTAATATGAAGTGGTATCTGCGGCAAATCCTTCAGTAACTACCTGCTTTGAATCATTTGATTTGAATCATTCTGTGTTTCTAATATAAATCATTCAGTTACTGTAAAGTTAGCAGTATCTGCTGTGAATTATGTAGCTGCTACAAATCATTCATTATTTCTTTGAATCATTCACTAACTAATGGATATTCAGTGACTCCTATGAATCATTCAGAGTCTACTATGAATTATTCAGTAACAGCTATGAGAATGTGTTCTGTAATCTCTGTAGTTATGAGAGTAAGTGTAGACTCAGAGTTTAGTGGGTTAAGTTTGCTCTTCAGATGCGTGTGTTTGTGTGAGTAAGAGGCAGTTAGGCATCTGTGTGAGAGATCACTCATGTCTTTGTGAGGTTAAGTGACTTTTTAGTTCTGCATATTGCTTTAATACTTGTGGATCAGTTTTCTCAGTACCTTCCCATGGTTTATTAGGGCAAACTAAGCCTCCATCCTGAATATTTCCGTCCTGGGGGACCGCTGAGTGCCAGCTGAGTGCGACTCTGAGCCAAAACACTGAATGATGCAACATAAATATAATAATGAGAACATTTAGCGTTCTTATAACAGCGTATTATCTCTGCTTCCTCCGGGGACAGACCTTTCGCAATGAAACCAAGCCGGACTGCTGTGAGAAAGTTTACATACATCAGCACAGCTGTCTGACTTTACAGTCACAGTACAGTCAGCTCTCTCTCTCTCTCTCTCTCTCTCTCTCTCTCTCTCTCTCTCTCTCTCTCTCTCTCTCTCTCCGACCGTCCGTCTTTATCTGTCTCTCTAACTGTCTGCCTCTCTCTCTTTCTGGCTCTCCTGCTCTCTCTCTCTCTCTCTCTCTACGGCTCTCCCTCTGTATCTGTCTGCCTCTCTCTCTGTTTCTGTCTGTCTGCCTCTCTCTCTCTCTCTCTGTCTGTCTGCCTCTCTCTCTCTCTCTCTGTCTGTCTGCCTCTCTCTCTCTCTCTCTGTCTGTCTGCCTCTCTCTCTCTCTCTCTGTCTGTCTGCCTCTCTCTCTCTCTCTCTCTCCCTCTGTATCTGTCTGCCTCTCTCTCTGTTTCTGTCTGTCTGCCTCTCTCTCTCTCTCTCTGTCTGTCTGTCTGCCTCTCTCTCTCTCTCTCTCTCTGTCTGTCTGCCTCTCTCTCTCTCTCTCTCTCTGTCTGTCTGCCTCTCTCTCTCTCTCTCTCTCTCTCTCTCTCTCTCTCTGTCTGTCTGCCTCTCTCTCTCTCTCTCTTTGTCTGTCTGCCTCTCTCTCTCTGTCTGTCTGCCTCTCTCTCTCTCTCTCTCTCTCTCTCTCTGTCTGTCTGCCTCTCTCTCTCTCTGTCTGTCTGCCTGTCTCCCTCTCTGTCTGTCTGCCTGTCTCCCTCTCTGTCTGTCTGCCTCTCTCTCTCTCTGTCTGTCTGCCTCTCTCTCTCTCTCTCTCTCTCTCTGTCTGTCTGCCTCTCTCTCTCTCTCTCTCTCTCTCTCTCTCTCTCTCTCTCTCTCTCTCTCTCTCTCTCTCTCTCTCTCTCTGTCTGTCTGCCTCTCTCTCTCTGTCTCTCTCTCTCTGTCTGTCTGTGTCTCTCTCTTCGAGCGTCTGTCTCTGTCTGTCTGTCTCTCTCCGTCCGTCCGTCTTTATCTGTCTCTCTAACTGTCTGCCTCTCTCTCTTTCTGGCTCTCCTGCTCTCTCTCTCTCTCTACGGCTCTCCCTCTGTATCTGTCTGCCTCTCTCTCTGTTTCTGTCTGTCTGCCTCTCTCTCTCTCTGTCTGTCTGCCTCTCTCTCTCTCTCTCTCTCTGTCTGTCTGTCTGTCTGCCTCTCTCTCTCTCTCTCTCTCTCTGTCTGTCTGTCTGCCTCTCTCTCTCTCTCTCTCTCTCTCTGTCTGTCTGTCTGCCTCTCTCTCTGTCTGTCTGCCTCTCTCTCTCTCTCTGTCTGTCTGCCTCTCTCTCTCTCTCTGTCTGTCTGCCTCTTTCTCTCTGTCTGTCTGCCTGTCTCCCTCTCCCTCTCTGTCTGTCTGCCTGTCTCCCTCTCTGTCTGTCTGCCTGTCTCCCTCTCTGTCTGTCTGCCTCTCTCTCTCTCTCTCTCTCTCTCTCTCTCTCTCTCTCTGTCTGTCTGCCTCTGTCTCTCTGTCTCTCTGTCTCTCTCTCTCTCTGTCTGTCTGTGTCTCTCTCTTCGAGCGTCTGTCTGTCTGCCTGTCTCTCTGTCCGTCTCCATTCTGTCTGGAGTGAGTCACCTCTCATTAGCACTGTACAGGCTCGCAACTTAAGCTATGTGTCGTTGACCGCTTCAGTGAGTGCCCCAGAGCATAGGTGTGAAGTCGGAGAGCTGAACTGCACGGCTGATGTTCTGTCTTTTGTTATATGCACTTGTTTGAAAAGGCAGTTCACTCATAAGGAGGGGTTTAATGTGAGATGGTTCACTGCAGAGATACAAAGCTTTAAAGAGTGGGCCATCAAACTTGCTCGAGGGTGCTTTTAGTGGTGGACATATGAATCACATCATCGCCACTGTGAACGGTTCTGACTGTAGCTCTTTATCAACACAGCAGCAAGACAGCACCTGTTTATCTTATCTTAGCAGATTATTTTAAGATTATTAACACGTGTAACGTTTCTTTCAGTAGTGTCTCTTGAAAAGTCTCATTGCTAACTGTTTCTTAATCGTCCGGTGTAGAACCTAAGACTGTTCTTGATACTGCAGGTGCTTTAAAACACGCGTAGCTGCTTCTCAAACCACTCTCTGACTATATATATAGCCTACAAACTGTACAAGTTCTTGTGCGAGAGGTGTCTATGCTACGCGTATCCTCTATTGGTTACAAATCCATAACACAATGTTAATTCCACACACACTTACATTAGAGTAATCTAAAAATTAGTAATTGATCAATAGACTAATCAGAAAAAGAATTGTTAGATTAATCGATGTTTGGTTTGAATTGACCTGCTGAGTGTTAAAGATGGCTACTCTGTAAGTAGAAAGAAATGATTCTCATACATATTTTTAGTGTGTGTGTGTTTTATTTACAAACAATTCAAATAGTTTTATTATTAGTTTTATTATCCCTGTTTAATATTGGGTGGGTGGGTTTAAAGAAAGGAAAAAGCATTACCAAAACCATGAGCAAGCAAGCAAGTAAACACTTGTCAGCGGAGGAATCAAAGTCCATCTCTGATGACCCTTTTCCTGATTCAACAACTTCTCTCAGTCAGAGCTGAGGGTTTCCTGCAGAGACAAAGAGAGAAAGAATAAAAGGAGAGAAAAGTGAGGGAAAGGGTTAGAGAGATGGGAAAGACACTGGCAGGGTGGAGAACCGGAGAAGGAAAAAAATGGTAGCGGAGGGAGGGAGGGAGAGGAAAAGAAAAGCTCTGAGGGAGAGAAGAGGGAAAGAAAAGATCACTGGAGAGAGGTGAAAGAGAGAGGGAGGAAGGAAAAAAAGAAAGATAAGACAGACCTGGATTGAGGGAAATAAGAGAAGATGTGCAGCAAAAGGGTGGAGTAGAGAAAGATGAGACCGAGGTGGAGAGAGGGGAAAAGAGTGGAGAGAGAGAAAGGGCGGTGGGCAGCGGAGAGAAGAGTGAGAAGTAAGTAAGTGAGGGAGAAGAGAGAGCTCCATTCCAAGACTGTTCGAGTGTCGGATCGCCCGACAATAGAGGCTTCCACATTGTGCCCCAACACAAACAATGGGCTCCACGTTGCAGGATGGCTTCTCTGAGAAGGGGGCCCCCCAGCAGAGGGCTGTTTCCGTGGTAACGCTCCTCAGTTTTTTTTGTGAATGGCTGTGGCTGAGGCGCGCTCAGCATCCTCCGCTGATTCAATTTTAGCTCTAATCCTAAACTGTGTATTCTCTGTGGGATTATAGTCTTTATGTATTAGAAGTCTAATATTTTTAGGTTGTCCTGTTAGCAAATTCTGAAATCAGTACTTAATTTCATTTCACTATATTTATATTTTAATCATTTGTCAAGCACCTGCTGCTACAACGTCTTATAAAAGAAATAATATAGGCCCCACCCAGTCTCTTATGCATTGGTTTGAATAAATAGGTTTCTGTGATTTCTGACTTTTATTGCTGTTTGAAGACATTTGCTTAAGTAAACTACATTAATTGAATGTTGGCAGAATTGAATGTATGATTGCGCCAAATATTTAGTTAATTTCACAGCTTTTATAGCTCTACAGAAGTAAATCTTATATTTCTTTGTGATGCTTAGTTATTAATATAGTCGTATTAATATTGCCCAAACGTTCAGCGTAGGTGTCCCACTCTGTGCTCTGACCTGAGAAGACTTGTTGGTGTCGTTGTAGGTAATACACTTTAGACAAACTGAATATTTTATAATGAAGCATTCATGAAGGACTTTTATTATTATTTATTATTATTTATTTTTTATTATCTTTTATTATTTATTTATTATTATTTTTTGTTTGAACAGCAGCAGTGATTTAAACACAGAGAAGCAGTGGCAGTAAAAAGTGCAGTTAAGACTCTCTTTCACTCTCTCACTCACTCACTCACCATTTATACTGCTTATCCTTCTGGGTCTCGGCGGAGGGAGGACAGGAGACCCCATGCTTGCATGTATTTGGCCTGTGAGAGGAACCTGGAGCTCCTGGACGAACCCCGGTGCAGAATAGAACCCTGTAAAGCGACAGCGCCTGATTCATATCTACTACCTTTCAGTCATAGCTAGCCTCGTTAGCATTTTTCACCTTGATAGTGTTTAAACTGGTCTTTTAAAACATTTACTCCTTCACTGGGACTTGGGCACACTCTCTCTCTCTTTCTTTCTTTTCTTCATATTAATCTCCCCTTTTTGTGCCAATTTTTCTTCCTTTCTTTCTCTTTTTCCCTTCTGTCTTTCTTTCTTCTCACTTGTTCTCTCTTTTTTTTCTTGTTCTTGTTTTCATTCTTTCTCTATTCTCTCTTGTTTTCGTTCTCATACTCTTTCTTTTCTCTCCTTGTTTTCATGCTCTCTCTTTTCTCTCTTGTTCTCTTTCTCATACTCTCTCTTTACTCTCCTGTTTTCGTTCTCATACTCTCTCTTTACTCTCTTGTTTTCGGTCTCATACTCTCTCTTTACTCTCTTGTTCTTGTTTTCATACTCTCTCTTTTCTCTCTTGTTCTCTTTCTCATGCTCTCTCTTTACTCTTGTTTTTTTTTCTCATACTCTCTCTTTACTCTCTTGTTCTTGCTCTCATTCACTTCTTTCTTCTCCCTTGTTTTTGTTCTCATTCTCTCTCTTCTCTCTTGTTTTCGTTCTCATACTCTCTCTCCTATTTTCTCCCCTTTTCCTCCCCTTTCTTTCATTCTTTCTTTCATTTCTCATTTCTCTCTTTTCTCTCGTTCTTGTTCCATTTCTCTCTCTCTGTCTTTTCTTTCTTTCTTCCTCTTGTTCTCTCTTATTTCTCTCTTGTTCTCATTCTGTTTCTCTTTTCTTCCCTTTTTCCTTCTTTCTTTCTTTTGCTTCTCTCTTGTTCTCATTCTCTCTCTTTGTCTTTTTTCTTCCTTTCTTTCTTTTTGTTCTTGTTCTCATTCTCTCTTTCTCTTTTCTTCCCTCTTTCTTTCTCTCTCTCTCTCTCTCTCTCTCTCTCACACACACACACACTCTTTGGGTCGAGCCTCGCAGGACACACTACCATCAAAGCTGCTAGTGATTTACACTCCCTTTCAGACTGCATAGTAGTGACAGACGGGTGTTCACGTCCACACAGTGCTTTTATTAGAAAATATTTAGTGCATCATGATTCTGACTCTATTTATCAGCCCTCCTCCAGGAAACAGGTTAGTGAATCACAGTAAGTGAATTGAGTTATTGCCCTGCACTTTGTTAGGTTCTGTTCTTCTGGTGGGATTCAGAGTTTGATTTGATTAAAACTCTTTAGGAAACTGTTGCGTGCACCTCGAATCAAATTCACAACAATTCACTTGATTTTATTTTCTTTGTTGGACTCAGGATTATTTTTGAAAATACACACAATACCTAAGTGTAAGTAGGAGCTGTTTACTCAGTAGAGTTGTGGCGAGGTCTGGCCTGTGTAGCTGATGTTGCCTTGTTGTTAATGTTTTGTATGAAGATGGCAGTCACCTTTAGGCAGATGGGTTAAACAGAGGGTGAGGTGTTGGTCAAAGTCTGTCTGGTATCCAAGTAGATGAGCATCTGGCAGCTTTGGTTAAAGTGCCTTAATGTCTATTAGTGTGGATTAACCTAGAGAAAGAGCGAGACCTTCAGTGGCCTCTGCAGGACATATACACATCTACTTTTCTGTCTTTCTTCTCCCTCTCTCTTTCTCTCTCTTTCTCTCCTCTCTCATATATATATATATATATATATATATATATATATATATATATATATATAATGTGTGTGTGTGTGCGCAATATAAATAAAACTGCAGCAGCTGTACTGTGCAGTGACTGTTTGTAATAAAGTAGCCAGTCAGTGAAAGTACATGGTAGGAGTTTAATGCAGTGACCAGTGAAAGAATATGCTTTGTTATAGTGAGGAAACTCATTATCTACGTAGTGTTCTTCCACCGATGAGGGACGTCCTTTAAGCTTTGACTACGTTTGTTATTGTTACATTCGTCAACACACCGCAGTCTTGTTTGGCCAGACAGACGTGCCTCTGTGTGTGTGTGTGTGTGTGTGTGCGTGCGTGCGCCCACATTTCTGCTTTCTGCTTTATGCTCCTGTGTATTTCCTCCTGCTCGCTGCCCGTGGCTCAGCACATCAAAGGCCGTCTCTGCAGAATGGGAGATAACACTGTAAACCCTGCTGCTGTCTAAAGCGTTTCCAAAGCTTTTTCCAGCGCCCTCAGGCGCACCCAGACCCACAGCGGCTGGCCTGTAGCCCTGAGACAGGGCTGTGAGCATCATGTCTGTACAATATGTGGATACCATGGCGCATAAATTGCTATGTTACGATTTGAATACGTCTTATTTATTACAAATTCATTGGTGAATCAGGTGCAATGATAAATCCTACTGCTCTTTCTTGCAGTAAAGAACTGTATCTGGTTGCATAAACACCTTATTTTTTATTCTTTACCTTAAGTGTGAACCTTAATGGTTGGATTTCCTCTTAGTTTAAATCTGTTGTTTGTTAGCTAAGGGAAAGCACTGAGGGGTTTACTACACCGAATCCATGACTGCATTCTCTCATTAACCAAACCTAACACGACTACATACTGAAACTAACCGACTTTTCCAAGATCTGTTTCGATAACCTGTTAATCCAGCCAGTTTAAATAAAACAAACAGTTTGGTTTAATCGTCGGCCACAAGCCTTTTCCACTCAGTGGACAACCAGCACACAGAGAATATAGACAGGCAGACTTTCTCCTACTTTAGGTGAAATGTTCGCTGACAGTGTGTCATAACTCGTTTGAAAATAATAAAGCTGATTAATAAATAGATGTATTTTTAATTTTTAGACTGGCTCTGCAGCTCTACGGCCCAGCTTCTTGTGTATAATCACTTTCCTAGCAATTGAGGCAGGACAAGTTCAGCTCTGAAGTTCACCAGTAGAAATAAATATCTATGTATGTAGGTTATTTGTTCAATGCAAAGCTTATTTTGAAACATTTCTTTAGCACGTAGCACTCCACTGTGTAAAACTATGGTTTTGGTAACATTGTGCTGCTCAAAGTCAGCTGGCAACTTCATACAGCCAAGATGAAATGATTTGTTTTGTACTTGATTATTCCCAAAATCACTTGATTGCTACCATTAGTGGCTGTGTCTCCTAATTTGCCATGGTTAATGATTGTTTAACTCTAGCCTCACGCCAAGCATTTCAATGCATGTTATGTCCTGACATAATGTGCAAATGACAAATAAACTTGAAACATCTGAACATAAATAGCTTCCATTGAAACATCCACAGAAGCTCATTTGGAGCTGTGATTGGTCAAGATGCCCACCGTGCACTGTGATGGGTTGGAGGACTTGTTTGCTTATTGACGCCTTTTGTGATATGAGTATTGCAAACTTCAGTATCGTGATAATGATTAACAGATGATCTTTTATTTAAGTCTGTTGGCTCTGTCCGTTCTTTGGACTGCTTGTGGGCCATTGTTTACAACCCAGCTTGTGTTTGTGCGGGCGCACGTGATTACGCTGTTTGTCTGCCAATATGCCATTGTCTGCTCAGTCCAGGTAGCCGAGGGTATTGTGGTGAGTGCTGTAAGCTGCTGTTTTTTGTCTCTCTATTCTTAGTCACAGGATTTAGCTTTTGGGTGTTTAAGTCACTCGCTCAAGTCTTATTCTTCTATAATACAGTCCTTTGCTTTTTAAGTATTTCACATTAACATGATAGGGCTGGATATATGATTTGATTATAGTTTCATATTTCTTTTCATGTCCATGATATAATGTCCATATAAGTATCTGCCGGCAACCAGTTTGTTTTAGTTTTTAACTGTTTACTCATCATTTCCAGCACCTCAAAATCCATAACTTTAATAAAATAGAGTTCGTAGGTTGGCATGTATTATTGAACTAGTGGAAGTGTGGTATTAATTAATAGTGTGGTGTTATTTATTAATAACATAAATAAGGTTGCTGCTACTGAATACTAAGATAATAAATTAAACCTCACACAGCTGTTTTGTTATTTAACACCTTCCAGCTTATTATTTAAAGCCGCAGACCTGCACAGGACTGGTGTATTATAGTTTTATATGGTTATTGTGGGTTTTCTTTACTGAAGACAGTGATCGGAGACGTTAGAAGCTCAATAGTAATTGTGGAATAGCAGAGCTGCAGCTGATGTACTTACAGGTGTTTTAATGTTCATGGTATTGTTTTGTTTTTAAGAGCATGTACGCCAACTTGACTAGCTTCGAGCAGCGGGCGAATAAGAAAAGTCTCTGAACACCTGTATGCATATGGCGGTTACCATGGCAACCTTGCCACCAACACACTGTTTGCTCTTGATTTCCTTTGGGATTTGAAGCCTTCTCGATCAGTCTCTCTCTCTCTCTCTCTCTCTCTCTCTCTCTCTCTCTCTCTGTGTCTCTCTCTCTGTGTCTCTCTCTCTCTCTCTCTCTCTCTCTCTCTCTCTCTCTCTCTCTCTCTCTCTCTCTCGCTCTCGCTCTCGCTCTCTCTCGCTCACTCCGTGTGGCTTGTTTTGTTTGGTGACTTTGGTATTACACCAGTGTTTCCCAAACGTTTGCACATTCCTATGCTGTGTACCCCGTCTCATTCCTTATACATACAGAGGCACATATTGCCACAATTAATGTTTAATTTTAAGATCAAACGCGTTCATAACTAGATTACTGATTAAATAAAGTTATTTACAAGTGCACAGTGGTCTACATGAGGGCTCATTATTAGTTTGTCAGTAAGTCTGTGGCTTTCAAATACACAGTGAGTAACGAACAGTGTTCACCAATATGAGCCACAGGTCACATACAGCAGTCACGCAGTGCTAATGTGCTAAAGCACAGCAGCTACAAACTAATATCTTACCACATTCGCCTATTAAACCATGTCCGAGAAAGTGAAATTAACTATTAACACTATTACACTAGTTACAAGGAGTACACAGCCCTTAACAGCAGTTAGTTGTGATGCTCACTCTTGTCAACAGTGCAGATAAAATAATGAATGATCTGTTCAGAAAGCTTGAACGCTAGAGTGAAGAAGCCCAATGCCATCCAGAAATGTGGTAGCCACTTTGAATTAAACTCAGTATTCAGGAGTTTGTGTTTCTGTTGTCTCTCTCTGGGAACTATCTGTGTAATTGTGTGTTCTATATTTACAAGGAGGTCACTGGTTGTTTTATAATGTAATTGTTACTATAATCCTTACAATCTGTACAACTACAGATTTTATGTCAGTATATTTTTATACAGGTGGCCACTCAAAGTGCTTTGATACAAGTGAACGAAGCTGAAAAAGTTACAGGACTAATTTAAAAAATGAAGGAACGTAACAGACACTTTAAAATCGAACTCAAATGCTTTTTAAAAAGTTATTGCTGTCATTAGTTGCTATTATAAATGGCTACAGAGGAACTTAATTACACCAGGGTTAATGATATATCATTGGTCGGCCCTGCAGAACGATTTAGAAGATTAGAAAGAGAAACAATTAATTCCTTTTAAGCTCTTCAGTTAGTAAGATAACACATCACACATGTTTTTGCCAGTCGGGTGCTTTCACCTAAACAGGAAATTGGAGAAAGGGCAAGTTTATGAGATTATGATAGCAATTAGTGATATTAACATAATCTCATTAAGGTCTTTAACAAGCACAGCAGGGACTTTGTAATCTGCATAAATAATTGCTGGCCCTCTAAACTGCTACTGCTATTGCTGCCGCTGCTTGTAGTTGGCTAAATATGGTGCAGTAAGTTTAGTGACCCATACTTTTTATATGACGTCAACGCACCATGGTTAATTTTTACATGGATGACATTTGCCCCACCTCTCATATAACTAAACAAACGTTTTTGTTTCTGTGCCTTTTAAGGATGATGCATGTAAACTAGCTCAGTTCTCATTGGCTGCCCTGTATTTGTGTCCCATTTAAATAGCTGCCTGGGCTGAAATGGGCGGGGCTAAACTCTCTCCCAAAAATGAACTCAAAGAGCAGCTTGGATCTTGATGAAGGCACTGTTTCAGGCAGGGAGCAGTATGTGGACCACATTTGTGTAACGTCCACAGGCGCACAAAAGTCCCTTTCTCCGTAGATTAGATGAACAAGGATTACTGGCTTTTGCCATAGTGGCCGTTCTGTGGGTCGTGACAGTAGTGAGTTCTCTCTTCAATCCACCTTTGTTTCTGAGCTCAGAGGATCGATAGGCATTGACCTACTGGAGGACAAAAGGGCTCATTCATGAGCTGTTGATAGATGTTTCTCTTTTTATGCAGATCCAAGATCAGTTTCATGGTTACAGTGTGAGCAGAAATTTGATAATTATTCCAGTATAGATCATGATATCTGGTGTAGATATAGGCTATATAGTATTGGTTGTGATGTCATTACAGAGTACAGAGTAACTCTGAATGATGGCACATGTGCAGTGGTGGTGGTGGTGGGGGGGGGGGGGTGGGGGGGTTCCATCATGCATTCCAGTCAGACCATTCTCATTGAGGTTGCATGGCTACAAATCAAATGTATGTGATGTAGGACCTATGGGTGTAAGAAAATATTGAAATATCGAATATCCGGATATTATGTTTTGTCGCTTCTCAAAACCACTGTATCGATACAGTGTTTAAACCTCTGACCACTAGATAGCAGTATTGTAATCCATACTCAGCTCCACTCCAACATTAACAAGCAGCACAAGGGTGCAGTGCTATTGTGAGCATCAACGGACCTGTTCATACAGTGGTGTGTTTTAGTAGTAGAATTAAAAAAAATCACAAGATATCACTTTGCTTGCAGTAACACAGTATATCACGATATATTGAATCATGACCGCTGTATAATGATATGTATTGAAAACTGGTTATGGTAAGGTAATGGTCACAAATTGGATATGTATCCAGTCTAGGATCATGCGAAAGTGTCTCAGATCTGATTTTGTTTGTGCCACTAGCCATGTAAAGCCGATATGACACGTATTGCGATACAGCGGTCAAGATTCAATATATTGTGATATATTGTGATACTGCAAACCAAGTAATATATTATGATTTTTCAAATCCTACTATTAAAGCATACCAGTATATACACAGGTTACAATGCCAAAGCTCACAATAGCATTGCACACTTGTCCTGTTTGTTAATGTTGGAGTGGAGCTGAAAATGGATTACAACACTGCCATCTAGTGGTCAAAGGTTTAAACACGGCACACAATAATTCACTGTGTGCCAGAAATCATTGCATGTAAACTGTTAATTAATTATTGATACTGTGTATTTGAGTCAGTACAGTAACACTAAATATAATATTCTATATTTTTTCTTATACCCCTGCTGGAAACTAAAGGACAGTTTTTGTGTGTACAATCTACTTTTCAAAAAACATACACTTGCTTGTGAAAGGTGTCCAGAGAGTAGAATTTAAAAAGCGAGACTGATGGGAAATATCCCGTATCCTCATGTCTAGAGTGTATACGTGCTGTCAGGCTGCAGTGTCTACGTTGGGGAAATGAGGAACCCCAGTGGAAGCCATTACCTCCCCCAGCTGCGGCCTCTCACTTCAGAACCCAGCAGGTCTTCTCCAGAGCTGAGATTGGGGCCTGGAGATTTGATCATGCTTGAGTGAGTGTTGGTGGTTTGAATACAGGCGGTGGAGACTCTGGGCAGGAAACACACACACGTCTACTAATCGTGTTGTGGGCAAACAGAGAGAGAGGTCGTGGAGGAAGAATGAAATGCTGCTGCGGTTTCCCCGCTGTGAGAAATGTAGTGGTTTTCTTTCATGTTCTTGATGGACCACGGGGTTGACTGGGTTTAAATTACTGTCATACAGAGCCTCGTGAAGTGCAAGATGCAGCTAGTATGAAAACCCTTATCATGAGGCCGTCAGCAGAATTCATTCATTTGCACCGCTGGAACTAATCTCTCACAGCTTCGCTACAAGGGTGCGACAACTACTCGACAACATTAATCATGAGTCTTACTCAAAATGATGTGCTATGACACTTTATCGTTTTCTCAAAAGCCATGTTAGGCTCATGAGTAATTTTTCTGTTGTCTGATCGCATCCCCCAACCTTCAGAGATTGACTGTATAATCTTTAAATAATATTTGTTGGCCTGTTGGATGTTATGGTCTGATATAGAGATCAAGAAAGGCTTTGATATAGAGGTGGAAAATTATGTTTAGTGATGCTCTCAAAAACACAGTATCGATCATTAACTAACAGTTTGTATGCATTGATTTCTGGCAGACATTGAATCAGTGTGTTATTGTAACCTGCGCATATAGTGGTGTGTTTTAATAGTAGGGTTTGAAAAATCACAGTATATCACAATACGTATCATACGGTATGTTCTTGCTAATACACAGCCCTAATATAATGTAACTTCTAGATTTTTTTCTTTTAATTATATATTTTCTGTAATGTGTTGTCCAGCCCCAGCTTGATGGTTCTCAATATGGTTTCTTAATTCTTAGTTTGGCTTCTTAATTTATGATGTGGTGTTTTGTATGAATCTGTGATTGTTGGTATGGATTATCGCCTGCTCACGCTTAATGAGAGAAGATATTCTGGATATGATTTTCATAAACAACTGTATAGCGTTGGGGGGCGGGGTACTGTTGTAGTTCCCCATTTGAATGTTTGTGTGTTGGACAATTCTGACTGTTCTCTAGTGGTGGTTGCTGGTGCTGTAGTGTTTCTCTGAGCTGTGTGATTCTGAATGGCCAAGTTGGACAGCTTGCACAGACAGTGTGCTCGGCTTTGGTCTGTTCCCACACTTCTCTCTTCCCGGACAGAACGGATCCTGACAATGAGGTCCAGTGTGTCCACTGAGCGCGGAGACGTTCAGAAAGCCCCTCTGCTCTCTGCTTTACCTTCTCCTCCAATGTTGTTGAAAGAGCACCCTGTTCTCAGAGAGAGAGAGAGAAGTTGGAGTGTCCGTGGTTTATTTTTGGAGGTATAGACGGAGGGAGATGGTTGCTTATGAAGGAGTGTGCGCAGACACAGAGGCTCAGTTGCATGCCCACACCCATGTGCACCACTTACTCAATAACAGAAACCATGGGACCTGCACAGTATGTTAATAGATCGTTCTCTGTAGTTCTGGCAGTGTTGTCAAGTACTGATTTTAGACCGCAGGTGTAATATGCAAATGAGCCATCTGACCAATCATAAGGTGTTTTACTGTTGCAGTGGCAGGAGTGTTTATACGTATGGTCTGTCTCAAAACCTAGTGAGCTGTTCACATAGACAGCATTTTACATAGTCAAAGTATGCACTCCCAACATGGAGGCTGTCCCAATTATTAGATATTTTATACATGCTTCCTACTGAGGTGCCTTATTTTGGCCTGATTTTAAGGAAGCATCGAACCTCGGATCCTCAGTCGCTAAGGCAATCCCATGATGCAACACAGGCAAAGCCACGAGCAGTGAAGTGGTTTTAAGCTGCAAGTTATTTCGATTTTCTTTGGTGTTTTAGTGTGTTTCTTTTCATATAATCACACAGAACAGTATTTTATAAGCAACTTTGTCGTGGACCAGTTTGCAGTTTAACCTTAATCCATTAGTATTTATGCTAGCGCTTTTTGAAAGCTTGGGCTATTGTTTAGGATTGCTGGCTGGTAGCTTAGCAATTAGCTAAAACAGTGGTCACGTGTGGTGGGCGGGAACAAGCCGTGACGCAGAAGCTCTCCAACTAGAGAGCCTCAGTAATCTGTTTTATGATGTCAGACAGAACGCTGCTACTTATACAGCTGCCCACCTAAACAGCCTACTTACACACTCACTAGGTTTTGAGACGCACCTGTAATGATGATGATGGTAAAATAAGGGTCAGTCTAAAGAAAAAAACACCCTGCATGTCTCTCTTCAAAGTGGATGTTTTAAAAACCTTGGGCAGTGTTTTCTCAACCAATTTGTGAATATGTGAGGGAAGTGGATGGTCACTTGTGATTTGATAAGTTTCTGTAGAACCAAGCTTTTTATACCACATGACTGGAAATTTTGTAGAATTTGGGAAAAAATGGTTGAGCTTAAAACTGGGTCTATTTGGAAGTACATCTGTAGTGTGTGTAAAAAAATAAAAAGAAATAAAAAATGTGTGTGTGTGTGTGTATACTGGGTGGGTGTGCGTGGGTGTGTGTGTATTGTAGATGAGTCGACGCCCTGTGAAAACCTGCAGCAGAAGCATGTTTTCTCTCAGTTATCATAGACACCACCTCACGCTGTAGGGGAAGCTCACTGATATGGGTCAGAGATTAGAGAAACTCACTCAGTGATATCGGCTGTAAAAATAGATTCTAACAATAACACTGCACTCTGTTAAGTTTTAATTGTATGCATATATACACATAAACACTGATCAGCCACGTGAAAAATTTTTTAACCTCTTTGTAGCTACACTCATTGTCCACTTTGGCAGCTCCACTTACTGCCACCTCATTGGGCAAAGGGCTTTTTATTATTAACTAATTGTCTATAATAACCTATAATATATATATTTTTGTCTAATCATTTGCTGCAATAAACTGTAGCTGAACTAGAGTTAGGCTGGGCTCTTTTCCTAGGCTCTTTTTCTTCTACTACAGCTTTACCCCCAAGGCTCTCGGGGACATCGTATGAATACTATTATGTTTTGGGAGTCATAATTGGTGGGTGGTGTTTTTTTTTGTTTTTTTTTTGGCTTTGCACAGGATATTAATTCACTATGTCAAAGTCAGTGTAATAACAACATATGCTCTTTCTTGTGAGCATGAAAACAAATTGGTTTCTTAGTATCATCAATATTGGCAGAAACCTTTTTGATAACAAACTAAACAATGTCTAAAACTATCTGAAGAAAAAAGCTGAATCTAACAATTTTTGTTGGCTGCTTATTTTTGTTTATAGGGTATTTTAATGTTAATCATATGTAAATAATACATTTAGCTGTTATACCGATAAGATGATATTGATAACTAATTATATATGATGTGAATATGTTGCCTGGCTCCATCCCGGTTGATGCCCTTCACTTAATAAATTGTTATATTGTGATGAGGGAGATTCTCTGCTGCAAATTCAGTGTCTGATTTAGGAAAAAATAAGTGATGCACCTTCTACCGTCACCCTCCTCCCTCTCTCTCCCCCGCTCTCTGGAGTAAAGTGCGGCGAATCAATGACTAGCTGTTGATGGATACGAAGACAATAGTGTCTGTCCTGTTTTTAGGATGATTCTTTGTTCCATCTAAAAACGACTGAGCTTTTGTTTTTGTTTTCACGTCAAGGCTTTTTCACCGTCTGTTGAGATGTGCGCCTTTCTTTTCATTTGGAGTATTCACATAAACAAGATTGATACTGACTTTATAAACACCTGCTCTCTTTCAGTTATAAGCCTTGTTTTGCAAATCTTAGATGCTGTTAATCCCGTTTTATAAACCATCTGCAGTTTCATAATAGAAAACAGTGGGAAACATTGGGTTAATTAGTTAAAATTAGAGTTTGATAAAGATCCTATTGCTCTAATTGTAGGGCAGCACTGATGAGACTGCAGCAGAGGCAGGACACAATCCTGTGGTTCCAAAACTGTTTAATTAAAAAAAAAAACAAAAAAAAAACATGACCAGTCTCACTACCAGATGCTTTAGACTCTACTGAGATGTCTGGTGACAAGATTTTTGGTGAAGTTTGGTATATAGGAATTTGCTTGGAAGCAACACTATTCGTCAGACCAAAACAGAAGCCCATTCCTCAAACAAACTACCAAAGATGTATAAACGCAGGCTTACTCAGTTTCTTGTGTATAAATGAATATTAAATAAAGTTAAAGGTTTTTATGACTGGCTTTTTTTTTTTTAAAGAGATGTGTGTTATTTATTTGGTTTATTTATTTAAACTAGCAGTGTACTCCTTTGGATATTGAAGGCTGATGTCACATCTACCCACACATGCTAGGCCTGTGCATTGGCAAGAACCTGGCGATATTATACATATCGTGATACAGTGGTCATGATCCAATATATCACAATATAATGCGATACTGTGATTTTTTTCAAATCCTACTATTAAAACATATCACTATATGAAGAGGTTTGCAAATGCTTACAATAGCATTGTGCTCTTGTGCTACTTGTTAATGTTGGAGAGGAGCTGAAAATGGATTACAACACATCTGCCATCTAGTGGTCAGAGGTTTAACCACAACACACAATGATTCACTGTCTGCCAGGAATCTGTATCCGATACTGTGTTTTTGAGAATTAATACAGTATCCCGGAACATATCCCCATTTTCAATCATTTCTTACACCCCTAATACATACTAGGAGATTGAGTGTGAGATGGGCCGATCAGCGTTTTGAAGGCCGATCACCTTTCAGCACGATCCGACCACGGCAGGGTTGCATGTAATTATTTTAGCGCAAGCAAATCATGAAACATGGTCTAATCTGGTTTATTACCATTTTTAACCAGCTCCTATGAAACAGCATAATTTTTTTAAACAAAATTAACAGTAAATAAAGTAAATCAAACAAATATCCCCAAAACTGCAATCATTACATTTAGTCCCTTAATTTAAAACAAAAAAAGCTAATTAAATAAATGCAGTCACAACTGAAGTCATTAAATGCAGACTCTGTTATTTTAAACTAAAACTGTAATCATTAAATGTAGATCTTGAATTGTTGCTGCTGTTCTGTTCGTACTGGTCATATCTGGTCTGTATGGTGTTCTGGGTTATTTGTTTTGTGCTAGCTGTGTGTGCTAGCTCTGCTGTTTGCTGATACTCACTGTATTCAGCTGTGTGGTGTCTCTGAAATGCCGTATCAGATTAGTAGAGTTAAATGTCTTTGTATTGGTTCGTCACCGAGACACGCGCCACATACGGTAAACACTGCCAGATGGAAATGCTTACTTTCAGCGCATGCTTTTCTCGTGACGCCGCTGCTTTAGTCAGTCTGTGGAAAATTAAAGGGTATGTATTTCCACCTAGTGGTTCAGATAGGAATTGCAGGGAGGGGGTTCTCCTCTCCCTGCAATTCCTGAGTTATACATGAAAAACCATCACCTGAACATCCAGCTTTTCCAGGGAACAGTAAATACAACAAATGTTTTGGCACCCCTTGTGATTAAACACCTAAAGAGAGCACACTTCTGCACATTTCAATGCACAGTTACTGTTTAGTTGTGAATAACATTGGTTTAATTTTATTCCCTGTAGAGGAAGTTAACTAACTCCTCAGATATCAGTGTGAGTTACTGGTCAACAGAAATTGTCAGTTCTCTGCAGATTAATTTAATGTAATTTACAGTATAGATGATCCCCCAAATGATTCCATGAATGAATGTGAAATAAGTCTTTTAAATAAAGGTGGACCAAATGTTTAAGGTCCGATTAGAGCTGTAGAGCTGAGTGTTGCACCCATGTTGCCTGAACTGTTTTGGCAGATTCATTGTCTGATCTAATGAAGACAAATGGCTTTTTGAAAATGCTGTACCATCTGGCCTACGGTGATTTCCACAGAGAACACTGATGAGGTTATCTCTCTCTCTCTCTCTCTCTCTCTCTCTCTCTCTCTCTTTCTGGGTCTCTCTCTGGGTCTCTCTCTCTCTCTCTCTCTGGGTCTCTCTCTGGGTCTCTCTCTGGGTCTCTCTCTCTCTCTCATATAGTGTCTAATGCCATGAGAAAAAAATATTTATTTATTTATTTGTATGTATGTGTGTGTGGAAAGAGTTCTATTGCACAAGCTGTTCTTCAGAAAATCAGAAAAATATTTTTTGTTTTGTGGGTACTCTCTTGCCTTGTACCTTTAAACCTCTCCAGCATGAATGCTTTTAAAAAAGAAAGAACAAATCTGTGCTTAAAACAGGCAGGGACCTGAACTAACAAGGTTAAAAACATCATTTTGATCACCTCAGAGCTTTTCATTCAAAATGAGTTCACGGTGTCTGTGAGGAGGTGCTATTTGATTACAGTCTGTCTGCTTCAGGCTTCCTATGGAACAGCATTTAATAACATCACATTTCTTCCAAAAGCAGGATACAAAGGAGTGTGCTGTATCATCCTATTCTTCTGAATTCCTTTCCTCCCCCTCTCCCTTTCTCCTTTCGTTCCACATTTTTTCTAAGTAACCAGAGCAGGCGCTTGGCGGCCCAACCCGTCCTTTATCTCTAGGCTGGGCGGCTGTAACCTGAGCCCGGCGGTGGAGCTCCGTGGTGGGCCTCAGAGCAGAGCTGCACCGGGGGGCTCGGTCGAGCCAGCAGCAAGATTTTTGTCGCCATCGTCAGAAACGGTGTCTCTGAAACTGAGAATTGAGAGAACTTTAATTTTAACATTAGTTAAAGTAGTAGTGAAGATCTGTGGGTGCTTTACATTGTGTTAAGTAAAAAGCTGTAGCCATAACCTTGATGCTGTGGAGTTGAATGTTCGTTGCTGGTTAATCCACAGGACTGTAAAGGAAAACCAAACCACAGACATTGTGGAGCTTCTTGATACCAAGATCAACCCAGCTGCTAAGAAGCGAGTTGTACATCAGTACTTTTGTATGTTTTAGTTTGTTCTCTTGAACAGGTTTGCCAATGCTTACAATAGCATTGCGCCCTTGTGCTGCTTGTTACTGTTGGAGTGGAGCTGATAATTGATTACAACACTGCCATCTAGTGGTCAGATGTTTAAATAGCATGGTTAGCACATTTAGAGCACTAAACAAACTGGATCATTTAATAGACAGATTTGGACCAATTATAGAGAGACTGTAAACAGCCAGTGTGTAGTAGCGTTGTTGTAACAGATAATTGAATGTCTGTTTTTATTAATTAATTCTTACTATTTGTTATGAAGAAAGTGGTATTTATGTCACTTTAAATTTGACCAGAAGTCCTTAATAAAATAGAACAAAAAGCAAATCTGCAGAACTGATCTGAGAGCTCATCTCCTCCCTCCAGCTTCCAGAATGATGAATGGCTGGATGCGGGTGTTTTTACAGAGCTACTGTAGTCCTTTCACTTTTCTTCTCTCTCCTACTGGCTAAGTCGCTCACACACCAGCACCTAGTCTAGGGTGGACTTATCTTCTGTGCTTATAAGCCACCAAAGGATTGCATTAGTGCAAAATGTTTTGAAGTTGTAAACAAATGCAGTAACCAGTGTTGATAGTAACTCATTCTAGTTATTTGGCCATAAATTGCAGGGAGCACATTGTGTGAAGTTTGACAGATTAAGTTAAACTCGTGCATCCTGTGCAAAGTATTTTGCAGGCTGGTGTACCAGCAAGTCACTTTCAGTTTGAACTGGAGCGCTACGCTATCTATTATTACATTTTGCATGCGGCTGAGCTCCAGTGGTTCACGCAGTGCATTGTAGATATGAGCACTTATCAAAATTAATTATGGCTGCTATTGTTTTTAGCACATTTGTACTTGTTTATAGATATTTGTGAGTCAGAAATCTCATAATCAAGACTATGAGAAGTTACCATGACGTATGGAGGCTAGTGTAATGATGCATTACACACTACAGTTCACTACACTGTGACACACACCGATCAGCCATGACATTGAAATCACCTCCTTGTATCTACAAACACTGTCCATGTTATCGTCTCCACTTACCATAGAGGAGCACTTTGTAGTTCTACACTTACAGACTGTAGTTCATCTGATTCTCTGTATACTTTCATTCTTCAATGATCAGGAACCCCAAAGGACCACTACAGAGACAATATTTGGGTTGTACTATAGTGGTGGTGTTGCTGTGTTAGTGTGTGTTGTGCTGGTATGAGTGGATTAGACACAGCAGTGCTGCTGGAGTGTTTAAACACTGTGTCCACTCACTGTCCACTCTATTAGACACTCCTACTACTAGCTGGTCCACCTTGTAGATAAAAAGTCAGAGACAGTAGCTCATCTGCTGCTGCACGGTTTCAGTGCCTCTAGTCCTTCATCAGTAGTCACAGGACGTTGCCCACAGGACACTGTTGACCAGTTGGTGGACGATTCTCAGTCCAGCAATGACACAGAGGTGTTTTTTTAAGAAAGAGTAATAGTAATAAAGCAGCACTGCTGTGTCTGATCTCACACCAGTGGTATCAGTGTCACTGCAGTGCTAAGAATTATGCACCTTCCTAATAGTACCTACTCCGTGAAGGTCCTATGATCCCCTGACTATTAAAGAACAGATTATAAAGAGAATCAGATGGACTACAGTTTGTAGTTGTTGAACTCCAAAGTGTTCCTTTATGGTCAGTGTATCTGATAAAACTGATAATGTGTATAGGTAGAAGGAGGTGGTTTTAATGGCTGGTCAGTGTATACCCACTATTGTTGGCTGCATTAATGCGCCTGGATGTGTTTTAATATGACATACAGTCTTTTAGTACAACATCTACTGTGACGGACAGCATTTCAGGCAGTGGCGGAAGACCCAGAGGTTGGAAACATTTTAAAGGAGCAGATTAGATCAGATTTACATGGTGACAGCAAATTTACATACCTGTTGAAGTCTCTCTGCACTGCTGAAACAAAGCAGCATCTGGCAGGAATGGAGGATTGCTTTGTGTGTGTGTGTGTGTGTGTGTGTGTGTGTGTGTGTGTGTGTGTGTGTGTGTGTGTGTGTGTGTGTGTGTGTGTGTGTGTGTGTGTGTGTGTGTATAGATAGATATATATGGATACATAAATCTTGTATATTATACTTTTGTAACTGTTTTTGTACTGGATGCCTTGAATTTCCCTCTGGGATCAATAAAGTGTGTGTGTGTGTGTATATATGTATATATATATATATATATTCCACCATCCACCCCTGTTATTCCAAATGGAGACATTTACTTCTTTACTTTCTACAAGGGTAGTGTAGCTAACAACCGATAAATGTTCATACCCCACCAGTTAGTAAGGGTCTGGATGCCTAAATCTGCATAAACTTACCACTAACAGAGTGGAATTATCTTAAAAATCAGGCATATTAATTAGCATTATCATAGTTAAATATGACCTCTATTTCTGCAGTTATACAAACACAGTAAAATAGATAAAGAAAAATAAAATAAGAAAACA
This sequence comes from Megaleporinus macrocephalus, assembly GCA_021613375.1. Taxonomy (NCBI): domain Eukaryota; kingdom Metazoa; phylum Chordata; class Actinopteri; order Characiformes; family Anostomidae; genus Megaleporinus; species Megaleporinus macrocephalus. The sequence goes on from CM038724.1 coordinate 35,874,418, forward strand.
AATACAATTTCTTAGCAGCATCACCTAAGCATTTTGCTTAATATCAACATCAAACTTTAAAATATCAGCCAATACTAAAGTACGTTTCCGACGTCATTGTACGCCTCCAGTTACTTCCAGTTAACTCATTAGCCTTGTAGCTTTCACACCTCGAACATGTCTTGGCTGGTTGACCACGTTTGGGTAAGGGGGGAAAAACTACACACATCCCGTCTGCAGGTGCTTGTATGGCCTGTATGTGCAAGAGGACGAAGGCTTAGTGTCATTTTACGTGGTTTTGTGAGAACACGTCATGCAGAGCAATACCAGGCTGCTGAGTTCACACCCTGGCAGGAAGTTTTCTGTTATGACAGATGCTTCATGCTTTCTTTTATTCTTCAGCCGTGACTCTACCTGCCTGTGGTTTGGATAAGGCTGAGGATGGAACAAATTCAATACGGTGGTAAAAAATAAGTGAGGAGGAAATGTAGACCTGTACGGCCCGCTCTTTTGTGAACGCGGCTTCATTTCATGTCTTTTATGGACGTTGTGTAACACGGGAAAAACATTTTTATATTTAAGGCCTCTTTGTTATTAGTTATTCATCTGTAATTTGTGGTTATTTGAGCTTATCGCAATTATTCAAACTGAACATTATTATTTTCCGCAGTTTGTTTTCTTCAGTCATGTAAACATTTTTGTGTTTTTTCTGCAACAAACAGATTTTGGATTATGCAAGTATAATATGAATAACAGGAAGCAGAAAGTGCGTTTAATGGGAGAAATAATAGTTCTTATGAATTCTGACTTCACTCACCGCTGCCCTGTAATGTTATTTGAGCTTAACCTGTTTGTCATTGCTTTGGATCTCTTAAGTAGTTAATCAGACATTCTGGCCACTAAAGGCTCTTAGGGTGGAAGAAAAATTGGGATATTATGTTATACTGTATTGATTCTCAAAAACATAACCGCTAGATGGTTTTCTAATCCATTTTCAGCTCCACTCCAACAATAACAAGCAGCAAAAGGGTGCAGTGCTATTATAAGCCTTGACAAACCTCTTCATATAGTGGTGTGTTTTAATAGTAGGATCTGAAAAATCACAGTTCATTGAATTCAAAATCACAATATATCGAATCAATGAACATAAGATTCATGCTGGCGTTTTGAGAGGTTCTGCTCACACAAACAGCTGCTGACTTTGTGGCAGTTGAACCTAAATGCCACTTTGAACATTTAGCCTTGCTTTATTCCTGCTAGGAACCCACCGTGTGATATTAGCCCCTTTTGTAAACACTCAGTCACAACAACAACCACTTCCCCAATACACGTGGTGGCACGGATGTGAAGCTTAGATGCAAAAAGTTAACCCTGATCTACTCAAGTTTGCTTATGGTGACTTCTTTTTGTTTGAATAAGCAGAATAGTAAGGAATCGACATTAATACAGTGTTTCTGAACCTGTGATACAGCCTGTCCTAACCCTACTCCTACACTTCTCAGCCTTTTCCATCTCAAGACCCACAGAAAAACAGAAGTAGTCTAAAGCGTCTGCCTGCAGTGTGGAGTTTACTGTATTTATTAGAGATGGACCAATCAGCGTTTTTAAAGCCAATTCTGATCGCCGATCGGTGGGGTATACGCTACGGCAGGGCTACATGTAGTTATAAGCCCAAGCAAGTCATAAAACATGCTTTATTACCATTTTTAATTAGCTCATATGAAATAGCATAATATTTTAAACACAATGAACAGTAAATAAACAAAGTAAATAGAAAAGAATATCACCAATACTGCAATCATTACATTTAGCTCCTTAATTTAAAATGAAAAAAGCAAATTAAATAAATGCAGTAAAAACAGCAGTCATTAAACGCAGAATCTGTTATTTTAAACAAAATCATTAAATGTAAATCTTGAATTGCTGCTGCTGTTCTGTTCGTACCGGTCAGATCTGGTCTGTGTGGTGTTTTGGGTTATTTATTTTGCGCTAGCTGCGCATGCTAGCTCTGCTGTTTGCTGATACTCACTGTATCCAGTTGTGTGCAGTGCCAAGCCAGATAAGTAGTGTTAAACATGCTGATTAAAAAAAAAACCCTGGATGAGTCATATACGGTAAAACACTGCCAGACGGACATGCTTTTCTCGCGACACCGCTTCTTTAGTCAGTCTGTGGAAAATGAAAGGGTATGTATTTCCACCTAGTGGTTCAGGTATGAATTGCAGGCCACCTTTAATGAAGACCTGGGTGAGACTTGAGCGTGTTGAGAAAAGTCTTGTGAATGTATTTACAGAAAAGATTTGGGTGAGTATTGACGTCTGGTTTTTGGTAGGAGTGTTCAAAAAGCAAACTTGGGACATCTTGTCTGATTGAATATGACGAGAGTTGGTGGTAAACTGTGTAAATTAGACTTTTTACTGAGCTTTTGATTTAACTGAACTGAAAGGAATCAAACTGAAGTTGAAAATGAGTTGCAGCGTGGTCCGACGCTGCGGGACGTTACCGAATAGCCTAAATACGGTGAAGTAAGTGAGGATTGAAAAAGGTGCATTGCTGCAGATCCCTTGATGACCTGAAGACAAAACTACAAAGCGTGGGATTTAGCATGTCTAGGTTTCTAATATGTGTAATAAGTCCTCACTTTGATCAGTTCTCAGGTTCTGATCCCGGATGAATCTCTGGTTTTGTCAGTGTGTTGGTTTTGGTTTATTCTCTAATCCTCTCTGCGCTGTGTAGACATTCCATCTCAGACAGGACGAGTGTTTCCATGCATTAGCGACTTCACCACGAACGACTCGGGTCAGACATGTGGAGACCTTGCTCACACACATGTATGCACACACGAGTTTGTTTTTATACCTTTCTGAGGTCGCTAGGAACAACATGAGTTGTGTGTTTGTGTAATAATTCAAATATTAATTTATAGAGCTTTTCAGAATCAGAAATACTTTATTGATCCCAGGGGGAAATTGCAGTTTTTACAGTAGCAGCCAGTAAACGTGTGTACATTGATCATTGAATGTTTGCTTATGAATGGACTAATAGCAATGCTCCAAATACCTTCACATTAACTTAGCACTAGCACTTAATGTTTTGCTGTTCTGTTAATTTGGATGTATAAATATAAAAGATGCTTTAAAAGCACTTGTTGATATTGTGTGATATAGCCAAACCAAAGTTTAAATGATGACTACTGATAATACTGGCCTTGTAAAATATGAAATCACAACATATATTTATTTATTTATTTATTTATTTATTTTTTTCCCCCAAGCAAACAATCTGACTGTCAAACTACTTTCTAAATATAATCTTTTCACACAACTTATGCATTATTTATTAATATTGTATCTATATAACTTTTTATGTAAGGTTTTGTCTGGACAGTGACTATGATCTCCATGTAATAATAAAATGTTTTTAAATGTAACCTTTATCGTATCCTGAGGGTAGGGCTGGGGCAGCGTATTGTTGATTAGCATAATGTCAATGCGTCACAAAGATGGCTGCACCTACTGAAGCATATATTTATCAGAGTGCATGCTGAAGCTACTAACAATCTATAACTGTGCGAGTGTTTCACACAGAAACACAACATTGTGGTGCTCTGTCAGCTCTGCACAGTGGAGATGATCACAACAGCTATAACTGCTATACACGAGACCTTGAAGATCAAACATCCCGTAGAGCTTAATCAATATATATATATATATATTAGTCCATAAACTGTCAGAGTTTGTGTCATTGGTGTCTCTAAAAGTCCAGTCGGAGCAGATCACGTGCCTTTAGGGTAGCCTTTAATAAATTATGTCTTGAAAGGTGGATCAGCCCGGATTTGTCCTGAAAGTGTATGAAAACAAGCATGCGCAAGGTCTTTCTCCCACACAGACGCATCTGGAAGCACTCAGACTCTTGGTAGAGTGAGGTGTAAACGTGTCTCTAGTGTGTAAAGCAGTTTCAGATGTTTCTATGCAGACGCTGACTAGTGCGCTCATTTGGATCCTGGCTGAAGCCACAGAGACTGCACTGTCTGTTTGTTTAACACTTGTTACTCTCGCACGTCTGGAGCTCTCTTGTTCTTTAGCTTGTTCTCACTTGTTGACTGCTGCCCTCTTTCCTGTTAGCTGAGGGAAATATTATTCGTTTGCGATTTCCTTATCCACTTACAGTAAACTTGTATGAGAATGCAGAGCTCGGTTTGAGGGCGGTGTGGCTCGTATGCTGCGCTGCTTTGACCTAATTATTGGTTTTTATCAGGTGTGCATAGCAGTGCTGCATAATATGTTTGTTTATTGCATTATTGGCCTGCAACAGTATTACAGTCTTGTAGTTATGTAGCCAGTTACTGAGGTGTTTACTGGGTGCTGTGAGTATCTTGACCAGTTACAGCTGTAGATGATGCTCTATGGGTTGGAAGAATCTATGTGGTCCTGTACTTTAACAAAAGTAAGCTGTTTTGGAAGAAACAGAGCCGGTTGATTTGTATCCATGTCATATGTTTGATTTGACTGTGTGCTTTAATGTGTTATAAGAACGATCTCAATCGCTGTGTGTAGCAGTATCAGCTCAGCATTGGCCTGTACATAAGAAACAGAAATCGTATCAGAAGGGGAAAATGTGGTATCGGTGCATCTCTAGTAATAGAAGTAATTTGTTCTAGTGCTGGACAATATGATGATATTTAAAGTTACTACTAGAAATTACATTACAGAATGTCACAGCATGCTTTTGTGAGTGAATGGAAACTGACAGTACTTAAGCAGTTGTGCATTGTTCTTTGTTTTGTTACGCAGAGTATAATTAGCTGTGTTCAGTTGTATTGTGCCATGTGCACAAAATCTTGAATATATATATTCAATATTCCGAATGTTTAACATTTACATTCAGTTTTTAATCCTGTGGCCTTCCTATTTTGGTGCTTTTGCTCTGTTCCAACTGATCAGGTGTCAGAAAAGGTAAATAAGGTTGGCTATAGTGTGTATAGTGCAGTGTTTAAATGATCTGCATCACATGTTTGAGGGCATTGTCAGTCTGTGCTGTAATGGGTGTACATTGTCAGTATTTTTTGTATTTTTTAGACTGTAGTGGGTGATATGGGGAGGGCATAATATTTGTACTTTTTAAACTTCAGGCTTTGGCATGTGTTTTTGTGCTTTAGAAGCTTGCATGTTAAGTGTAACTCCTGAAATCCCCAGGTTGATCACATCCTAAGGCCTTATGTTAAATAAATACAAACTGGCTGTGGGGTGTGTGTGTGTTCTTGTAGAGCTATATTTGTGAGGACCACATGTGCTCACTAGTCCAGTCTGATTTTTTTTTTTTGGTAAAGTGAGGACATTTTGCTGGTCCTCACTTTAGCACAAGTAATTTTAAGTTTTAAAAAAAAATCTAATAGAGCAAATTAGTCTTTTGGGTACTACGGTTAAGGTTAGGTGTAGGTGTAGTATTATTTAGTTATAGTAAAACAAAGATCAATAGAAACCTATGGATGACCTCACTAATATAGTAAGACAAACAGCGTGAGATGAGGTAGAACCCGTTTTATGTCATGCTGGTCTTTTTATATATATAATCATGGTGGTCTTAAGGATATTAAAGCAGTGTCTTAACTGAGGGACTACCTGCAGCATGCCGAGTGCGTCGTTGCCCTGTGTGGCCTCACCAGGTGCTCACCATCTGGAAGTGTGCGTAGTAGCTATGTGTGCATCCCTCAGGATTGTGGATTAACCCTGGCTGCGATTTGCTCCTCTGCTAAGCATGTGCTGGTGGCTTTGATCCAGCTTTAGCCGGACTAGCAGGATGCTAGCAGAAAGACTTTCTCATTTAAACACTGCTTTTTTAGGTTGCGTGTGTTGTACTATAAAAATTTTGAATGGCTATTTTGATATATTTTTTTTTTGCCTCCTGAACCGCTGACACACAGCAGTATTTTCTTTAATTGATTCTTCTTCTTCTTTTTGATGTTCTTACGTTCCCTTTTTTATAGAGCTTTAAATCGCCCCTACTGTAAATTTGTCTATTACAATCTGTCCACATATGAACGTGTTGGAGCGCTTTGTGAATTAAATAATAAAGCCATATCGCCTCCTACACTTTCTGTAGTGTATGACACTCTCTCACAAAGACTTATGCTTAGATCTGTTCAACAGTATGGAGTGTGTATATTCACAGTGTGTCAACGTTGACTGTTTTGTGGCATATTTGACTGGTTACATTACGATGATCTACAGTCGAACATAAACTCCAACAGTTGGGATTTGAGTTATGGACGCTAAAAGTAGTTCAGCTTTAAAGAGAAACCTGATGTACATAGTCACCTGTTGTTGTTCAGGCTGACAGATGGGGCTTTCCCTGCCTGAGGAAAGCAGGTTATAAAAGGTTTACTCACTTTATACTGCCCAATAGCCCCTTCAGATTAACTCGGTCACTCAGCTTTCAAGTGCTGGTAAAAGTGCATTTATACCTTTACGCTACGTTTACACGTTTCTCTGAACAGCAAAGACATTTTGCGCAAATGTTTACGGAATAACAAACGTGGGTTTTTATCTAAACAGCATACATGGCTACACTTTAAAAATCTAAACCTGTAACATACATACATACATTTCAGTGGGCTTTGGTAGATAATGGGTCATTTTGGAGACTCTGATTTCTTTAAAGTAGTAGGGATGTCCAAGACCAGCACTGAACCCACACAAGTCTTTATATTAAACATTGACTGTAAAAATATTGGTCAGTCTGAAAATAAGATTTATTTTAGGATTATTTAGCTTCATAACGTGTAACCACCCTCCCACCCCAAAAGTAAAAGATTCACTTTCCAAAGTTTCCTTTTTTAAATTTTTAATTACTTTTGTACGTCATTTGGATGTGTGTGTGAAAATTTCATGATGAAAGAACCAATAGAAATGTTAAAAAAAAAATAGCCTTATAAAACCTCATTATATCAACATTAAAAAGAAAGAATAGACACTACTAAACGTTTTGGTACACTACCAGACAAACGTTTTAGTACACAACCAGTCAAACATTTTAGATACACTACCAGACAAACGTTTTAGTACACTACCAGACAAACGTTTTAGTACACAACCAGTCAAACATTTTAGATACACTACCAGACAAACGTTTTAGTACACAACCAGTCAAACATTTTAGATACACTACCAGACAAACGTTTTAGTACACTACCAGACAAACGTTTTAGTACACTACCGGTCAAACGTTTTAGATACACTACCAGACAAACGTTTTAGATACACTACCAGTCAAACGTTTTAGTACACTACCAGTCAAACGTTTTAGATACACTACCAGACAAGCGTTTTAGTACACTACCAGACAAGCGTTTTAGTACACTACCAGACAAACGTTTTAGATACACTACCAGACAAACGTTTTAGTACACTACCAGTCAAACGTTTTAGTACACTACCAGACAAACGTTTTAGTACACTACCGGTCAAACGTTTTAGATACACTACCAGACAAACGTTTTAGATACACTACCAGTCAAACGTTTTAGATACACTACCAGACAAACGTTTTAGATACACTACCAGACAAACGTTTTAGATACACTACCAGACAAACGTTTTTGGTACGCTACCAGACAAACGTTTTGGAACAGTTCCAAAACGTTTGGCTGGTAGTGTATATAAATATTTTTACATTTTGGAGATGCAATTATTGCAATATTCTTTGGACAGCAGTCATGTGCTGTAGGAACTGTGTGTGAAGGAGCTTTTAGAATTAAACTGTTTACTCATCTGGTTATATCTAGTGGAGCGTTCAACCTGAGCTGTTAATTGTCATTCAGAGTTGTTTAAATTTTGTACAGTGGTTGTGTTCCCTTTTTGCAGGAGTATTGGGAACTGGGTACTCGTGATGGGAAGTGTTCACATCTCCCTGTTCCTGGCTCAGAGTATCTGTAGGTTATAGGTTGCACAAGTTGTCTGTTTGAGAAAGTTGTGATGTAACTTCTCTTCTAGTGGTGAGAACTTCTCTGTAGTTCCTCGAGAGAGTTTGTTGGACGGAGTTCTCCCAAACTTCGTTATTTCTGACAGTTGCGCCCCCCTGTTAGCCAAGCTTGTCCTGAGGTTACAGATGCTGCATGAGCAGCTGGTGGGCTCGCTGAGTGATGTAATCTGGAGTTCTGCTCTTTAACCCAGTGGCCCTTTTAAACAGCCCCTAAGTCCAGAGCCGACCGCAGGCCAGAGTTGTTTTTCACTAGCGTTCGTTTTTCTCATCGCTGCAAAGGTTTCGTTTGTTTTTATGTTTGTTAGTCTGCTGATGATTTGTTATTTTAGTAGTTGAGCTGTGTGTAAGTATATTGTTTGACTTCAGCAGCTGTTCCAGATATCCTGTAAAGGGTTCATGATGACTGAATCAACAAATAAGACCTCTGTACAGTAACAGAGAGCGCCTCCTGTAAAGTTACTGTTTCAGAAATTCTAATGGCGATAGGTGTGTTTGTATGTCTTTCTCATCTTCTCTCTCTGATCTGTCTCTCTCTTTTTTCTCCTATTCTTCTCCTATGCTTTTTTTTCTGCCTTCATCCTTTCTTTTTCCTTTTTTCCTCTCTTCTTTCTTCGCTTGATATCTCTCTCTCTCTCTCTCTCTCTCTCTCTCTCTCTCTCTCTCTCTCTTTCTGTCTCTGTCTGTCTGTGGCTCTCTCTCTCTGTGTGTCTCTCGCTCTCTCTCTCTGTCTCTCTCTCTCTCTCTCTCTCTCTCTCTCTCTCTCTCTCTCTCTCTCTCTCTCTCTCTCGCTCTCTCTCTCTCTCTCTCTCTCTCTCTCTCTCTCTCTCTCTCTCTCTCTCTGTGTCTCGCTCTCTCTGTAATATAAATATTAAGGTCTGCTCCGGCGCTGACGTCAGTGGTTTGTGTGTCTGGGTTCATTCAGAGACGTTGGTACTGAGTTGTAATGTTATTAAATTGATGGTTTAAACCCCAATTCAGAACCTTTCAGTACGGCACTGTACAGACGACCGTATAAGATTTTGAAATGTGTCATTTTAGGGTATCTGCAGTTCATCAGCAAATTTAATATTATGCTAGAAATCTGGGCTCTTTATTGCTGCTTTGTCTGTTTTCTGCAGAAATCATTGAGATGAATAGCCTGAGCAGTATCATTACAGTAATGCTAATTTCTGCTAGCATCTCTGATAATTTGAGTGTGTTAAAGCTCTTTTTAGAAGAACATGTGCAACTGAAGCTATTAACAGACATTCAGGTCAACAGACAGTGGCATATTATTGATATGGTATGCTGCAGAATTACCGTATATCCAACTAAATCGTATTAGAGGAGCCCGTTGACGTCCTTTTACTTTATACGTAGAATTTGTAGCTACAGACATACTTTAAACATTAGTGAGCTGCTGCTTGGGTCAGTTTCCTCTCTTTCTGTGATGCTTGCCCAAGCAGCTCGAGTGCTAACAGCTCCCGCTCGTGGAGTATAATATCTGAAACTTATCGTGAAGTTGATCCATTCAGTAGTCGTGGCAGCAGTGGAAGTGCTTGTTCCAAATAACTTCCAAAGAACAGATCGTTTCACAGCCTCACTGTTTTTCCCCATGTCCTTTTTTTTTCTCTCCCTGATCCTCTACTTATCAGACGTCCATCTAAAAGCCTGACACTTCCTGCCCGCTCAGGTGTGAATGCACTGTTATCACTTCCTGCTGAGTCAATCAGGGGCTGTTTCTCTTTGGCCTTAGGCTGGATTCCGTTACAGACGTACAGGAGATAGTTAGTGTTTGTGCTTTGTGTTACATGGCATAGGAATGAGTCAGTTAAGTTCAGCTTTTGTTTTGGTGTAGGATTATACTAGAGATGGAAAGATTGATTGGCTGTATATCAGTAGCGGCCGATTTTTAATCTAAACATGTGAGCGGTGATCGGCCGATATTTCTCCAATTTAGCCGATCCCGAGAGCCGATCAATGGCGTTAAATGAGCCTAATTTCTGTATTTCCAGCTAGTGTTTTTTTGAAACCCCCTCTGGGCAGCTCCCTGCAATTCCTATCTGAACCACTAGGTGGAAATACATACCCTTTCATTTTCCACAGACTAACTAAAGTGGGGGCCTCGCGAGAACAGTTTTCCTTTGTGTTGCGTCCGTCTGGCAGCTTGTTGCCGTATGTGACACAGACTCATCCAGAGCGTTTTTAAAATCTGAAAATTAACCATGTCTCTAATACGGTTTTAAGAGTACACCCGTGACTGAATACAGTGAGTACCAGCAAACAGCAGAGCTAGCACGCACAGCTCTTCCAATCGGTGATTGGAATCAGCCTCAAAATCGCTGATCGGTCCATCTGTAGATTACGCAGTTATTCTGCATAAGAGAGATTTTTTGTGTATTTATTGTTGCTTGTCTAGTGAGTAGAAATGGATGGATGGATTGATTTTATTATTTCCGGAGGGAAAGTCAGGTATTATAGAAGTACAGTGAAGAGCAAGCAATGGCAAAATAACTTCCCATACATGTACAGGTACATGAATAAAAGAAACATATAATAAGAGTACAACAAAGCAACTTAATGTGTGGTAAGTAAGGATTGTCATATGACAATCATAGAGTCAATAAAAATCAAATATAACTGAGAGGCGCATGTATAAAGTGGCAGTGCATATTGATCTGAGTAAAGAGATGTTGTAATGTTCAGCTGGTGCTCAGAGAGCTGTCCAGATACGGCTCAGTATTTGATAGTGTCCCGGTGCAGTACCGAGTACTGAGGTTGTTTGATCGCTGTTAGTGCTAACAATCTCCGGTACTGTTCTGAGCTGAACAAGTCTGCTGCTGAAAGTGCTCCGCTGACTGACCAGTAGGTCATGGAGGGGGTGTGATGTGTTGTTCTCCAGTATAGCAGTGAGATGTTGATGTTGAGCACATGAGTATATGACTGATATAAAACACAAAATCAAGTAGAATATTAAATATAGAGGCCAAAACACAAACAGTAGCTGGCAGTCCGAAGATAAAATAAAATAGAATGCAGCTGGTTGTGTGCCTGGTTCAGATTTATAGCATATTTGTTTACATTATTATTATTGTTGTTATTATGTTTATATTTTTTCATGTAAAGAAGAAAAGCCCTGCTGCTGTTAGAACATCTGGACAGCCGTGTCTGTCTCAAACAGCATTTTGACCTGAGAAGTAGAAGCTGGTGTTCTGTCGGCGGAGGAATTAATGAGAGGACGGGAGCTGTTTTCCTTCCACTGTTGACTCAGCTGAGTAATCAGAGTGTTTTGAATTCGTAAACAGTTTTTACACACTAATATCAGAGCACATGAGGTCGCACAGCTCTCCGCTCCTCTTATTCGTGTGTTGAGTATGGTTTTAGTGGATTAGTGTGTAAGAGAATGTGTGCCATGTTGCAGAACACTATTAAAAGTGATAAAAATGTGTGCAGACTTTTTCTTAAGGGCATTGTAAACAGAAATCTGACTAAACTCCACCTTTAAGCCAATACCAAACAATTTAATTGAAGGCTGTGTTGACAAGCAGGTAAACATGAAAAAGCGATTTGAGGTAAAAGGAAAGGCAAAACTAATTGCACTCAGCCAAATCTAGCTTTTTCTCTGTTGGTGATGAGAGAAAAGACATCCTCCCTTGATTAGTGCTTCTTTTATGGAGCTAATTGAAAAAGTGACCTTTTTCAAAAGTTGTATTTCAGTTGCTGTTATGGCTTATGATGTCTTAGCTGGCGATTAGTTGTTGCATAAATGACTAATTAAATGTACCCTTTCTTTTAAAGCTGTGCCTGTGTACTTTGTGGTTCCGTGGCTGAGTTTAGTTAAATGTTACAGTTGCTGGCTTTACACAAAGGAGAGCAGGTTTTAAGTCCAGCGCACTTATTTGAGTTCTGTCACCATTTTTCTGTCTCGGAGGTGATGCCCATCAGTGTGTGTTGTGTTTAAACCTCTGACCACTAGATGGCAGTGTTGTAATCCATTTTAAGCTCCACTCCAACATTAACAAGCAGCACAAGGGTGCAGTGCTATTGTAAGCATTGACAAACCTGTTTATACAGTGGTGTGTTTTAATAGTAGGATTTGAAAAATCACAATATATCACTTTGCTTGCAGTATGTTGAATATTATATATAGTAGATTTAATTGCAGTATATTTACAGTATATTGAATCGTGACTGCTGTATCATGATACGTATTACATCAACATGTGAAATCACTATGATTGATGTGTGATTATCGCACGACTACTGTATTTACCGTATTGGAGGAAAAAAAACATGTTTACATATGCAAATGAGTATATATACAGTATATAAATGTATGTCTGTTATATATCTAGTTATTCTTGTGTGTTAGTGCTGTTTGTACATACAGAGCTTACTGTGTAGTCAATAAGCTCTGGAGATGCAGCACACACAGTAAAGGAGCAACTGAATCAAAACAGAGACAGACATTTTCTGTTCCTCCTCCTCTTTCTGTCTATTTCACTTGGTATTTGTTGCTTGGTGACCCATATGCTGGTGTGACACTTGCTAACCCCTCCATCCCTCTTTCTGTATTTACACAGAGGTGTGAAGAGTTGGAGTTTACCAGTAAATCACTCACTGTGGCCTGACAGGAGAATCGTAAGTACCATAAACCTATATATTCTTTACTCTACTACCCCACCTTATTAACTCATTCACAGCCTTAAAGGAGAGACCAAAAGCAGTCTTTACTTGTAATGTAAGTTTATGGAACCAGAACTTTTTTCCAAGTCATTGTGGAGCACTGCTATTGGTCCTTCTATCTGGAAATTTCACACAGTGTAAACAGCAGCTGCTACGTTCAAAAGATGTTTTCTTTGGACAGTCCCTTTTACAAACAGGCTTACGTCCTTAAATATACTACTGTGCTTTTTTTTTTTTTTTAAAATATACATACTATCATACTTCTGATAGACTACCCTTCTTTATAACTTTTATATGTTCTCTGGTACACAATCCTATGCTTTATAAAGTGTCATACCTTCTGTTGTTTGCTGCCCAGCATTATTTTAACATAATAATAGCAAACTTTTAGTGTACTGCTCTGCCCATCTACCTGTTCATCACTGTATGAAAGATCTACAATGTTATTTTTGTTGCTGTGCCTTCTGAAACTAAATGTTGCTCTGGGACTGGCTTTTGTCTTTTATCCTAATCTGTTTCATTAATAAGGACTAAGTGGGAGCTAAGTGTGCTAGATCCAGGTCACGAGCATCTCTAGAGCAACCTGCAGACAAGACTTTCATATAGAGATGGAAGGTTCAAGCGGCTGTCTATCCGTATTGGCCGATTTTTAATAAAAATATGCGGTTGGCTGTTTTTTCTATTAATTTTATATTAATTTAGCCGATTCCGAGAGCTGACTGATGGCGATAAACAAATGAGCCTAATTTGTATTTCCATCTAGCGTTTCATCCAGAAAAGGGAGCTCTTCGTGGAACCGCCTCCAGTCAGGTCCCTGCAATTCCTATTTGAACCACTTTGCAGTTTATGGCGTTCACTGCTTGTGCGAATAAAAAACACGTCGTCCATCTTTCAGTTTGTTACTGTCTGAGACTTAGACTCATCCAGGGTGTTCTGTAAGATCTGTATAATCAGCATGTCTGGTGGGGGAAACCAAGACAAAGACATTTAACACTACTAATCTGATACAGCACTTCAGAGACACCACACAGCTGAATACAGTGAGTATCAGCAAACAGCAGAGCTAGCACACACAGCTAGCACAAAACAAATAACCCAGAACACCATACAGACCAGATCTGACCAGTACTAACAGAACAGCAGCAGAAACAGCCAGAGAGCCAAAGAACCACAGCCAGAGTGATTGAGTTTATAGTTCTAGATAAGCATGTTTCAACCATGTTTCATGACTTGCCTGCACTAATAATTGCATGCAGCCGGTATCAGCTATCGGCCGATCACGCTAAAAGGTTATTGGCGATTGGAATCGGCCTCAAAATTGCTGATCGGTCCATCTCTACTTTCCTAATTCATAAGAAACACATGCAGTGAGTGTTATGTTTAATAAGAGAGCAGAAACTTTGAACTCTTGGTTTGTCTGTGCATTTTAAAGCACACAACCTTGCTGGATATCTAGTACGCCATGTTCCAGCTAAAACTTGACTAAATCTTAGTAGAACCTAAGTCAGAATGCAGTACATGAAGATCAGAGATTGCTTTGGTGCTGCCTTACATTATAGCCTACCATGATTCTCACACAGCTCTGAGGCTGGAGCTTCTGGGGTTTAGGCTAGGTTTAAAGAAATATTGGCTAATGCTGCACCAATAAATTCCAGTCAGATCTTCACGTAGCGACCTACATGGTGTGCGAGTCATCCTCAGTGTAGCACAGGAAGCGATGGCTTTGGCTGTTGACTGGATTAAAGAGAGGATGAAGTGAGGAAGAAAATGAAGGTGGAAGAACCTCCTAACGCTCCATTGTTCTCTCGCTCAAAGCACGGAAATGAACTTTCACACTTCCTCCTCCGGATGGGTCAGTGGCGTAGAAGAACTCCAGCCGGAGGAACGTCTCATAACGCTGCTTATTAGAGGCTGTTTGTTTAGTTAGGTTTTATTTTTCAGCGTTTCCTCTCCGCTTCATCATGTTTCATATTCCGAGGACACAAATGTCCTGATTTAAAGTTCGAGCAAGCCTAACCTGAAGGACCAACACAGCATAATCCTGACTTTACCTTTAAGGGATTAGTCTTATATTAGTTTTATAAGGGCTGCCTCTTGAACGTTGACGAAGCGAATCATCAGTCAGAGACCTACGAGTCTACTGAGCAGACGAGATGTGTCTTATTTATTTATTTATTTATATGTTTATTTCTTCCCTCCAGTCTGCAGACATTATAATAACAGGATGAAGCAGACATAAGCATACAAAGATAAGTGGAATGAATGGCGTAACATTTTAATGAGGAATAATAAATAAGGGGAATCCTCATTGTTATGTTCTGGCGAGGCTATCTGGTGCGCTGGCTGAAAGTAATCCACTTTGACAGTATGCGCTGGTGCTTCACTGATAAGCAACTGATGCCTGAGGTTGAGTGGTTGGGAAGCTAGGCTAGGTATAACCAGGTCTCAGAAGTTATTTAGAGTCTGCTGGCATTTTGATCTGGGTCTATTCATTGAACACAGTAAACAGTGTTGCGTGCCAGTCTGAGCATGTCCAGTGAGAGAACCACAAGAGAGCCTCTGCTTAGAGAGTGGTGAACCCCTGCCTTGACTCAACTCCTCAGTTTTAAATATTTAATTTGTTTATTGGTTGCTTTAACATGTACTCACGTGTAAAGAGAAATACAGGGAGGGTACTGTGTGTATAATTACTATTTTTTATAATTACTATATTATCACTTATGTCACATGGTCTATGAAAGTTATACAAGTTTAGCTGTGGACAGCACGTGAGCTTATTTCCAGGGTGTTTCAACTTTTGCATGCAACCGCTTATATAGGGGGGATCTACATGACTTACCTGTGGATGCGTAGAGGTATGCAGTTCATATGGGAGATGTTACAGATGTTATGTGAAATATAGATGCATGTGTATGTGTGAGGCCACTCTCACTGAGCGCTCTGGCCTCTGATCCTGAATAATGCACGTCTTGTCACGCTGTTTTGAATTAGACTAAACTGTTGCCATGTGGGAGGTGCCTTCTTCATTGATGAATTTTTAAAGAGGCTCCAACGCCGGAGGCTGCATGTCTGTTTTATGTTATAGACACATATTACAGTGACTCTCATACGGACGGCGCGGAGACCCACACGTTACTTAAAAATGCTTCGTGATGAATGGATCTGCAGAGAGCTTACGTTTGTGCATGCAGCGTGTCTTTACACAGAATTCTCAATCTGTCCTAACAAATTGATTTGCCACTACATGATTTACTGCACTGTCTTCCTAAGACTTGAAGATTGTTGTGAGGTATCAAATTAGCACTGCTTATGCAGACCCTGTCAGACAGTCTGAGTGGGTGGGGAGAAGAGCATGACTGTTCCTTTCCAATGAAACCCCACAAGGCCTGATTTTAAGGTGCATTGAATGGAAATGAAGTTGATATATATATATCAATATATATCTATCTCTATGCTATAGTGCAAGCAAAATGATATACTACTATTAAACTATATCCTTCTATTAAAACACACCACTATATGAACAGGTTTGTCAATGCTTACAATAGCGTTGCGCCCTTGTGCTGCTTGTTAATGTTTGAGTGGGGCTGAAAGTGGATTACAGCACTGTCATCTAGTGGTCAGAGGTTTAAACACAACACACAATGATTCACTGTCTGCCAGGAATTTGTGTATCAATACTGTTTTTGAGAATTGATACAGTATGAAGAAACATATCCTGATGAAACTGGATGTGAATGTTTTGGATTCGGGACATATAAGAGAATATCACATTAGCTGGAGTTCCATAGAAAAACTGAACCCGTATACTTCGTGACTGCTGTCTAGATTGTGTTTTGATAAGATTTTAGCCACATGCGTTCACATGTCTTCCGTTAGTCTGACTGAGGTCTGCTGGCTGTGAGAAATGGAATATGCAGATATGCTTGTTTGAATATTGCTTGGTTCATGTGAGTCTGTCGTGCACAGCAGTGTGTTGCTATTAAGCATTTCTTTTTATCCAGTTCTTAACCACATGCATCTTTCGTGATTATTTTCTTGCGGACACAGATCACGTATCCAGTGTTTTGCTTCTTGTGAAGTTATTTTTGTTGTCTAATGTGTCTCGGAGAGTGAGAGAGAGAGAACAGGGCTCAACTGTGTCTCTGACCACCTCCTGACGTCTGACGTGATTACACTCACTCAGATATATTGCTGATATTCAAGATGCGTGAAGTGAGCAGGTATACTGCCAAACTGCAAAGATTACTATCAGCTCTTCCTCTGTTTTACTGTTTTGTTTTGTTTTCCCTACTGGCCCACGCATCTCCTCTTTAATAATTAAAGCTCTCTCTCTCTCAAGCTCACTCACTTTCTCAGCATTCAGTGGAGTAATGTGGAATAATAACTTGGTGTGTTGAAGGCTTCAGTGACTCCACCACTGCACACTGTCTCTTTTATAGTGTGTTTAATAAATTGTGTGCCAGGCCCAGTCCACCTTCATTCAGCCTCCACTCATGAGCCTCCCAGAGGATGCAATGCTTTGGTGGATAGAGAGAGGGACTGTCCTGCATTTTTCATTTATTAATTTAAATTCCTCATAGAAGTTTTGTTTGGCTTTTACATACTACCAGTCAAACGTTTTAGATACACTACCGGTCAAACGTTTTAGATACACTACCGGTCAAACGCTTTAGATAAACTACCGGTCAAACGTTTCAGATACACTACCGGTCAAACGTTTTAGATACACTACCAGTCAAACATTTTATTACACTACCAGTCAAACGTTTTAGATACACTACCAGTCAAACGCTTTAGATACACCACCAGTCAAACGTTTTAGACACACTACGGGTCAAACGTTTTAGACACACTACGGGTCAAACGTTTTAGACACACTACGGGTCAAACGTTTTAGACACACTACGGGTCAAACGTTTTAGATACACTACCGGTCAAACGTTTTAGACACACTACGGGTCAAACGTTTTAGACACACTACGGGTCAAACGTTTTAGACACACTACGGGTCAAACGTTTTAGATACACTACCGGTCAAACGTTTTAGATACACCACCGGTCAAACGTTTTAGATACACCACCGGTCAAACGTTTTAGATGCACTACCGGTCAAACGTTTTAAAACAGTTCTAAAACGTTTGACCAGTAGCGTTCAGTTGTTGTTGTTGTTGTTTTTGTTATTATTGTTGTTGCCAGTTCAGTTAGAAAGTCAATAGCATTATTTTAGTCTGATCAGGCTTTAGAAATAGGGTGATACCAGTCGTGTACTGTGAAAATATGTAAGTATTAAATGTTTAAGTAATGTGCTATTTTTCTCTTCTCGCCCTTCTATACGAGAACCCTCACTCTGACAAGTAGGTGTGTTTGTTTTCCAGATTCTATCATCAGCTTTTGCTCTTCCTTTGTTCTCCGGCTGGCCTGTAGTGAACCCCTCGAGGGAATGTACTAATGAGTTCAACCTCTTCTCTTAGTGCCTTTGTGGGGAACACAGTGAGGAATCTGTGTCTCCTGTACAGACTGATGTAACAGTGTGAAATTCAGCCCTGCTGATGTAGTACAGGTATGCAGGAATGTTCCCTCCCCGACTGTGTGCTCATTATGGGTGGCATAATGCTCACTTTAATATTCACTTGTTATATGTACGAGGGTTTCCGTGCCGTGTGCGTTGTGAAGCGAATGCACTTCAGATTTTAGACTTTACTTATTTAACAGAGACACCTCAGTAATAAATAGATTAAAAAAAGATTTAGCATGAATTTAAATATTTTGTGTTTTTAGATGTCATCCATCTTTCTCTTGTCAGCATCATGCCTCCCCAAAATACTCCACACAAACCAGCAGGCTTTACAGCGTGTGGGAGTTCAGAGTCGCTGAGGGTTTATGCTGCACAGTGTTCATATGTTTGAGTGTTTGTGTATTACAGTGTTGATTTAACTCTAGACTGAAGCCCTGTTTGAGCTGTTTTAGTTTTATTAGAGAGCTTTGTTAAAGTTGCACATCTGTATTATTTGTTTTTTAGTTTCTGCCTGATCTTCACCGCGTATCTCCTCCCGCAGTTTTTGAAATATCAACACTTTTCCAACTCCAGACTGTCTGCTATGATTGCATTTGATTGCATGCACAGATTCTGGAAAACTAAGGATTTTAAAGAGATTTTTTCCCCATAGAGAATGAATAGGATGGAAAAGTGCACACCAATGTACTGACTGGTTCAAGGCAGACCCTGACCACAAATTTGTTATTGCACTCATCTAGTTTAGTGTTGGTGCCGCTGTTGGTGCCGCTGTTGGTCCTGCTGCCCCCCTCGTCCCTTTTCCCCCCATAAAATTCTCGGACACACCCAAACCTCATGGTTTCTTTTAATGTACGGCCGCCAAACTGCATTTACACAACCAGGTCAGATCCCCAAGCTCTAACCCACAGACATACTGACCACTCGTCTATTAGCCGTTTAGTTTTTGACAGAACCGTATGGTTTCATTAAATTTCCTGTACTCACTCATGGCAGCCAACCACACTAACCCGAACTCCTCTATTTGTTGTTTATGCGCAGCCGTCCTTCGTTTTCCTTTTTCTAGTTGTGTTTCTATTTTGTATCATGAAAATGTCTCAGTATACTGAGTTATATTGTGTGTCTTTTCTACATGTTGTAGCTGCACATCGTACTGTCTGCTATGCTGTGAGGTGCTGCCTGGTGTGGCCTGGTGCAGCAGGTGTTTCATACCTCGCTTAATGTTGCTGTGTTTCGGACGCTTTGTGTTTATACTGCAACATCAGCGTTTTGTCTCTTTAAGAAGCTCATAATTCAGAGGATCAAGCGACATTCAGAGGAGAATGAACGCGAGACAAAACGTACCAGCTCTGAAACACTTTCGTGCACGCCTTTCGTTTTCCCCAAGTAGAAGAACAGCTTAGACCTGTAGTTCCTCGTGTGGACGTGCTGCCCACTGTCATTCTAGAGTTGGCGTTGTGCCTGTTTTCAGAAATCCAGGCCTGAGCAGATTTTCCCTGTGGTGAACAAAAATGTTATGAAGCTGGATTTTTTTTTACCTGCATAAATCTCTTATAAATGCCAATGGAGCCTCTAAATTATAAGGTTGTTCAGCAGTCAAAAAATGAAAAATGCTTCATACATGCTACTAGCAAGCTTGCCCTGCTCTCTAGTAAAGTTGCCTTACATTACAGCAGGTGGGGTAGTTTAAACACCTGCAATTAAATTGTTTTGCTGATTTTCTAAGTACAAATTTGTATAACCGGTCCTTTACCGGGATCAAATCTAAATAGGACCTCTATTTGTTTGCTGGGTTAATATGCATAACATATTATGTGTATTTAACACAGTACATGGCAAGAACGTGGTGATATAATAAGTATTGTGATACAGCGGTCACGATTTAATATATCGTGATACACTGCGATACTGCAAACAAAGTGATATACTGTGATTTTTCTAATCCTACTAGTGAAACAAACCACTATATGAACAGGTTTGTTAATGCTTACAATAGCCTTGTGCTGCTTGTTAATGTTGGAGTGGAGCTAAAAATGGATTACAATACTGCCATCTAGTGGTCAGAGGTTTAAACACAACACACAATGATTTACTGTCTGCCAGGAACCTGTCTGTGTATCGATACTGTGTTTTTGAGAATCGATACAATATCACGAAACATAATAACCCGATATTCAATATTTTGATATTTTCTTACACCCCTGATATGTATGTATTAATCGTGTTTTAAAATGTGCAGGAGTGAGTAGAGAATGTTCACTTACTTGTACTTAGATAATCACAGAACATGCAATATGACTGGGAGTGCCCAAACCTTTGTGTACAACTGTTATATAACACCAGCGACTCAAACAGCAGTCTACAGTGAGAGGTGTACTCAGCGCAAGCACTGCAAACATACAGCCCTTCTGGTTTTCTCACCAAATCCCATTTTCCA